>JAWWNH010000093.1:600000-1116913 GCA_034641385.1 Darevskia mixta
GGAGAAAATAACTGGCCCATAGAAATTAATTTGCTGCAGCAATGTACTTTTTGTATGTCCGTGCTTTGTATAAATATTTGATTCCAACAGCTGGGTGTTTGTTCAAGGAATATGGATTTTTTTGGGGGTGACATAAAACTGGTATCACAAGAGAGGCAAGGAAATGGGTGTGATTTTAAGAAAGGCTTGTAAAGTGAGACAGAATGCTGGTTAATGGTCTCAGTCAAGATAAGGAGCTATCTTAAAACTGCAGCAGTTGGAAAAAATTATTTAGCTGACAGAGCAAGATGAAAGCATCACACACACAAAGGGGTGTACTTTTTGCTTAATTTATTACTGTTTTGAAATCCAGTGACACACAGTTGCCACTGCCACCCTCTCCTCACCTGGTGGGCAGCTGGCTGCTCAACCTGTTTTCATAAAATACAGTACTAGGAAGTGGACTGCTACACACATGCACCCACAGGTTAAAACTACAGTGATTCAATACTGCAACTGAAAATAGTACTGCCATAAAAAGAAAAAAAATATATATCAAGTGTTCCCCAATTCATAATTCTTTTTAAAACAGTTAATGCTGTTACAAATGCTACTGATGTGAGGACAAGGCAAGACACAAACAAGTCCTACATCTTCACTGCAGTATAAATATGGAAGAGTTTTATACAGTTTGCCCACATCCGACACTACGTTTCTTGCTACCCGTTGCAGCTAAGGGAATACAGCATCTCTGCTTTGGAAAGGCGGATGCTTTGAGGTCTGCACCATGGAATGTCTCTTAATCATCTTCGGTGCCACTTCCTGAGCGATCCTGAAGGAGAAAGCAAAATAATATATGTCACTCTTTTTTTAGGCAATTATTTTTTTTATGCAGGGTGCCCTCCCCCTTTATCCTCATGCAGCCAGAGATAGATTATACTGAGATATTGGCCTAAAGTCACCCAGGAAATTTCATGGAGGAGTAGTGGCTCCTGGCTCAGCATTCTGTCCACTACTCCAAACCCAAGAGGATGGATCATGAGCAGTGGGACCCACTTCTGTGCTTGCCTAAATTGCCTTACTTCCTTTCTTTGCCCCTTTCCCTTCACTGGAATTGCACAAATTTGTCCTTGAAGACTCCTTTGAGAACCACTGGCAACAGTGTGAGGGGAATGACATCCTGCAGTTAGTTACCTCTTCTTGCTCTTCCTCGCTATCATCATCACTAACTACAGGTTTGGCCCGTGACCCACGGCTGGTGCGCCTGCGTCCTTTCATCCGGTCTTGTGCTTTCTCCTTTCTGCCCAGTTTAATCTTCACTTTGACAGAACGAGCTGAGAGGAAAGAGAAAAGTGTAAGATTGGCAAGGCCACTACAGGATAGGATCAGCCTTCATGCCTTCTCTCACTCCCCATCTCTGTGTGCTCCCATCTCTTCATGAGCAAAGAACACAGGAATGGAAATGCAATACCGTTCATGACAAGGCTTCATCATTATATAGCCTAATTCCCTTTGTGCCACTTGTACTGCATTGCCTTTTTAAATCAAGAAGCAATACTTTCACCTCCACCTGGTTCTGAGCAATAACCGTAAGGCTCTGCATCTGCACACCTTACGGGGTTTTTTCCCCCCTCTCAAGGAAAATCAAGAAGTCTCCAAGGATAGAGAAAACAGTGGCAGCACAAGGGTTTCCCCTTTATGATGCTCTGAGTGTACATAGAACATGAGACTGTGACTCAATCCAATACCAGTTTTGCTTTCTGGTTCCTCCTTTCAGGTATTTTCATTTAGTCAGCATAACAAACTTCCAACAGTCCTCTTACTAAAATGCATACACATACTTTTTACAAAAGAAACCTAAGCAAGCAAGCAAGTACGCACATTCAGATTCAGAGCCTTCCTCTTCTCCTTCTTCCTCTTCTTCGCTCTCTTCGCCTTCACTGTCTTCCTCTTTTTCAATTTTCTGCCTCACACTGGTGAAGACAGACTGCAACACAATCGAGTCTTCATAAATCTGCAAGGAACATGCAAATCACATTTTAGGGTAAAATCCTAACTCCACAAAACTAGTTCACATGTTTACTATCAAGCTACGCTGTCTCAATGCTTTTGCTCAGAGAAATCTTTTCAGGGCTCATGCTTCATACACTGCCAACATACCATGGTTCCATAAAAAAATCACAACCCCTGTGATAACTGGGATGACACAACAGCAGCTACTTGTTCTAAGGATAAGCAGCCGGCAATCGGGTTTTGACAATTCCAGTTCCAGAACAAGAGGTCTGGTTCAATGTGCACTTTGAGGGACTCAAGGGAGAGAGATGCAGTGAACCTTCCTTTGCATGGACAGGGACATACATGCCATTCATATGACAGCAGCAACTGCCTTACCAGAGAGCCTTCAAGGTTGAAAGTCTGTGCGTTCTGACACAGGAGCATGACATCCTTCTCCAGATCATTCAGGCTGCGGTACTTGTGGTTCCGGATGCGCTCCTGAAAAGAAAAGGGAACAAAAGGACAGGTTCCAGGTCATGTCTGCGCAGTAGTCATCAGTATTTAAATAGGTTCTACTTTTGTCTCCTTCGATCCTGTGCTTTCTATCTGTCCGCTTGAACATACAGCTCCACCTCTTAGCAGTTAAACAAGGGAAAAGATTTAACGTAATGGGCGTAAAAAGAACAACTGCCCACTGCATTAAACCATGTACAACCATCTATAAAATACACTGTATTAAGATAAAAAGGGGATGGTAAAGCAGAAAGAAACTAAACACATCCTACTCAGCTTTGCCCAGGCTAGGGCTCAATTGCTCTTCCTAGGATTCAGCTGCAAATAAATGTTTTAAATACTATGTTGTAAAGTGCAATAAACAAATGTGACACAAGATGGCGACAGTGAGATATGCAAAATTCAATGTATTTTTCAAAACGTTCTTTTAAAAAAGCATTTTCAGTGTTTTTTATATTCCACCCTAGAAATGCTTTTCCTGCCTGGAGGCAGTCCTTTACTATTTACATGTCTGACAAGGTAACCTAACAAAAGTTCATGATAGATGTGACACCCCAGCCAGGGTTTCTATTGGTTGCTTTCAAGGATATTAAAATGCAATGAAAAACTAATGTGTTAAAATAAGGTCTACAGCATCCAACCTAACAGATCAACACAAGATGTAGAGCATGGGCAGGCAAACTTAAGGCCTGGGGGCTGGATGTGGCCCAATCGCCTTATAAATCTGGCCCGTGGACGGTCCGGGAATCAACGTGTTTTTACATGAGTAGAATGTGTCCTTTCATTTAAAATGCATCTCTGGGTTATTTGTGGGGCATAGGAATTAATTAATTCATTTATTTTTTTCAAAATATAGTCCTGCACCCCACAAGGTCTGAGAGACAGTGGACTGGCCCCCTGCTGAAAAAGTTTGCTGACCCCTGATGTAGAGCAAAAGTGTATCAATGCATTGCTGCTGAAACAGCAAGAGCCGTGTGCACTGTTCTTACAAGCCTACCAAAAAGTGTTCCTACAAATAATGCAGAAAAATACTGGGTCTCCCAACTGTGGATGTTGCTACACATCTGTCACAACTGTGTTGCATTGGCCAATTCCTGTTCATTTGCCTTTGTTGTGGTGAATGGCATTAAGTACAGCACTTCAACACTTTGTAAACTGGACTTTCAAAACCAAGGAAGAAAAAGTGAACTATTCCTGTGATCAATTAGAGATGGCATTGCTTTTCCATAGTTGGCAACTACAGCATGGAAACGCAGCTTTAACAGGCCATGACAAATCCCTAGAATAGCACTGCAGTGATGGGATCAGGTGCTGTTTGCCGCCGCTGCCATCATCATCATCATCATTTATTTCTACCCTGCGCATCTCGGTGGGTTTCCCCAGCCACTCTGGGCGGCTCCCAACAGAGTATTAAAAACACGATAAAACATCAAACATTCAAAACATCCCTAAACAGGGCTGCCTTCAGATGTCTTCTAAAAGTCAGATAGTTTATTTCCTTGACATCTGTTGGGAGGGCATTCCACAAGGTGGGCTTCTTTCCTGGAGTCCACTATCATCTTGTGTGAGCAACAAATTGTACTACTGACATAAAATGATGGCTCTCATGCCCTAATCAGGATGGCCAGCAGGAACATTTTCCAACTACCTTACATTGTTGGTAGTATTAGAATTTTGGAAATATGAGAACATAAAGGTGAATGTTGTGCTGCTACAATGAGGCAAGAAGAATTACCTTTATTTTCTTGAAGTCCACTGGTTTGCGGATGAGTTCATAGTACTCTGGAAGCTCCTTGCGAGAAGGAAGTTGGATGAAGACTTCACTAAGCTGGCGTCCACTGCTGCTACAAGACAAGAAAAAGGAAGACGATTAAAAAGAGGTCTGCTTCCCTCTGAATAGGCCTGCTCACAGTCTCCACGGGTCTTCAATAGCCATGAAGTACTAACAGCAAAATACAAAGATGACTTTTCTTACAAATAGTGACGTGTTCCGTATTTAATAAAGCAACCCATCAATGGCTTGCACATCATGTCACATCCTCACAAGTTAATCACTTTGTTGACTTAGGAATGTGAACACCAGCAATCAGTGGATAAGTACCAACTCCGTTTAGCCTTTCCAAATACGGAAAAATCAGTGTCGGTGGTTCAGGCTTGAGCTCCTGAATAAAAGTTGTCAGGATGGATCACAAGAGACCAGAAGGAAATGAGCATCCTGTTGCATGATCAATATGAACCAAGGTTGGAGGCTTAATATTTCCCTCTCCATTTAAGCAAAAATAATCTGATGTAAGGCTAGCTCATTGCCTGGCCCCCTGGATCACCAGCAGCCTTCAAATCGCTCAGTAATTGACCTAGCCAGCTCAAGTGTACCGGTATTTAAGAAGCTCAAGGTAGACAAGTGGAACCTATGACAAAATGTTGCAGTTTGTAATGCTCATGATCATTGTTCCAGCCAATCAGCTAAGCCTTCTTCCAGGATACTCCATTGCATTCCCTGTCCCCAAGCAATCAACATTCTCAGCCCACTTCAGCACGCACAATCATCACTCGTGGGTTTTTTGTTTTTTGTCTGCTTGGCCTTTTTAACTCCTGAAAGGTTCTGTGTACTTCTGTTCTGAGCATGCTGGTATCTTCCCTTTTGTTTGTGGGTGGTGCCATTCTGGATACAAAAACAACGGCGCTCAACCACAAACATCAGAAATGGAGATAAATGATGGCAACTGATAAAGAGGTAATATTGAGATGATTTGTTAGTTCCTGATTTTAATACTGATGTATATGCACGGCTACAAATTAACCCACATTTGTGTCTTTCAATATTTGAATCAACCCACTGCCATCATACAGAAGAACAACATGTCTACCCACCAACTGCAGTCTGGATTCTCCATGATGGTGAAAATAAAATGCAAATTATGTAAATCACATGTGCCTAATTCACAGTGTCCGTTTAACTCATGATATCCTTCCTTGAATTGAAACCAAATGCAGCAGCAGGAAATCTATCCAGGAGAGATTTAGGAAAGTGAACTTTTACCCAGAGAGCAGAAATACTGAAGAATGTCCTATGCCTTCTTAGAAACAAACAAACATCCCATTCTTCTGTTACCTGTCCTTATATTTAATCACAGCGTCAACTATCTTCTTCATTTTCTTGGTGAGGTTCGGTGGATTTGGCGAAAGCTTCTCGGCCGGGGGCCTCCCACGCTTCTTCTGCTTCTTGCTGTCATCGTCTTTATCCCGGCTGCGAGTGCTGGTGGTTGGCGTGGATGAGCTGACGTCCACGTCCCTCTTGCGCTTGCGGGAAGATTTCTTCTGGCGCACCTCCTCTTCTATCTCCTCCAGCGTTCCCTCCTCTATGGCCTGCGGACAGGAGCAGCTCAGTCAGCCAGGTAAAATGAACAGCAAGCATGAAGACACCACACCGTGAAATGATCAAACACAGACGTTCACACAAACATCCAAGCAATCTAGCACGGTGAGGAATGGGATGTCTGCATGGGCCGCTTCCCAAAAGACACTTATTTCCCGGTTAACCAGTAAAGGATAATGGAAGGCTGCAACTCTGTAGCGGTGGGAAAGGAAAGATGGTTCTCTTACCTATGAGCTTTTCTTCTCATGTTAAACAGGGCCGGCAGGCTGGGACTCTGCAGAGGGATCTGTCGTGACAATGCAGAGGAGGGTGTGGGGATGCCCCTTCCTGCCAGCTCAGTTGCAAATTCTTCCGAAGCTGCAAAGAGACCCGCGGCTACTAACCACCAGTTAACAATACACATCAATGCTTCAGATTGCACAGGAGAGGAATAGAGGCCGGCAAACTGCAGGCCATGTATAACAGAAGTAGGAAAACTCAGAAGTAAAAATGGCCCATCTTTCCTTTTTCTTTAGTCATACATGGCTAGAGGCTCTCATCCAAAGCAAATTCAGGCACTGTCCATAACACCTGCAAACTGGAATAGGACCTTTAAGAGGAGAATGGCCTGCCAACAAGGTTTTGGTTGCCATTCGTTTAAATGGCATCGACACCCTGGCTTCAATCCATTTTGGTTCCAAGCCTCTCCACACACTCCATTCCCACCTTTTCAATTATGGTGAATAGTAAGTTGTGGAATACGTGCTGTAGCTGCTATTGTCAGCTGCTGAGGAACTGAGACCTGGAGTCTGCATGTGTCATTATTGACTCCGGTCAATTTGGTGAACAGAGAGAGAACAAGTGCGATACAGGCAGGCGGCTCTTGAATGACTGTAAAGAAAAAGACTGGAGCCTAAGAAATTGCCCTGACTCCTCTTCTATAGAAACTCGGGCCTTTGGGGGGCACCACCCACTGCATCTGCCGCTTTCAAATTCCGTGCCTCAACCTCACTTTCCCCCCAAATATGGAGATTTTTCGCCTTGTTGGAATGGTCTTCTTTAGTTACACACTAGGTACTATACCGCAGCACTGGCCAACACATGAAACACCACGGAAAGCTCAGGTGCACGGGAGAAGAGTGCCCACATCTCTCTCAGAAATGCTGCTTTCTATTCATCCCCTTCCAAAGTCTGAAGGTCTTACTGTCTCACTCAGAGCAAGACACCTCCAGAGGAAGGAGGATGGGGTGAAATCACTCAAGGAATGAATACACGTAGCTTCTGTTATGTTTTTGTTGGGGCCTCTGCTTTGTGATCAATTAGTACCTACCAGGAAGGGATGTCCAGAACATTAGCTGTGAGACACTGCTGTGCCTCTTCAAGAGAGAACACCAAAACACATAGTATGGACTGAAGACCTTGCTAGATTCCTGCAAAGATTCCGATTGGGCTCTAGTGGAAGGCACCATTCGCTTTTAAAGGGCACAAGTATGAAACATTAAACGTGGAGTCCAATGGAAACGTATCCGGGAGCTAAAGGCATTCCTTTTTCTTGATCCAGAATGGAAATGGAGTCCCTTGTCCCATGCAAAACATAAAAAACAAAAAACCAGCTTGCCTCACACATGAAGGCGTGTATGAGCAATTTCCCTCTCACTGGTATGGCTAATGTGTTTGCCACTCACTGTCCTAAGCTATAGTAGGTTTTAAAATCTATCCTAGGAAATAAAGCATTGTTAATCACTTTCCAGATCCTCTGGTCAATGATCCACTGCCCAGCTGTGGGGTACGTTCATTCTGGAAGAAGGTATTCTTGCTTCTGGATAGGTATTCTCTTTTGGATAGGTTGGGATGTTCAAAAAAGGCGATTACAAGAAATGCTCCACCTAATACACTAAGCATGTTGTCTCCAGATACTGGCACAATTCTTTTAAGTGCCAGGGAACTGCCAAGATGAGATCAGTCTCCTGTTTCCCTCATTATGTGCGGTAAAAAGATGCGATCTTCAACTTCAATATGAAAGCAACCCTTGTAGCTACAAAGCATTACAGCTGAAGGCTGGGCTGCCTATTAGGACCAGTGTGGTTCCTGGTGGTTAAGCCTCAGCTACTAGCTAGTGGGCATAGCTCAAGCCAGGCTTGAAAAGAGGGGCTACAGAGAGATCCCGAACATCCTGCCTTTCCTATCAGAAGGAAGGAAGATGCTGCCCGGGAGAATCCAGCTAGTGGGTAAGGAAGCAGGAGAAAAGCATGCCCACGAAGACGGCCCAGCTAGGAATAACATCTGCTTTGTAAAAAGAGGCAGTTGAGTAAGTGCCACATGGTTCTGTCTACTTATCTGGCGAATGGATTTGCCCTCACATTTCTTCTCGGGACCAGAAACCAAATGTGTGGACCATCCATATGAAGCATCATCACATACAATGGATTAATATACCTGGCAAGGATTGCCTGCCAGTTTGTTTGCACTGCTTCAACCAGCCAATGCTGGCTATGTGACATCTTCTAGAAAAGATGTTGCCCTTAGAGACTAACTGGTTTACTCGGTGAAAGCTCAGAAATCCCTGGCATTCGTAATGCAAAACATGGTAGTTTGTTTGCTGTTTAGAACTAATATGGCTACGCTTCTGCAATTTTTAAAATATAAAAATGAATTCAATGACTCTGTCAGGGGGAAAAAACTAAGGTGATCTGCAATAAAGGAGCAGAACATATAACCTTGCTTGGCAGGTCACTCTGATATTTAGTGACTCACTTATTGGCAACGTATGATCTTCATTATCTTTTGATAAAGCATCTAACTTTTGAAGAACTTAGGCCAGAAGCAAAAATAAAATAAAATGATATTTTCCTCCCTGCTACCTTCAAACATGGTGTAACACAGAAAAAGTGGTCTTACCTTTTTTTGTTTCTACTTGTTTGATAGGTAGCAGTCCAGAGACAGGGCACGCTCTCTGACCAGCCAATAAGGAGCAGATGCTGAAGTAAAAAGTCTCTGGGAAGGACTTAGAGAGCACCCACCTCTTCCTCTGTACAACCATCCACTCCTAGCCTAAGACCTCACACACTACAACTCAAACAACAAGCACACTATACAACCAACAGACTACCACTGAAACATGCAGGTTATGGATTACTGCTCAGTAAACAATCAGACAGAAAATTTTCAGCTAAGGCAACATTTTCCGTTTTATTTGTTGCTGGGCAGTGGTCTGCTCACTGGAAGTAGGTGAGAGCATCAGATCCCTGAGGTTCATGCACTGATTTTCTAATTATTACATTTATAAACAAGGTTTGGATACCCCTTCGTAGAAAGATAGGCTAGAAATGTCTCTCTTCATACTGATAGATCTTATTAATATGTGCACAGTACTCAGAAATAAATATCTTGCTCCACCAGGTTGCTCTGGGTCTGCACAAGCAGAACACAAACCAGTTATAGGCAATATCTTTGCTTCAATGCCCACCAAATATTGATCTGATCATATAGACAAGTTTAAAGTGATTTCTTTTTCTTGAAAAGCAGCAATATCCACAGCAAAGTGCTCCACGTTTGGTTGCAAAAAGCGGCTTGACCCTGTAAGAATTGCTGAAGCAAAGGTTTTGCAGACTGTAGAACCCAAGTTTGACTATTAGACGTCTACTCGATTCACAGAAAAATGCAGGACGGGTTTCAACTTTTAGTTTCGACAGCAGATATTTTGCAGCACACAGCCCTTCAAACTCTATGTTTGCTGTGTATATTGTAAAAGGGCTACACACAGCTTTTTCACCTGTGAAGGTTTAAATGCTGGAGCTCCCAATATGAAATACAGGCAACTCCCATTTTACACGCATTCAAGGCATGCGCTGCCACTGACATACGTGCCATTTTCGTCCTCAGAAGGGGGTGGGGGATGAAACAGGGTGGGCTTACGCTTGCCCACCAAGGCGTACGATGACTCAGAACAGAGTAAAGTCCAACAAAATAAAGCCCAAACCCAAAGCACCAAGGTGCTGATCATTTTCTCAGCAAGGTTTCAAACCTACTTCAAACCCAGTAAGGGATACTCTACTTGGTGACAAAGGCCCATGCTGGTCTCAAGCTAGAAAGCACCTGAACAATCTCTGGGTTGAAGTAGAAGTGTTGCCTGCATGAATCCTCATGCATGATGCCTGCGTTTCCTCTGAAACTGTTGGAACACCAACAGCCACCATGCCAGTGACTCTTCCGCAAAATAAACATCTCTGAAATCTGGTTTGCTGTGATGTGGTCTGTGAAAAAAGTCTGGAGTGAGGCACAGTCTTTTAAGCAGATCTCCTCTAATGGCACTGCCATTACCAGCAGAGAAGCTGGAGAGCTGGAATGGCATTTTCTCGATTTGAGTTTCGGCCTCCTGCCCTTGGAAATTAATATGTCGCATTTAGAGACACTGCTGAACATCAGCTACTCCCCAGTGTCTCCGGCAGATGCCTTTCTCAGCTTGTGGTCCACTGGTGATCTTGAAATGGACTGAACCTGACGCATGCAAGGCATGCATGCCACCTCAACATTTCAGTCCCTCTCCCAAAGAATTTGTTCCAGGGAAGACAGGCGGGTGCCCATGAGAACGTGCAACTAACTTGCATAATGGGCAGCCTCACTTTCACACTACTGGCAGTTACCAGAAGGAGTTTTTTAGTACTGTGTTACATGCACTGGTCTATGTAGCTCAAAAGCACCTGCTGACCAGCACCAAACTTCCCAATGGCAAGGCACTGGTACAGGTTTTTATAGCATTGCTCCTCTCCAAAGGGACAGCACAAAGATGTAGACACATGTCAAGGTCAGCAGAGACCAGCTAGTGGATGCGAAAGCATCTTAAGCCACCTTCTTTGACAAAACTTTCCACTTAACAGTTCCAGGATGGTCTTTGCACTTTTCCAGAAACAGGAAAAGACGGAATAAGTTCTCTCAAAAAAATGTCAGCACTTGCAACAATAGCATGTATGAGGTACAAGAATATTTGCAAGAGAAGTTGCAGCTTTTTAATTTTCTAACAACTCCTCCTTCAGGGCCTTAAGGCAGGCTAGAATGTCTCTAACAGGATAAGTGGTGGCAGAGACCACCTTAATGACTCCAGTCATGTGCTCTATGGATCTTCTTAAGGCCAGGCTCACTTTCTGTGCACTTGGTCCATAGGCCTGGGTGTTCCCCTCAGGTAGCAAGCAGACGTCTATGGTAAGAAATGTCAAAGTTTCAAGTATTTTAAGCAACAAGAACAACCGAGACTCTGAGTGCAGTAGACAGATCCTTGTCTAGTGTTTAGTCTGGACAGAACACCTTGTTTTGGTTCACTCTACGAAGCTGTAAGAAATGCCTTGAGAAACTGGGGTCACCATGTTAGTCACATGTCCCTGCCTTGGACAAACAGGACAGCATAACCTGTGGGTGGAGGACTCACTATGCAGCTGGAGAACCTGGCTTCGTCATCATGCCCTTAAGGGAGCAGATTGGAAGGAGGAACTCACAACTGAATTTCATAGCAAGATTCTCTGGCTCCGGACTTCCACACTGAATTTCTCACTCTTTGGGAAGGCTGAACAAAGCAGAACAACTCTTCCTTTTTTGCTGATTAATTCTTGGGCTTGTATCTTTCAACTCATAAGAGCCTAGCTCAGCACCTGGGGTGTTCCACAAAGAAAAACCAGCTTAGCTTGATCGGCAGCAGAGCAAAGTTAACCAAACCTGCACTTTCTTTTTCTTGCACAAGCTCTGAGGAGGAACGGTGCTTCAGGATGGTTACTGCAGCTCAGGACCAGCTTCCTATTCCCTCCCCATACTGCCCCAAAGTCTGCCTCTTGCAGGCCAAAGAAGAGCCCCCAGTCTCTGGATCACTGCCTAGCAACAAGTAGGATGAAATATTTGCTGGGCCAGGCAGGCAAGAAGAGCATACACTCGGCTGCATAGCAAGCAGGCTTTCTGCATCTGAAATGTTTGACATCTGTCAAGGAGATCAGTTGAATTTAAATTTGGCAACATGGTTTCCACACAGCTGAGTTCCTAATACCCAACAGAAGTTTTGCATGGTGAAGTTCATGTGTATTTCAAGAAAGCTAGATTTTATAAATGCCAACATTTAGGTTATCCATTTAATAACATCATAGTATTTCTGATAATCGTGTAGAAAAAGTATTGTTGCCAAATTCGGTGCTTGCTAGCACAATCTTAGCTGACCACCAAAACTTCTGAGACTGGGTATTTTCCTCAACTTTCTGACACACAGACAGACAACACAGACACAAGTAGAAATAAAAATTTAGAAAATCATTGGAGAACGATGCTGTACCATGTATACCTTGAGCCACTGCTTCTCAGTCAGCGAGTCACTATAGTCCACTTCCTTACGGTGACGAGAACCTCGCCCAAACATCTTTTCTTCCTCTTCCTCGCAGGTTAGCCTCTCTACTTCAGCATCATCTTTAATGATCCAAGAGGGCAATTCATCCTCTTCCATTAGACGTGGCTTTCTCTTTGGATTGCGGGCTTCTTCTCGCCTGCGATCCAAGTCCATGCGCTGTAAGGAAAATCGCCTGAGGTGAAGGCTCCAAAGAGTATGTTGGCTAGACTAGTTTTATATTCTAAGGCCATACTAGTTATATATTCTACTTGGACCCAGGGTAGCTGCTCTCAAGAGAGTCATCAAGCAGAAGGTCATCAACGGGAAACTAAGCCTGTGTTAGCAACATACTGGGCAGACTAGGGGTTATACAGAAAACAAAGGATAAAAATTACACTAATTCATGCCACAATCATAGTTGTTTCTGCTGAGAGATAGTGGGGAAACACCAGCAGGCATCATGTCCCTAGAGTAGGAGACAGAGTCTAACAACATTAGTTTATTTAAAATATTTATATATTGCCTCTCTCATTAAAATAAAACCCAGGAATGCCCTGTCCAAGAGACAGTGTCCAAATGTTGTAGGACTCCCAAGCTTATTGGGCTGATGAGAGCTGGAGTATGACCATACCTGGAGGGCCACAGGTTAGCCACCCTTTGCCTAGTGGATGAAGGTTGGGCTGCAATATGCTTGACATAAATCTCATTAATTTTATAATTGGGTTTATTTTCAATTTAACAGGCTTTGGAGGTCAGCATGGATGTGTGATAGCCTGCTGAAAGGCGAGGAAGCGATTTCAGGTATGCTCCAAAAGAGGTTTATACCTGAAATTTGTAAGTTTCTATGGAAAAGCATGAATTGAGTTCTACCTGTTAGAACTCTTGTCCCTAGACACCACATCAGAGCAGAAGCAAACAATGCAATCATTTTCTTTGAAAGAAGCCAGCTTCAGCTGCCACTTTCTGTTGAAAATCCAGAACTTCACCTGTCACCTTCTCCCCTCTTCTAGCAACCTGTAGCTAGTGTAAACATAGGTGTTCACAGGCTGAAGGGTAGAGATTCTCCTCCCCACACCCTTCTGCCTTTTTCTCAGGGCCCTAAAGTGAGGGGCTCATGATTATTGGAGGAAACAGAAGGACAGTAGCATCCCAAGGGCATAGGATCCAACTCAACAGCTGCAGTATGTGACCTGCCCTGAGCCTTAGAACTGGGTAACAGCTTATTCACAAAGAATAAGATGGTACTCCCTGCTATCTATTCATTCTCTCCACTACTGCTGCCATAATGTGAGACTCGGACTAATAGCTACCCCTGTCAACCAGAACACAAGTTCTTCCTCAAGTTTATGGTGGTTGTTTTTTGTAAAATAACCCATGGTGATTGTACTGCTTTCACTGCCACTGGGATTTTTTAAAGCAAGTATAATCAGTTAATTGAATGAACTCAAAGGATTCGCAAGGGCAGAATTTGCAGAAACCTTGTGTTTTCTCTCCCCCCCCCCTGCAAAAAAAAAAAAATACTCTTTATTGGAAGGACTCTGATTTCTAGACCTAGACTCATGCTTTTACTTAACACTACTTAACACCCCTCCAGTATACCTTAATACTAGACTAAATTCAGGAAGATAAGGCTGACCTGTTTGAAATGCAAGAAGCAAGGCAGTCACTCTCACCATAAAAAGGTCAAACTCCTCCTCATGCCGGGCAATCATCTGGTTAACTGTCTCATCATCAGGAACTTCATCTTCCTCCTGAAAGATTTCAAAAGAGCCCCGTTTAACTCGTATGGGGATGCACCATCTGGCAACTCACTACTCAGAGCTGTACATTGAATGTGTTTTTTACTATTTCACATTTGATTTGGCTACTCATGTAAAAACGAGCTGGGTAGTCTCGGTGGACAGGGAGGTTCGCCACCCGAGTTGGCAACTTTGCTGACAGTCTTAAAACACAGTGAGGCGAAGGACTGGACAGGCGCGGCGACTGAATGACCCCTCTCACCTTTAAAGGTGGTTCCTCCAAGTCGGAGTTGAGGCACAGGGATGAGGCAGTGTGGGGAAAGCTTGCGCTGCCACTGCCGCTGCCCGTGCTGTATCTGGTCTGTGGATAGATAGAGGACTTCAGTCTCCAGGGCTGTCAAGCCAGCCCCTTTCATTGACACTCAAATTCACTTTCTAGCATGACAAGGGTTCATGCCATTTCCTTCCAGCCCACAGTCCCTTGCGTCAGCGTCATACAAAGCACAAAGCTAGGCAATGCATTCACCACTCATACGCTGGAGGAGGAGAAAGCAAAAAAACCACCCCACTGCTCCCTTTACCTCATCCTGCTCCTCATGCTCCAAGATAGCCTGGAGAAAAGCTCTCCTTTCATGGCTGGAAGATTTCTGGTCAAACATGCCAGCCTGGATAACCTTTTGATCTACATTCAGCTTGTACTTGGCTGCAGCAAGGATCTTCTCTTCCACGCTGTTCACGGTGCAAAGGCGCAGCACACGGACTTCATTCTGCTGCCCGATGCGATGCGCTCGGTCCTGGGCCTGCAGGTCCTAAGAAAGGGAGAGGAGAAGAAAGCTCTCACTGTTCAGAGAGTAGTTAAAATTCAGCTATCACCTTCATGTGGTTTAATGCACAGCACTTTAGAGAGATTCAACCCACAATATTCCAATGGATTAAGTTGCACCTATGTGAGAACAGTGTTGTTCAGAACCCACTTCTTAATTTACCACCATAGATTTGCATAGTAGTAGTGAAGCTGCTGTGACTTACCTTAGCTGCTAATACATTCATTCATTCATTCATTCATTCAGTTTTTCTGTTCATGTATTTTCCACTGTGACTTACCTTAGGTCAGCCTGTGAACCAGTAGTGTGTCCTGACCCTTCCACTGAAGACCAGTGTTCTCCTCTGTGGCCCATTCACAAGGTTATCGGAATAGCTCTGTGTGTGTGTGTGTGTGTGTGTGTGTGTGTGTGTGTGTGTGTGTCTTGGAAACTCTGGCGAAGGGTAATATAGAAACCTTTTACACAAATCTTGGTTTACAAAGCTGTAACTTGGGACCCGAGTACTTGAAGGAGTGCCTTCCCCATAGCTTCTGACCCAAAACTAATGATCGGTGGGAGAGGTCCTGTTTGTGGTCCCATCAGCGGGGGTGGCAAGGTGCTTTAGGACAGTGTGTTTTCAGTATAGGTGCCCTGTTTAAGAAAGTCTGTTTCTGCTGAAATCAGGTAGTCTGCTAGATTTGCTACGTTCTGGCAGAATGTTAAAACTTTTGTCTAGAACTTTGGGGCATAATTGTGAGGTCTCTGTGCTGAAGGTATTAGCATGCCATTTTAAATAGATTTTAATTGATACTTTAAATGCTGTATGGATTTATGTAGTTTTTTGTATTACATTAAGTCAGCTGTCCTGGGCTTCCTTTAGGAAGAAGCATGGGATACAAGAAACATTGTTAATCAATTATGTGAGGAGCTTCCCAAAGACATCCATGGCATAGTGTGTTCAGTGTAGGCCAGATTGCTTTAGGAGGTGATAGGAAGATTTCTATCCCTAGATTCCCATCATGTTTGGCACAAAGCACCCCCCCCCCAATATTCAAGGGAGCCTCAGTTTTTACTATAGAGAAGCGCTAACATTCAAGATTCTGTTGAAAATCCAGAACTTCAGCAATCAAATAGATGTGCACTTACTGTTGACCAAAGTACAGCAAGACACAGAAAAGCCCTGCTTCTTTGGTATCAGCTCAACAGGTAAGACAGGCATGCTACAACTTTATCATTACCAACCTCACCCCACCCCACTCCCATACTAGTATTCAGTTTCAAAAAACATCATTTCTGAAGCTCACAAATGCATTTTATTATTACCTGGTGGGGATTCCAATCACTGTCAAAAATGATCACAGTGTCAGCAGACTGTAGGTTTAGCCCCAGGCCCCCAGCTCGGGTACTCAGCAAAAAAATAAAATATTCAGAGCCCGGCTCATTGAACGTTTTCAGCAGCATGCCACGGTCTTCCGCTTTAGTGGTTCCTTTAAAAGTAGAGAGACAAGAGTGGTTTTCCCCCCATTGCTACAAATTTTTGGTTTGAGTAGAAAGCCTGTCATCTTTAAGAACCCCAGAAATCTGGGTAAGCATAGCACTGGTCCACAGAGGGAAAGTATTTTTTTATACTGGGAACCAACCAAGTTGAGATATACACCCACATTCCAAAATGTCTGGAGAGCTTGCATATCAATTTAACGACTTAAGTTCCTAATGGTATTACAAAAGACAACTTACAATCAGAGAACAATCAGGTGGTTTGGATTAGCAGATACTGTCTTGGGGTGGGGTGGAGAGGGGGAAAGGGGAAAAGAGAGGACAGGGAAGTTGGTACTGGTGCTTTCTCCCAATCCTGCCTCTTCCTACTTCTGTACTCCAAACTGGGGATAAGAGGGGAATAAGATAGAAATGAACACTCAGCCGCACACCAGTACCTGCAGTAAAAAGGCACCATCCTGCTTTTGTCCACTATCATTCACCAAGGAAACCATTGGGGCAGGCTATGTTAAGGCCAATTTATAAGAGAGTTGTGGCTGCTGTTTCTACATGGTTGGGACCCCCAGACTCAACTAGCAATATTTACTGACCTACAATCACACAGTGCAAGTGGATCATGTAGCAAGTTCCTAGGTCAGCATTGCTGGTGACATGGGAGGTAGGGTACATGATCTGCCAGTTGTTGAATAGGAACCATGCAGGGCCTACGCTGATGACATAAACAGGCTTCTGTTTTGCCCAGTGTAGGCCATCAACTCTGGCTACACTTAGCCTTCTCTGTTACTAGCACAATACAAGCAGACCCCAATTTTTTTTACCAGTGTTGGGGGTCACATGTGCAGCACATGATGCTACTGGACTGTCCCCTGTCAGATTGTAAATACTTCAAACTTTATGGCATTCACTTGGGAACACACCATAAAGGCCTCATTCCCATGCAATGTGAAGTATCACATGTTGAGGGGGAATGAGTTCAAGACCTGCCCTTGATCTTACCTCACAAACCATCCTTAAGATGGAAAAAATGTGTGAACAGGGTCACTGCCACTAATTAAGGAACCAGTTGACAGGGGGGGAAAGAGGAAACATGAAAACTGAAATAATAAAAGGCTGGCATAACGAAAGAGGAATAAATACAGAGGGAATGTGCTCAAATCCTCTTGTGATAGAGGAACGTTTCTGCCCAAATGTTTAAACGAATGGTATTTCGGGATCATTACTAAAAAAACAGGAGCCATCATTTTAAGAGAACCACCTGCAAGGAAAGAGTATGATCTGCAGGGTGGAGGGGAGGGAGAACCATGGCAGGTCACTGTAACTCAAGTAAAGGAATCAGTCCACTTGACAGTGTCTGGTTGCCATTCTGAAATTTGAAAGAGAAATCAACTTGTGAATGTTTGCAGCAGAGAGGAAGAATTGGAAATGGTGGAGCCAGAACACTGTAAGCTTAGCATGAAGCGGGCCCAGTGGGAGAGGGAAGAGCTCAAATCCCTACACAATGGCTCCACACGCTACACCATGGGCCATACAGGATCACACCCCAAAATTGCACGTGCCAAGAGAACTTTCCTATGCACTGAAGTTAGTGCGTTTCACTTTCTTACAATGCTCCACACACACAGCCTGACTAAAGACATACAGAGACTACATGAAGAAAGGTCCTTTATTAACCGCGTGCCAAATCAGGTCTTCATACAACATTAGAGGCCCTCATGCAAAACTCACCATCTAGCCTGAGGTATTTGAAGCCACGGTAAGCAAAATAATCTTCCATTATGGTCATGAGGGAGGTCATCTGACAAAAAAGCAGCACCTTGTGGTTGGTAGCTCGTAACTTGGGGAGAATCCGATCTAGGAGCTCAAACTTCCCTGAAGCACGGTACAGGTCAAGCCTGGTTCAGAACATGAGGAGGAAAAACAAAGAAACTGTTTTCTTCTGGCATAGCGGCTTTTAACATTCTGCCTTCAGGGACCTGCTTTCACATCAATTTATCTGCCAAGCAATGCTTGTGTGTTTGGGGTGGAAGTCTTGTATGTTCAGTGGATACTGGGAATTCTTCAGGAAGCACAGCAATTTTACACAAAGCCTGGCCCTACTGGATCTCCTTTTTAACTGTGTGAACTGACAGTGTGGCTCAATCAATCAATCAATCATTTATTTACACTGCCTTTCCCCCTAAGGCAATGTCCCCCAACCTTGGGCTCCAGCTGTTTTCGGACTACAATTCCCATCATCCCTGACCACTGGTCTTGCTAGCGAGGGATGATGGGAGTTGTAGTCCCAAAACATCTGGAGGCCCAAGGTTGGGGAACACCGCCCTAAGGGACTCAAGGAGGCTTACAGATAAAAATAAGAACCACTTAAAACACGGGGGGAGGGGACAATAATGGGGAAAAAAACATTTAAACATTGATAGAATTAAAACTATATACAAATATAAAATCTATTAAAACCGTGCCAATAATCACAACAAAAAACAACACGGCACCAGCCCTTTCACTAAGAGGGCTCTAGAACATAACTAATACCACTATACAGCTTCAGCTTGCAGGGAAAGGCTGACATTAGTGTCTTTCAGGGGAAAATGTTAATCATAACTAGTCTTCTAGCTGTGGGGTCCCCAGGTGCTCTCAGGGTACCTCAAGGTACCGCCAGGGGGGTAATACATGCTTGATACATGACTGAGAGCAACCAACCTTGAAAGCTAAAGACAGAAGGATGCTGGAACATACCAGAACCACAAACCAACACGGAAGATGGAGCTACAAGACAAGTGGGAAATTTACTTAACGGTTAAAAGGAGTGATGTGAATGCTAGGAACAGAGGAACACAATTGTGAGGGCTTCTGCAAGTTTAAAAACAGGCAGGCTAACATAACACTTGGCAAGTGTTGGTGCCCAATGATGAGAAGAGGCCTGGTCTTTCTCCTGGAGAAATAAAGGACTCACCAGAACCCCTCAATGAACAATAGAGGGTTTTGGGCACTTTGAGCCTAACCAAAATCATTTTACTGAAGAGAAAGCAGTGAGTGATCCCACAATTACTCAGAAGCAGCCTATCAAATATCTCTGGAAGCTTACAAGCAGGGCACAAAAGTCTCCCCCTCCTCCTCTTCAGCATTTGGTTTCAGAGATTACCCAAGAAAATGTGTCCGGTTCATACTTGAGAAAAACATGCACTTCCTAAAATTCTTTGCGGTGGCCAACTTACCCTTGCACAATGCCTCCAGTGAAGCCTAAGTGCTCAGAAAAGGATTCCTACAACAAAACATAAGAAAGCCAGTCTAAGCATGAACAGAACAGGCCAAACAATATTTCAGAGATGGTTTCCTCTAAGAGATAATGGTCCACATGCTTTAGTAACATGCAAAGAGATAATGGTAAACAATAATTAACCTTTCAGCTATCATAATCATTATTATGACAATTTTAAAATCTAAGCACCCTACAAATAAATTGATGCTTCAGTTGGGTTTGAAATCTTTTTCAACAAGGCATAAATATCTACAGAAGAACAAGAGAGACAAACATCACTGGATTTCAAATCTGTAAGCTTTCCATATACAGTATTTTCCTGCGTATAAGACTACTTTTTAACCCAGGAAAATCTTCTCAAAAGTCGGGGGTCGTCTTATACGCCGGGTCGTATTTCTTATACGGCGAGTATATCCCAAACTCTATATTTTAACTGGAAAAGTTGGGGGTCGTCTTATACGCCCAGTCGTCTTATATGCCGGAAAATACGGTAGATTCCAAGATTCCATCATTAAACCCAGGGCTTTGCCAAGCGGGTGCCCTCCATATCCTTTGAACTAGAACCATGATGGCTTTGCTGACTGCAGTAAATGGGAGTTAACAGTCCCAAGCATATGAAGGGCACCAGGTTGATAAAGGCTGATGTTGTCAAAGTATTGCACTATATACAACCACATTAAGAGCCTACTGGACCAGGCCAATGGTCCATCCATTCCAGCATCCTGTTCTCACAGTGGCCAACCAGATGCCTGTGGGAAACCCGCAAACAGGATCCGAGCACAAAAACACTCTGTCCCCCCCTGTGGTCTCCAGCTGGTATTCAGAAGCATTATTGCCACCAACTGTGGAGGCAATGTAGCCATCATGGCCAGCTTTTGATAGCTCTCTCCTCCATGAATAAAAACTTAAGAGCCTAAACAGTTAACTTTTGGATCCTCAAATTGTGGGGTAAACCAGGGTGGTGGGTGCATGAGTGTGGAGAAGGAGCTGCATTCTTACTGAAACTATATTTAATATTCTCACAGGAAGTCACAGCAGCAAGAAGCATGCAACTGCATGTCAGATTCCCCATGTAGCTGCACGGCAAAGGCCCAGCATTGAGGAGGTTCCAGAAGGTAGAATAAGTTGGGGAGCGGGACAGAACTGAATAGAAATGGTGGGTCAATCTAACATTTATGACACATCCCATGCCCAAACTCCTTTGTAGGACAGGAAGGAGAACCTGTGGTCTTCTAGATGATGTTTGACTACAACGAACATCCCAAACCATTGGCCATTTTGGCTGGGGCTGATGGGAGTTGTAGTTCAGCACCCTGGGGGGGGGGGCTGCAGTTCTTCTTTCCTGCTAAAGAACAAGTATTCCAGCAATACTTTTGACCCATCATCTTCATTGCTAGTTGCCTTCATTGAGCAGGCTGAAAATGTCAACACCAAAAACACTTCTTTACCTCTATGTGCTGAAACATGTAGGGATGGTTGCAAATCTTCCTCAGCTGCATAATAGTGTTCATGAGCGTTTTTGTACCACCTTTGCCCTGGAAAAATAAGACAGCGTTACTCAAACATTTCTCTCTAAGTGAACTACAATTATTGATACCAATGTGTGCAAAACCTTTTTTGGGGGGGGGGTTTAAAACTATTTATGGCATATTTCATCACTGTGCTTCCTAATAAATCTATCATTTTCTATCTAGGGATTAAACCATGGAAGAAATGTTGGGCAGTACAGGAACCATGGGAGAGACCTTCTTTTGCCTTATTTCACAAAGTGTGTGTTTTGTTTGGCTTTTTTGCTTGAGCAGTGTGCAACCAGATAAGCTGATTACATAATTTCATGAATGTGCACCTCTTCACAAAAATTATTCAAGCAACTATGTTGCAACATCACATTTTAAAAAATGAGCACCACTGCAGGAAAGCTTCTCACCCTGATACTGCTACAAATTTTGGAACTAGTAAGAAATTTAAAAATTACGTTCCAAAACAGTGTTATGGTCAGATACTATTATTGTTCATTCAATGGCTTGTGTAAAGAGAGCTGATGTTTCTTCATCATGAATCTGAAGGCCCTCAAGAGCCCAAACCCAAATTCTTTAGTAAAATGGCTGCTTTCGCCTCTGAAAAAACACTGTCTATCATGACAACATGGGATGCAGGTGGCCCTGTGGTCTAAACCACAGAGCCTAGGGCTTGCCGATCAGAAGGTCGGCGGTTCGAATCCCCATGACGGGGTGAGCTCCTGTTGCTCTGTCCCAGCTCCTGCCAACCTAGCAGTTCGAAAGCACGTCAAAGTGCAAGTAGATAAATAGGTACCACTCCGGCGGGAAGGTAAACGGCGTTTCCGTGCGCTGCTCTGGTTCGCCAGAAGCGACTTAGTCATGCTGGCCACATGACCCAGAAGCTGTACGCCGGTTCCCTCGGCCTATAGAGCGAGATGAGTGCCGCAACCCCAGAGTCATCTGCTACTGGACCTAATGGTCAGGGGTCCTTTACCCTTTACCTTTATCATAACAACAATCCTTGCATGAAAAGAATAAAAACACTCATTGACTAGACCTGGCAATAAGATACCTGTCCTTACTGCACATTAGAGAAAAAGGCTGAAGTCCAAACCTTTTTGTCCTTCTCTGATCCATCTGTAAGCAGCACTCCCTTGGCTTGCATGTGTCTATAAAGTACCCTTTGTAATGCAGACATATCACACTTAATCACATATTCTACCTGTTGTGAACAGAGAGAGGAGATATTAATTCATGAAACTGCATTCACAAAGCATGGATCCAAATAACCTGCACTTCCTGAGTTTGGGAGATTTCATTGCTTTCAGACTTGTAGAAATCTTTGAGTAGCAGTATTTGGGGGGCGGCTGGGGAGAAGGTTCTAAGTTCAATCAATCCCTGGTACCTTTACGTAGGGCTGGAAAAGTTGCTCTGTCTGAAACCTTGGAGAGCCTGAGCCAGTCAGTGTATACAGTACTGAGATAGATGGACCAATGGTCTCTGACTTGGTATTAGGCTTTCCAAAGAGTCCCCACAAATGGTTCCTCGTCATCCTGGAAAAAAGTAACAGGAGGGGTACCACAGAGTTCTGTCCTTGGATGAGGAGTAGAGGGGATGCTAATCAAATCTGCAGATGACAACAAACTGGGAGGGGTATCTCATATTTCAGAAACCAGAATCAGGATGCAAGATGACCTTCACAGGTGGGAAAACTGGGCCCAACCCAACAAAATGCTTTTTAACAGGGACAAATGAAAGGTCCTGCACTTAGACAGGAATAATCAGAGGCACAAATTTAGGATGGGGGACACTTGAGGCAGGGGTGGGGTGGAAAGGTTTGGAGCAGGTCCAGCTTGTTTCCTGAGCTCCTCATTGCTACTGGTGGGGGTGGGAGGGGAACAAAGCAGAGAAAGGTTTTCCCCTTCATTCCTGCCCCATTTTAAAATGCACTTTCTTCTCTCTAATTGGTCAGCAGCATTAGACTGGGAAACGAAGGGAAACAAGAAGCTTTCTTCTCTCCTGCCATGTAAAAAGAGAGAAGGAAGCTTGCATTTCAAAATGCATTTCCCCCCTCTCTCCTTCCCCCCATGGATTCACACAGCAGCAGCAGCAGTGAGGGACAGGGACAAAAGGGATGGGGGTTTGGCGACATGTAAAGGAGGGAGGGGAGTGATGGTTTCGGCAAGGTGTGGGGAAGTTGTTTTGGGGGGGCGAGATGCAAGAGGAAGGATTTTGGGAGGCACGTTGTAAAGCGAAGTGGGACTTCATGAGGCAGGAGAGTTTGGGGGTATAAAGAGGAGGGGGATTTTTGAGGGGTTAAAGAGTAAAGGAAGGATTTAGGGGAGTGACAGGTATAAAGGGAGGTTGAACAGGCATAAAGGGAGCGTGGGGTTTGGCTGGGTGCAAAGGGAGGGAATTGGCGAGCAATGTAAGTAGGTGTACAACCCCTAGTATATAAAAAAAGAGATTTTAAAAAAGATATTAATATTAATATGAATGTATTTCTGGAGCACCCTTTCACAGAAAAAAGCTAGTAAGAGAGCTGCTGGGCAAATCCTAGGACATAGCAGACAACCAAACAGAGCTGAGGCAGATTTGAGTACCACCATTTCCCCTTCAGAATAGTGTTTATAGTCAGATTAATTTCTTAACAGGTTGTGTTAAGGCATGCATCTGTTTGCATGCAGCTGTATCCACCAGAGTTTGCAGACTCAGTTTTCAGGTACTTGAACTGTGGTAGCTGAACAGTTGGTTTTGTAATCTCTGTGGTTATACCCACCGAGTATGTCCAAAGATTCTATGAGACCAAACAAACGGAATTTAAGTTCTCCATGGCCATGTCTGTTTTATAAGGAGGGCTTGTGTTGCAGAAAGGTGAGAAAGAGCCAAGCCCTATACAATACCAACATGGAAATATGAAGACCTGTGAGCTGGAAACACCGTGGTGGTGGCGAATCTCTTAGTTGTTTAGCAAGAATTACAGAAGTTATGAAAGGGCCCCAAACTTCCTGACTGATGATTGGAAGCTGATATTCATGTAGCCAGCAGATCTGTCAGAAGAGAGCTCTCCTGGAGGGCAAAAGTTGGCATTGCATTCAGATGTGAGGATCTCATCTGCATGAAAGGATCTCATCTACCCTACACACAATATAGGGACCTGTGATGACACTGACAATGGTGTTAAGTTACAGTGGTGCTGAGATGAAGGCAGTTAGGTCAACTTCTGCCAAACAATATTTGTTTGGGATTCTTCTATGGATAAAGCCATCAACTTTAGGATAGTTGTTGTTTGTAAAACTCATTACAGCAGGTCTTTCTGATATATAATAGTCAACTGGATCTCTCCTGGGTTAGATGCCCAGGAAGCAGCTGTTAGCAAAAGTATAAGGAAAGATTGAATCAAAAAGACTCAGGTCATGCCCTGTTTGTGATCTCATTCTGAAAGGGAAGAGGTAGTAGTCAGTGCAGCTCACTGGAGTAGGATCCAACGCCCTGGGAGAGATCAAATACCATAATTGAATCAGAAAGCTCTTATTCTATCAGCCTCTGAGTTCTACACCCCTGATCTAGGATGCAGATCACAGAATAAGCCAACCAAGTAAATTCTATGGCCCTTAAAATGTGTTTGTGGGAAGGGAGTTATTGGTTTTGATTTATTATGCAGTTTGTTTTCATTTTGTATTTTTATGTTGTGAACTGCCCTGTGATCTTTGGATGGTGGTATACAAATTTAATAAATAGGAATAATAATGAACTGGGGTCGGTGTGTGCACTGGGAGTGAAGGACGAAATACTGCCAGAATTGTTAGTTCCACACTCATTTTTTGCCATCTTTCCTTTCAAGCCCTACAGAATGAAGACAGCTGCACCAAAAGCAGGGCTTCCTTTCCTCCCACAAACTAGGCAGTGCTCAGATTTTTCTCTGCGACCACAAGAGCTAGAAACGGAATACAAGACAGAAGTCTTCCCACAAAGTTAAATATTGCAACGGATTCCAGGCTCTGTGCTGGGGATGGAGCATCACAACCCTAAATTCTAGACAATAGTCAGCAAAAAAGCCGCAAGAAGTCAAAAGCACACAGAGGAGCATCTTATGCCTGAAGTAATGAAAGATGTCTTTAGTAGCAGTACCTCAACCTTCTTTGAGATTACATGAGTGGCCCATTGATACATACCAAGCTTTATTCTGAGACAAGCCATTTATTTGTCTAGTCTTGTACTGTACATTCTGCTGGTGGCTCTCCAAGTTTCCAGCTCTAGGTCTTTCCCATCTCAGCTACCTCAGAACCGTTTCAGTTTGGTATGGAACTGCCACTCTACAACTGAACCACCACGCCTCCCATGTCCCAAGCCTCTCTACAGACTTTCCTTGATTAAACAGAATCTCCAGCAGCCCCTTCAAAACAAGTGAACTAGGAATGATGTCACGCAGAAGAACTTGCATATGGACAACATGATATGAAAGATTCTACTAAGAGCTGGAATATTGCCTGCTTTTTAAGTGTTACCTTTTCAGGCAGCTGGGCTTCTACCTCCTTCTTTAACCTTCTTAGCAGGAAGGGACGCAACACTTTGTGCAAACGACGGATAATTAGAATAGTTTCTTCTTCATTTAAATCCACCTGTTTTTAGTTGCACGCAGATTCAAGGAAACAAGTGTTATTGAAATATATTTTTCCAACATCACTAGAAAAAAGTATGATCACTTTCAGACAAAAAGCCCATACCATCATTATTAACTAGAATGTTAACAATAAACAATAAAACCATGAACCAAAAAAAATTTCACTTCACTGATTCATCTCTAATCCCCAAAAATGATCACCATCGCCGTAGTAATTACGCAATCTCACATATCAATAGATAGATAAATGCAGCAGGGTTGAAGATCTTTGACAGCAAATCCAGACTACCAAAGAGCTGTAAAATGGCCAAGGAGGGCACAATGCTTAACCCCTATTGCACCTGATGCTTCCCCTACAACCCTCTTTCCCAGCGGGGGTTCCAGACAGCCTTTTTGCTGCAACAGATATGAGTGCTGTCTCTTAAGGGAAAAGCAGCAGCGAACAGAAGGGTGAAACTTTAGTACATTCCTCCTGCCATTTATTTCTCTGTTTCAAATCCTACAGCCCTTTTGCTGATTGACAGAAACCTGGCTTCTGAGAGGCAAGTCTACTTAATTTGGCCCCAGTCACCATGGTTACGGATGCTCTAATTTACCAACCTGTAACCTTGACTTAAAATGCTGTGAGCATCAAGATTGCAACGTGGCAAATTAGAGGAAACAGGAAGAGGAGGGCAGGAGCGAGGGAGAAATGCAACAGTTCTCTTAAAGGGCCTGAAATGAGGAAACTGTTCACCCAGAAGTCAAACCAAATGTAATCACAGGGAAAATGTGGATCTTCTATCCCTATCCCTTCTATCCTCGGTCCAGTATACCTGAAGGAGCGTCTCCACCCCCACCGTTCAGCCCGGACACTGAGATCCAGCGCCGAGGGCCTTCTGGCGGTTCCCTCACTGCGAGAACCAAAGCTACAGGGAACCAGGCAGAGGGCCTTCTCGGTAGTGGCGCCCGCCCTGTGGAACGCCCTCCCATCAGAGGTTAAAGGGATCAACAACTACATGACATTTAGAAAACACCTGAAGGCAGCCCTGTTTAGGGAAGTTTTTAATCTGTGATGTGTTAATGTATTTTAATGTTTGCTGGAAGCCGCCCAGAGTGGCTGGGGAGACCCAGCCAGATGGGCGGGGTACAAATAAATAATATTATTATTATTATTATTATTATTCTGCCCCAAACTATTTGAAGTGCCAAATGCACATGTACACAAAATTGGCATAGTATTTTAAAACTCTACCTCAGAGCACTGTCTTTTGAAATGCAAAATATTAAAAGCAAACACCAGAAAGGTGTTTTTCTTTAGCAGTGCCTTCTACTATGGGTTAATTGCAGTCCCATCAGTATTTACTATATTGAACAATACACAGTGGAAGAGAGGCCTTGAAAGGAAATTCACCACCGCATCTGATCAGAACAGCATGCTGCATGCGTGTATATACTAAGACAGTCAACAGCGAAGTCAATTCTAAAAGTAAATGTGGCCTAACTCTTGAGCTCACTAAAAGAATGTACAAAACATTAGAAATGCTGTGCCAACTGACCTAATCATTGCAATAAAACTATTTGGAGTCACACAGAATCACAAGACTCTAATAAATCAAATTGGTTAAAAACAGTATTTTTCAGCCATTTAAAAAAAATTGTAGGACATCTGTATCACTGTGACACCCTAAAGAAATCCAACCCCCTCCCCCTAAGAAAAATTAAATAAAAACTGGTAATATTTATGGGTGACTGGACAGTGCAAGGAGGGGAAAGTGAAGGTGGAAGATTGCAAAATTTCATGGGACCAACAGGGAATGACTCCAGAGCTTGGAGTGAAAAACGCTGGTAGATGCTTCTTCCTGCACTTACCTTTTCTCCAGTCATGGCAAAAGGAGCATTAAACCACTGTTCAAATGTGCTACAGCTCTTGAAGATAGTTGGAAGGAGAAAGTTGAGCAGAGCCCATAGTTCAGGCAGCTTATTCTGTAGTGGAGTCCCTGTGAGAAGCAGACGACGTGGAGCTACGTAGTGTGTATTCAGGACTTGGGTTAGCTTGCAATGGTGGTTCTTCATTCGGTGACCTTCGTCAACAATCATGTACTTCCAACGAATCTGATGATGCAGGACAGTAACCAAATCTACTTTACTTAAGAGTTTACTTCTCAGACATGATTATTAGGCTTTCAATACAGTACAGCTCACCTCACAGCAAGGTGATAGTTTGGATGTAGCTAGGTATCTGTTAAACTAGTTCAGTTTTAATTTGCACCTAAGAAAAATGCAGGGGAATATTCACTATGCCACTAATTTGTAGAAGCAATAAAACAAGTAGAATCAATATAATAGAAATATTGAAGATGGGGAAATTCTCACCATCCTCAAATGCTCCAGAGAAATGCGACTTCCGAAGCATCCCACATAGGCTAAACTAGTGCTAAGGCTCTTGTGAGCAATTGCTCAAATGTAACCATGATGAGAAAGTTGTGAATTGGCACTTATTAATACCCCACCTTGGCAACATCTCCCAGGACACTGCTGTTGCTTTACGGCAAAGGGTCCGATGATTGCAGTTGAAGTTAATGAGCCCTACGAGGCAGCTGACGTGGGCTGACAAAAGCTGTTATTTGTTTTCGTTCTTCCAATATTGCTTTTTATTGAAAATTCAATAAGGACATAACACAACAGAGCACATGCAGTGTTATTCATGCAACCAAGACAAACCACAACCAATGAGCAAATGATATTGTACAGGTGTTACTGCAGCAAAAGTATCTCACCCAAATGAGAACTGAGAAGCAAGAGATTGCATACCATATTCAACCACAGAACTATAGGCAACAAGTGCCATTTGCATTAGCTGAATTACTCTTCTTTTTTTAAAAAAAACCAACATATTGACATGTACACTACACTCTTTCTTTCTCCCTTCCATTATGGGTGAGACGGATGTCTGCTCTTAATCAGAGAGGAGAGGGGCCTGTCACTCTGAATTGCTTCAGAAGACATAACTGACATGATCTATCTTGAAGATCAAGTGACTGGGAGAGGAGACACCATAGTTTAATTCAGCGATGGGGAAACCTGTGACTTGGCAGATGTTGACTCCAGTTCCCATGAGCCCCAGTCAGCATTGACAGTGAAGGAACATCTGGAGAGCCATAGGTTCCCTGTCCCTGATTTAAAAGAACAAAATAGGCAAGGGTTCTCTGTTTTTCAGTAATCAAGAAAATGTTCCAGTTAAAGGTAGATAGCCGTGTTGGTCTGTCATAGTCAAAACAAAATAAAATAAAAAAAATTCCTTCCAGTAGCACCTTAGAGACCAACTAAGTTTGTTCTTGGTATGAGCTTTCGTGTGCATGCACACTTCTTCAGATACACTGAAACAGAAGTCACCAGACCCTGATATATAGTGAGAGGGTGGGGAGGGGTATTACTCAGAGGGGTGGTGGAAATGGGTGAAAGGTTGATAGCTGTGGTAAACCTGTTGACGACTGTTAACGGCTGCAATTAGTTTTACAGGAAAAAGCAAGGGGTGAGAAGGTTAAAAAAGCTTTGTCATGTATCTTATCTCATTATACATGACAAAGCTTTTTTAACCTTCTCACCCCTTGCTTTTTCCTGTAAGACTAATTGCAGCCATTAACAGTCGTCAACAGGTTTACCACAGCTATCAACCTTTCACCCATTTCCACCACCCCTCTGAGTAATACCCCTCCCCACCCTCTCACTATATATCAGGGTCTGGTGACTTCTGTTTCAGTGTATCTGAAGAAGTGTGCATGCACACGAAAGCTCATACCAAGAACAAACTTAGTTGGTCTCTAAGGTGCTACTGGAAGGAATTTTTTTTATTTTATTTTGTCAAGAAAATGTTATGCATGGTGGGGGTGGGGTGGGTGTTGTAAATGCTTCATTTATCTGTTATTCTAATA
Organism: Darevskia mixta; assembly: GCA_034641385.1. NCBI lineage: Eukaryota > Metazoa > Chordata > Lepidosauria > Squamata > Lacertidae > Darevskia > Darevskia mixta. The sequence goes on from JAWWNH010000093.1 coordinate 629,533, forward strand.
CTAAAAATGTCTATTACTTAACATTGGTTTTGCAAGAAAAGCTGTCTAATATTGTCTATACCTTTAGGATACCACAATGATTTATTTCTAGAACTAATGGAAAATCAACACACCAGCAAATCCTGCTTTCAAATAGGAAAGCCTCACCTTTGCAAGAATGTGCTTATCTTTGATGATATATTCATATGTAGTGAGCAAAACATTAAACTTCCCACTTCGAAGCTGAGGTACAAATGCCCGTCTTGCAGCTGGAGAGCCCTAACAAAAAAGAATTAAGAAAAACTAAGCACAGAATTTGGAGAAATAATTGACATTTGTGTTGCACTTGTGGCTGCGAAACCCCTGACTCTGTCTGGCTGAGCTAGAACATGAGCATTCCTTCTTTTCTTTAAAAAAAAATATTTATTAAGTTTTCCATTTTAACAATCCAATAAAAACCACATTAAAACATTCCAAATTATAATACAATATTCATGCCAAATTATATATCTTTGGGTGACTTCCCATGCTCTGAAGTTCGGGGAGTGGTGATCTAATATGAACAGGAGCATTCCAACTAAGTTGTCTGCAGTCAAGGTTTAGCAAAGGAAGGCAAACAAAAGACAGGGGCTTTGTGGGGCTGGCTAAGGGAAACTTAGATACAAGGAATATAGAGCCGATAGGCTGGGAGGAATTATAAGAAAAGCAGACACTGCACAAATAAGCAGGAACAGGAAAGGTAAATTAAAAAGGAGCACTGAGGAAAAAGGCAGAAGGTACAGGGAGATGACTGAGAAAGAAGGGTTAATGGGGAAAGCCTGATGAAGATATACCACTTAAGGAAACAGAAATTTCCTTTTCACACACAGGTCTGAGGGATTGTGGGGGGAAGCTGTGTGTTATTTGCAGGAAAGAAGTTGAAAAGCAAGAGGCTTTGGGGGAGGGCTGGCAACTGTGGGTCACAAAGAAATATGCTGCACTTTGGAAAATAAGGAGAAAAAATAAGCTTTTTCTCTCTTTAACTTTAGAAGAAGCTTTTCTGTAGCAGCCTGCTACACTGATGGGCAAGAGTAGTCTAAGAAACAATATTATGCCACAGTTGTTGCTGAATGAACAGGAAAATGCAACACTTTGCTTTCAGTCAGAGGATGCTCGGTTCTTTCCTTGGAATCATAACTGACTCATCATTCCATCTTGACAAATTTGAAATGAAAATCTGAACCACAATACTTGCCTTGTATGAGACTTTAACCACAGAAGGAGCCCACTTATCAAATTCATATGCCCAGTTTGAGAGAGTTCTAGAACAGAAAAACAGCAAAGACTCCATTTTATATACCGGTAGTCATGAACCACACATAATACGAAGATTGGCAGTTTAAAAAATAGGAACTGCGTACAACCCCTTCAAAATAGCACATCACAAAAGCGCATTACAAATGTGCATTCACAACTGCCAGTTTATCAGGTGATTTGGTCAGCTGGAGATAAGAGTTGGTTTCACCGATCCTGAAACAGATTTTGACATGCAAACTTGTTTTTCAAGCAGCCATTTGTTTTATTAGCAAAGCTCATGTAATGCTTTTGCCATCTCTCTTGCAAATACTGCATCAAATAACGATATGAACTATGGACCTAGATCCTCTTAAGAATAGAACACTAAAAGCCCTGGAGGGATAATACAAAGCAGACTAGTTCCCTGTGGCACTTGAAATACAGTATTTACACATTTCATAGCACTTTTTGACTTCTGATCACCTGATTCAAATCAATCAACTATATAGTTACATGGGATCAAAGAACTGAATGGGATTAACCTGGCCTAGTAACATGCCTCAAAAAGTGGCCATGCTATGGTTAGTGCAAACCAGTTTTTTGCCAAGTCTGAGTTAAATCATACTTCCAGCATTATACCAGCCACACTCCCTATGCTTAACAGGTCTAATCTTTAACACTCCGCATTCTGAAAGTTATTTATACTATCACCACACACACTCTGCTAGTCTTGCCCTGTTTCTATCATGTTTGCTGAATTTGGTGACCATATTTTGTTCATATTCCTGCACGAAGCAGACCAGCCCAGATGGCTGCATTAGAACTATAATGGTGATATACTACAATAAGATATTTTGCACAAACACAGAAGCATTTGAATGTGACAATCCTTAAGTGGCAGATGGATCCAGTAGGAATACTTACGACAGAGGTACTATAATGAGGAATGGTCCATTGATACGTTTGTACTCCATGAGGTATGTAATTAAAGCAATGGTCTGGATTGTCTTACCCAGACCCATTTCATCTGCCAGGATTCCATTTAGATTATTATTGTACAAGGATACTAGCCACTCTAAACCTTTAATCTATGGGAAAAGAAAAAGAAATGCTCACACGTTTCTGGACACATGGAGAGAAAATACTGTCAATACTTTCTTCCTCTTTTGCAATTTTAAGCACATCTACAGCCAGCACAACTGCCTAAGCTAACACTGCTCTGAAGTAAAGGGTCTTGCTTTCAGTTTCTCACCTGATACTGCTTGAGGACACCATTCACCATGAGAGTGGACTGTTTGTCCACCCTTTCAGTGACTGCATGAGCCACAGCGTAGTAAGACTGTAACCCCCTTGCCAGGGCTTGAGACACTCCATACTCGTCATCAACATCTTGCTTTGCATTCCTAAGGGAAAATATTAAACAGGTTGGGAAAAACGGTTAAAATCGAGAGAGAAAATGAGAGGGGGGGGGGTTAAACTTGGATCATATACCTAACTGGCAAAACCCTTACTAACTTAGAACATTTAAAAGAAAACTTAACCTTTTATAGCGCAGGACGACAAAGACTATTGTTTGTTTGAGCGGGGTTATTGGTTGGTTGGTTGGTTGTGTATTTTTTGTGTAGGATCAACCTAAATGTGGGAGATGTGTTTTAGGTTGGAAACTGGCATGAGGTTAAGGTGAAAAAACACCTCCTCTGAACTGCAGCATCATCCCAGTTAGCCTCCCCACCCTCTGGGCTGTGGGAGGAGTTGGGGCTGGGGTTTTTTTTTCCTCTTTGGGGGAAGGCCCTGCCTTAAGTTCCTGGTATTGTGGGAGGAATGTGGCCTCTGGAAAGATGGAGGGGTTGCAATACAGTCAAACCTCGGTTTTTGGAAGTCTTGGCTGCCGAACGCCAAAAACCCGGAAGTGAATGCTTCCGTTTTCAAACATGCCTCAGAAGTCGAACGTTTCTCAGAGTCACGTTTCTCAATTTTCCCCATTGAACTTGCTGACAGCCCTTTGATCCTCAGTTTTTGAACGTTTTGGAAGTCTAACGGACTTCCAGAACAGATTACATTCGAAAACCAATGTTCCACTGTACAAGGAACAGTGAGGGCAGATCTAACTCTACACACCATCGTGGATCCTCTCTTCTAGGATCATTCAAGTGATCTATAACCTGTTTCTCTCTTAGGTGAATGACTGGGGAATCTGATGCTGCTGCTGTGCTATATTTTTTAGCCAATTAAGCTATATAAGTTATTTTTATCCATAGCTTATTGTTACTGAAATGTATTGCCTGCTTTTACTGTAAATCAGCTTGAGATGAAAAATTGTATGGTGAATAAATTAAATAAACATTCCCTAGGCTCTGTGGTTTAACCCACAGCGCCACCTGGGTCCCAATAACATCCCTACCTCTGTTTAAAAACCTCCAGTGAAGGAAGAGACCAACACCTTCATCTGACACTTTCACTTATATTTAGAGGGAAACCTGAAAGATAGTTGGTAACATAAACATGGAGGGATGATGTGAGCCTTACTCAATAATGTGCCTTGCATCCACTTCAGATACATCATCGCTATCTGGATCTGGAATTTTCTTCTTCTCCTCCACCACAGGTAAAGCAGACTGAGAAGGTTGTGGTTGTTCCTCTTCCTCCTCCTGTCAGAAACAGAAACTGCATCAGTTTTGATACGTATACCGACATAAAATCAAAATGCTTTCAATGCTGTCTTAATTAGGAGGACAGTCTGCTGAAATACTTGTACACACTGACCAACCACAGGCAAAATCTCAAGAACCACAGCCTGTGTATATCGTAATATTTAACATGGAATTTATGTAGATACAATTTGTGGGCATTGACCATGCTTCCACAGCAGTCTTTTGGCTTATCTGCTACATCTGCACTGAACGCGATCAAGAAAATTATGTGAAAGCTGAACCATTCCTTCCTACCTCTTCTTCCTCTTCTGATCCGCTTTCTTCACTGTCAGATCTTGGTGCTACTTCATATCTATTTAAACAGATATTAAAATGGCTAATATGGATAACATGGGGGGGAAATCAGATAGGAAAATGTGATACTCTTAATTTTCTACTTAATCAGTCATGGAGAGCAATCTGACTAGGGTTGCTCCTCTTTTCTGAAGTCACTGGGGGAGTTTGCAGGAAGAAAGAAACTCCAGTATAGAAAATAGGGGTCTGTATTCTGTCAGTAGCACTGGGGGTGGGGGAATCTTGAGCAGAGAAAATGAGACATTTCTAAAACGTTATCCCCACTCCAGTCCCTTGTACACACAGCAAGAAATAATCCCTAATATGCCCAAGGCTGGAAGGGGAAAATGTTTCTCTGATAAACAAGCAAAATCTAAGTTCACCACAAATCAAATTTTCTGTTTTCCCACACAGTGAGGGAAGCTATGACTTGGGATTTCCAAACGAGGGCAATATTGCTGAGTGGGAAAATCAAACAAAGAGAACACTTGCTCTGTAACATGCTGTCCAACCAAAGGAAGGTTTCATGAATGGACATGAGATCAGACCAAGGAGCTACCTAAGCCCAGCATCTTTCCCTCCCAACTGTGAACAGCTGGAGGCATCTGAGATGCCTTGCTAGAAACTGGTAGTCAGATTTACTGTCTCTTTATAGGGAAGCTTGATTTAAGCTAGTGCTTTTCAACTTTTTTGAGCCCACAGTGCCCTTGACCAACCACTTTCATTCTGTGGCTCCCCCGTGGTAGCCATGTACGCTGGGGTTCCATTATAGCAGGCATGTCCAACAGGTAGATCGTGATCTACCGGTAGATCACTGGGCGTCTGCGGTAGGTCACTGATAGATCATTGGCTCCCCCCAAAGAAGCTGAACAAATGTGGCTCCCCTAAAAAAAGCTCAACATTTTACCGCCTCCCTGAAAAAACTCAACAACTTTGACCCGAACCCCCCCAAAATGGGCCTTCCTCCTTCCTAAAAAATGCTCAACAACTTTGACCTGAACCCCAATAAAGGGGGTAGATCACTGCCAGTTTTTAACTCTGTGAGTAGATCACAGTCTCCTGGGAGTTGGCCACCCCTGCATTATAGGATGTATGTATGTAGAGATTCCCCTGTTCCACCCCCACCCCGCCCCACCCCATTCCCCACCCCACATTCTGCCCTGCCCCGCCCCACCCTTTTCGGGTGCAGTTTTTGGTGTGCATTTAAGTGGGAGCAGCAGGAGGAGCACGATTCAGGCTGGACTGGGGTGGGGAAACAGACAAAGATTGATCGATTTGCAGATATGCAAGAATGATTTCAACAGGGAGGGAGAGAGAAGGAGGGACCTCCCATCGCATCCCTGACCAATCATTGTCACCCAAGGGTGCCGAGGCACACAAGTTGAAAACCTCTGATTTAAGCAACTGAGGCTGATAGCTGTTGCTATACCAATTATCCCCTTTTGAAGACAAAACTCAGAGGCATATTACAAGCTAGCTTTTCTTAACAATCAAAGTTCAGAAGTAGTGGATGACCCCATGAATATGACTTTTGAACAGACAAACAGGATGCAGTTACAAGGTGCTAATTTCATGGCAAGATACAAAGGATTAAATCTGTTGGCAACTTACCCAGGATTCATTTCTAACCAAGTATCCAGTTGTCCTGCTTTCGGTGCATCCGTGCCAGTAAGAATTTTCCCACTTTCTACATGGATCACTTTCACAGGTAGGTCACTCATTTGGCTGGTTTCATCCAGAGGCTGAAAAAACACAAATGTGTGTTAAACTTATTGTTTTAGATTTCCACAGTACAAAAAATGAGGGTCCCCAATGATGGTACTGTTTATGCATCCTTTTTAAGAAGAAGTTGGGTGGTCACCTGTCATGTAGGATCTGGTTGAGATTCCTGCATTGCAGGGGAAGGACTATCAAGGTACCTTCCAACACTATAATTCTATTTAAAAAATGGCTTACTGAGAGCTTTTGTGACACAGTGGACACTTTGTTGGACAAGGACAGGGAAACTTGCACATTCCTGCAACTTTTGTAGTTCTTCACATATGTTTGATTAGAATGGACAAAGGGTCAGAACAAATTAGTGAGTACCGGTACATGCAATGCAGTCTCTATGCCCTGCTAGCTTCTCCCACTTGGCCTGGGAGTGCAGGGCGCTGACTGACTCCAGCTACAAAAGCTGAGGCTGCTGAACAAACTCTTGGGTTGGGGTACTGTTTATGGGCTGTTTTGCTGTTGCTGTTATAGATATTGATTTTTTTGAATCTCTATTTTTGGATCGTATTATGGTTTATGTGGATATTGTTCAATTTGGTTGTGTATGTTGGCTTTTATAATACATTTTATTTAAAATAAATTTGGTTGTGTATGTTTTAATGTGTTTTATTTATTGTTTATGACTACTTTTGTAATTATGCAATCTTCTCACGTTATAAGGCTCTCTAAGCACGGCTTTAAGTATGGAAAGGTGGCATACAAATAAAGTGATGATTATGATACTATCTAAATGGCTGAAAATCTATGGTCTGTTTGCAGTGAAGCTGCGATAGGGAAGCAGCTGGCAAATAAGGACCAGGAGACTAGGACTGAAATGACTACAGCCAGCTTATTTACAGTCTGGGCTTTGATGGTCCTCTCATAAGCTGGATGTTTCTCATGCTGAGCCTTAAGCAGTTTTATATCATTGTTACTTGCAATTTATACTTTGGCTTCTTTTAAGTTGATTCTTCAGCTCTTCCTTTTTCCACAGCTTCTCGTTGAAGCCTAGCTACCATTTCTTTCATCTCCAGCCCTTTCATGATCTTTTCCAAAACCTTCATGTTCCTTGCAGAGCTCCTTTTTCAAACTTAGCTTTATTTCAACATGGTGGTGAGTCTCCTGTTTTAACTGTTTCTCCATCACTTTCAACACATTGACAATACTCTTGAGGTCATTTTGAGTGAGGCAGCACTTGTGTGTTTCCTGTTTAATTTTCAACAACAAGTTTTCAAGCTTCTTCATTTGTTCATCTTTCTGCTTATTTATTTTCTGCTGTGATTGTTCTAGGCTGCGCTCCACCACAAAATACTGCTTTTCAAAAAGCAGTTTTGTAGTTTCTTCTTTGAACCTCTCAGAGAGTTGGTGCTCAAATTGCCTTTAACCGCAGTGAAACACCAATGTTCATATTAAGCTTCACTGGTGGATTTCTGAAGAACAATCTTTGTTGAAAGGCACAAAAACATGCTAGTTGAGGGGTGTTTTTTTAATCTGGGCAGCAGACAACACTAACTTCTTCAGGCTAATGATTCTGCTGACCCTCCTAAGAAGCAGATATTGAAATATGATCATATAACGCTTGTGGAAAGCCCCTATAAGCAGGAACATCTACTCAGCCAATCACCATTCTTCTCTCTTCCCTCTATGAGGTCATGCTTACACAACAATGCTGGTTGGTAAATGAGGTCATCACAATAGCTGTTTGAATATACTCATTTCTAACTGACTGTTGGAGGTGGAAGAAGGTATTACATGGTTTTCTTGATTTTTTCATTTCCTTGCTCTTAAATATTTAAAATATATATATTTAGATTTAGTTGTTTTTAGAGTTAGAACTAGTTGCCTTTTGTTACCTGTGTGGATATAAATTAAATGGCTTATCAGTTTAATTTAGATAGGATGCTGAGGCTGAATAGTCTTGATTTGTTCATTTTCCTTGTTCTTTTATTCCTAAATATTTTACAGATATATTAGATTTAGATTTAGTTACTTGCAGAGTTAGAACTAGTTGCATATATATATATATATATATATATATATATATATATATGAAATTTAAGGAGGCTAAAGTTGAATATTCTTCCAAAATCTGCTTTCCAAATACTCAAAAAACCTCAATCCCTAAAAGTTGAGCTTACTGTAGATAGGATGTTACAGGAAGGTCTATTCCTTTACTATACAGGCAAAGTCCTTTATCAGGTAAGAGACCTGATGCTCTAATGATATAGCTACTGTATTTTCTTTGTATTAATGGTATATAAATGCTAGTCTGAGGGAAAACTACCAAAAATGTTGGGCAGTTTGACAAGTTTGTAAAGAACAATCAGCTGGGTTGATTGTTAGTACAGCCTCTAGCCTACCAGGTAAGGAAAATAGGTTTGGTTTTCAAGAAGCAACCAGAAACTTGTTTTTAACATTTCTTTCCATTTTCTTTTGTGAATGTTGATGCTGGCTACCCTCCAAAATTCATTTCCAAATAGTAAAAAACCTTAATCTAAGCCCTGTGGCTCAAGTGATGGGTTTCCATGCCTTCCGCTTTGTCCAGACAATCCAAATCAGACCAATGTTCAGGGTACTGATCCTGAGCCTCAGGCGGAACCTGCTACTACCACCAAGGAATCTGCTCCACAGAATCAGGTAAGCTTTTCAGTGGGAAGTAATCAAAACATATAAAAGAACGCAAAGGAAGGACCAAACATTGAAAAGGCATGCAACAGAACTTACAGGATGAGAAGAGGTTATTGCCAGCACAAAGACAACATAGGCAGTTGCTTTCCATTTTTGAAACTGTCATTTTCATGCCTTGCTGGCTGGACAGGGCTCTGGTAAAAGTATTCTACACGATTCTTCTGTTTAGGCCTAAGAACATGGTGGCTCTGGCTTGGGTTAAGTGGAAGGGAACAATGCCTTTTTAATGGAATGTGCTTAACATTTGCTTGGGATTATAAAGTACAAAACTCCCCAAAATCCTTGAAGGATATAAATACGGTGCTGCTCTTGATGGTCAGACTAGGTGCACAAGTAGTGAGAGCACACTGGGAACACAAAGACTGCCTATGCCAGGTCACCCCATTGGTCTTTTCTAGTCCAGCAGCATATTAAGGAGGGCATGAAGGCCAAAGCACTCAGTCCCTGGCCTGTTGTGTTCTTCTCAGCAACTGTGTCTGAACATGGAATATCCATTTAGCCATTATAAGGAACTAGTAGACTATAAGCCCGTTAAATTAACGGGCGCTAGAACATCATGGAAAGCGGGGATGGCGAGAACTTGCTGAAGTGCTCGATGTACTTGGGCGCCCCGGCCAGCGCCGAATGGCCCTTCAGCAGGCAGCGCAGGAGGCGCATCGCGGAGGCAGCACTGGCACCAGCCAGGCCCCGGCAGGCCAACTCAGCCACCACTTGTAACGGCCGCTGCCGCTTAGAAGTCCACGCGAGCGCGCACCCGCCGCTTCAACAGCCTGCCCGCCCGAAGTCTCTGCGCTCCAATCCCTGTGCCCGTGGGGCACATGCGCAGTTTCGCCCGGCCGCCTGAAGTCTCTGCGCTCCAATCCCTGTGTCCGTGGGGCACATGCGCAGTAGGACACAGGGACGGACACAGGGACTGGACGCAGAGACACTTGCACTTTATTATATGTGATTGGGACATAGGGAAGGAATGAAGCGTAACATGACTGCTCCATAGCACTTTATTGCGTTATGACCAATGGCTACAGATCGGCACACTAAACTGTGGCTAGAAAAGTCATTAACAGGGAGAATATTATTATGATTGTTGTTGTTATTATTGGATCTTACTTCACCATCTGGTCCAATTGCCGGTGTCTGTCCTTCTGCAGTTTCAACCTTCTGGAAATAAAGGAAGAACATTAATCCTTTGTTAACAGGAATAATAGCAAATTGCAAAAACGCTTTATCTACTTAAGACACTTTTATCCCACTCTTCAGCCAAAAAAGACTCCTAGATGTCAGTGACAAAACATTTCTTGCCTTCAGCCTTACAATCTAAGACATGACATGAAAAGAAAAGGGATTGTGACGGAGGAGGTAAAAACAAAAATGAACCTCAAGCAGCATTTCTCTTAGTTACAGAGTGCAGTGACCAGCACAACAAAATGTAAGTACAAATCTTAAGTATAGCTTCTATAAATTTATGTTCTGTTGGTATCTGACATCGAAGGCTTAATCACATTTATAGATGGGTAAGGAACATGTTGGAAGAGCTGTTATGTTTTACATATTCTGGACCTTCTAGGCAGCTTCAAAAGATGACGTGAGAAATCTAACAGTTTATGACCGAACAGTTAGATCCTTTAGTCATATTATTTGTTCATGAAAAAGGACTGGTTTTAACATAAAATGTTGAAATGGTAGTCTATTTAACAACAATTGCTTTGTGTGCGTTTTATTTATGGATATTGTGTGATGTATTCTGATTTGCTATGATATCAATGCTATGTTGTTTATGCCAAAAAATAAAATAACTAGAGAATTGGACCCTGTTCAGAGGCACACAACCAAAGGCCTGAAATGAAATGAAATGTGAAGCATCTTCCAACCCAAATGCTTATACCAGGTTTGCATTTCATCAGCATTATTGATCATAGCAAGTTAATGAACACCCGGTTACCTTCTTTTTCTTCTTCTTCTTTTTCTCCTTTGCAACTTGGGCAGCCTTGTGCTGTCTCACCAGCTCTGTGAGGTTGGCCACATATTCATCTGTTTGCTGAAGCAGGTAGGCTAAGCGCTTATCTTTCTTTTGATCAATTAGCTTGCGGTACCCTTCTTCATCTTCAGCCTTTAAAAAAAATGCTTTAAATTAGAAACAACATTTATTTAAAACAAAGTGTACCAAACTGCAATCTACAGAGCTTGGCTGGGTAAAGTTTATGCCTGAAACATTTCTAGCTTCCAATCTTGAAGCAAACCTTACCATCAGCCTGCGCATTCTCTCCTTCTCAATTCTCTCATTTTCCTTCTTTTGCTCACGCTCAGTATTGGCATGGTAAGTGGCCACAGCCTTTGTAAGTTTTTGAATCTTCCCTGTGACAGATCGGTGGTATTCTTTAAAATCCTTGGCATGCTGAAGAATGCTATTGAGGTACTCCTAAAAGGAAATGTAATACAAAAGGGATTAATGAATTTATACACCTGTGACAGAGCCTCTTAAGAGTGTTGGCAATCTACAACTGTGATATCAGCAATCACAAAATGCCCATTATAAGTTTATTCAATTGCAACTTGAGCCCAGTGACATTCTTAGCTGTTGCAAATGTTCTGCAGGATGTTACTGCTTTCAATCATTTAGGTTTCCTTCCTCCAGCCAAAATCTCAATTTCTGCTTATAATTTCTGCTTGTAATTTCCTTTAGTCCTATCTCCACAAAGCCAGAAGCAGCCAAACAGAGAGCTCAGGTTGAGCTCCAGGGAAGCCCAATGTACACCAAGATGCCCATAAACTCCTAATGGGAACACCAAAATTGTTTGTGAGGTAGGTTTAGTTATGTGAGAATGCATAGCTGTCAAGTTTTACCTTTTCTCACGAGGAAGCCTATTCCACATAATGGAATTTTCCTTAAAATAAGGGAGAACTTGACAGCTATGGTGAGAATGGTAAGCCAAAGGATACTCAGTGAATCAAAAATATCTCCTCCTCAGCTACAGAGTGGCCAGAGGTGAACAAGGCGTGAACATGACCCTATCCTATAGCTAGTGAGATGCAGTGGAAAGAGGTTTGGGATTGGACTATGAAGACCTGGGTTCAAATCTCTACTCCATTGTCAAACTCACTGGGTATCCTCAGGACATTCACTTTTTCTCATCCTGTAACCCAGGCATAGGCAAACTCTGGCCCTCCAGATGTTTGGGACTACAATTCCCATCATCCCTGACCACTGGTCCTGTTAGCTAGGGATGATGGGAATTGTAGTCCCAAACATCTGGAGGGCCGGAGTTTGCCTATGCCTGCTGTACCCAACTCACAGGGTTGTAGTGCTCAGCAGTCCTAAGCAAAACAGTGCAGTGTATTTTTATTTAAGATTTTAATCATAGTCTATGTTTAGGCAGTTCCAATACATGATAATCTGAAAATACAGAAACTGTTTTAGTAGCTAAGAAGTTTATTGCAGAGAACGTTAGAAGTCTCATCTACCTCCCTCTCTGGATAAACAGGCCGGTGATATGTTAACTTTTTATGCTAAAGAAATTAGACCTACAGCGATGGATACCAAAGATGGTAAGCGCCATATTTTCAATAGCTCTTTGAGCAGTGATGCACCTAGTTCTTCACCTCCATTGTTGCCATGCATTTTACTCCCCTTTTTCTCTTCTCTTAACCCTCTAGCCTTCTCAACATTTAGGAGTGATTTCAACCCCAACCCCATCACCTAATTTTCCTTCTCCTCATTCAAGAAATTGGTGGGGTTACATTGTTTGCTGCATGTTATCGTTACCTATAAAAATGCAGTAACTTCATGTAGAAAAATAAAATGGAAACATTAGTAGTATAATAATTATTCACCGGCACTGCTCTTTTTGCCACCACCCTCTACACACCATCATCTCACATAAAAACAGAAGAATTACATGCCTGATGTTTTTGCCGGCGTTTCCGTTCTTGTTCGATCTTCTGCTGTTTCTCCAGCTTCTCAGTGATGCGAGCTTCCCGCAGGGACTGCCGTTTGCTACGTTTGTATGCCTTGGCGTTCAGTGCTGTTTCCAGAGCAGTATCTCTTCTCATGCATACCACAACTTCTTGACGCAGCTTTGGAACAACAATTTTAAAAGAAAGAGTCAATTCTTATCTGAAAGTTGAGAAAGGAGTGGACTAAGACATACACCTGCACGCTGTCACAAAGCATGTACCATGTTTCCCCTATTTTAAGACACCGTCTTATTTTTTTTTCCATCAAGAAAACGCACTATGGCTTATTTTGAGGGGATGTCTTATTTTTATTACGTAAGCCCAGCCCCACCTTTTCCTTGGCGCCCTCCAGAACTGCGGCTATCACTATGGCTTATTTTCGGGGTACGGCTTATATTTCGTAATTGCGAAAAAATCCTGCTATGGCTTATTTTACGACTACGTCTTAAAATAGGGGAAACAGGGTACCTGCCAAGTCATATCCCAAACTGCACATTACAAGAAGATATTTTTGCAACTGTCTTTTGTAGTGGCTTTTCAAAAGAAAAAGCAAAGCATCAATTGTGTTAAGTGTTAAACTGAGTGAATGGAAGTGCTAAACTTAAGGAGAAACTATACAACAAGGCATTTATAGAAATGGTCTTAAAGACCCAGAATGGTTTAGATCTCAAATATATGTACACATTTCCTTAAAGGGATGGACAAGGTAAGGAAAATGAATCAGGAAGGTTACCTCTAGTGCCTATTCTCCAATATGTTTTAGGGCAGTGATGGCCAAACTTGGCCCTCCGGCTGTTTTGGGACTACAATTCCCATCATCCCTGACCACTGGTCCCGTTAGCTAGGGATGATGGGAGTTGTAGTCCCAAAACAGCAGGAGGGCCAAGTTTGGCCATCACTGTTTTAGGGGATCCTTCATTTATCAGTCTCTTTGAGGAGGGAAAATGCACACATGACCCTGCTGAAAGGCTTGAGACTAATCCACATCTGAGGTTCCTTTGAAGCTCAGAGCCCCCAGAATTCCAAGCAAGGCAAAAGGACATATATACATGGATAGCCACCTCAAATGATAGGATTGCTTGCTGAGGGCGGAAGGGCCCCACCCGTGCCTCTTTCCACCTGGCTTGGGGTGGGGCTTGACAGGCTTGACAAGGACTGCAAGGGGGGGGGGCTCCTCTTTTAAATTGTTTTCATCTGTGTTGTTTTAAATGAGACCATCTTGGAAGACCTGCACCCTGCCTTGCTGGCCCTTTCCCATCTGGCCTGGGAGACTTGTGGAGTGCTGACTGACTCCAGCTACAAAAGCTGAGGCTGTTGAACAGATTCTTGGGCTAGAGCAGTGATGGCTAACCTTGACACTCCAGATGTTTTGGGACTACAACTCCCATCATCCCTGACCACTGATCCTGTTAGCTAGGGATGACTGGAGTGTCAAGGTTAGCCATCACTGGGCTAGAGTATTGTTTATGGGGGGCTGAGAGAGCTGTTGCTGTTATTGATATTATTGTTGTATCTTTAGTTTTAGATCTTATGATTCATGTGGAAATTGTTTCCATTAGGTTGTGTACTTTTGATGTGTTTTATTTATTGTTTATGACTTCTGTTATATTTGTAATTATGTAAATCTTGTCATGTTGTAAGCCGCCTTGAGCATAGTTTCAACTATGGAAAAGCGGCATACAAATAAAATGCTGATGCTGATGCTGATATTGCTCATTATTTCTATTTTGTTATTCAAGTAACTCCACCTGCTCCTTCTCCCCCCCTTTTTTTCTTTTGAACAGTACTTGGATGAGCACAACTACCCCCAAAGTGCCCTTCAGGAAGAGGAGTTGCCAAACACAACAGAGGAAGGATAGGTGAAAAGGAAAATCCAGGGTCTCTGAAACACCTTGATTCAAAGTGAGGCCTAGTCCAGGAAAGGCTTTTTGGGGGGAAAGGTTAATAATAATAATAATAATAATAATAATAATAATAATAATAATAATAAAATTAATAATAATATAAAGAAAGCTAAGGATCAATTTTAAAAATGGCTGGGCTGGGCAGAAGATTATTGAGTGGGAGCACTGGAGAAAAGAAGAATGGCATGGGGGAGATGCACATGGATTCAAGAAATATATGCAGAAGACCAAACAAAATAATTTCTGGGGAAAGCAGAGTGGAGAAGGAAGGCATAACAAGGTGGAGAACTGTGTAGAAAGAGAAGGAAATGCTGAAAGGAGAACAGAAAGGGAAAGAAGAGGAGCATGGATAAAATGGGAGAGAAAGAAGCAGCAAAGAAATGGAAGAAAGGAAAAGAAGAGGAAAAGAACAGTAAGTGCATTTTGAAGGACTTCTCTACATAGGTATGGCTATCTGGTCATTTTCTCTTCAAAAGGAAAGCCACTGAATTGCCACCTGTTTTAACTATCTTATGATACATAAATATGAGGCAGACATAAAGAGAAAATTATTCCAGTTCATAACACACAGAGACATATTTGCCTAAGGCACAAACAAATTCCGGCACTTCAAGCCAAACAGGTAGGCCAGATGCTAAAAGACTGCCCCACCAAGGTAGTATTGGCACAAGTTAGCACCTCTTGCTTTCAAGATACGTTTCTATGAATACAAAACAGCACTGGCACTCCTAACAATTGATTTGGTTCTCTATTAACAAACCATGCCCGTATCTAAACAAAAAATTACCAGAAAAGCAAGTAACTGACCCTGGAAGGCCAGGAGATGGTTGTCACATTTTAAGCTTCTGATTTTATTGAAATGAAGCTACTCAATCAGAAATGCTGGCTCTTTTACGTTTCCAATAAGTTATGAAATCCTGGAGTAAAAGATGTGATTCCGATTTCCAAAATAGTCTTGAGCAACAGGAGTTCCAGCTATGGAACTCAGCCTACCTGTCTCTGGAAGTTAAGCAACCTTAGTGCTTTAAGTTCAATGGTAGCTTTGGTTCGCAGGTCACCAGCCAGTGACCCAGGAAGGTTTTCAAGTTCTTGTATCCTGTGAGCAATCCGAGCCTGCAGTCTGACACAGTAGATTAAGACAAACAATGCATTTGTTTAGGTCTTTTATCATGCCTAAACAAGAGATATCAGATACAGCAGTTATCTACCAAGCTAAAAGAAAGGCAACACAGGTTAAAGATAAACTTAAATCAACCCCTCTGCAAAGGGACGAAGCTGTAACACTTGGCTTAGGTCAAACACAGGTTTGCTAATAACATTCTCCTGCTGTTCCAGCATGAGAGCACAATGAAGACCAAGGCTAGAATAGTGCTAACAGGCCCCCCAAAATCACTTCACTGAATGCAGCCTTCATTGAAGTCAACCTGTCGCCCAGAAACACCAGTGAAACAGTTAAGATTGTAGTAGCTACATTTTTACCTGTACTCCCTCTCTTGAAGGATTTCAACTGGGTCAAGTCCTCTTGGTTTCTGGATTGGAGTGATACGGTTTTGCTTCTGGTGGAGTTGCACCATTGGGGCAGGTTGGGCTGGTTGTCCCGGTGACTGAGTTTGGGGAGGCATTACAGGGGATGCTGCTGGAGGTACCGCCGGAGGTGCTGGTGAAGGACGGCCTGTTGGCTGAGGAGGAATCAGTTTCTGAGGTGTGCTAGTAGGGGCTGCAGCATTTGCCATTGGTCCTATAGAAGAACGTTGGTAGGAAGAAGGCTGTTAAAAGACTCTCTCGTATAAGAGCCTGATATAAGCACATATGAACGTAAAGACAGCAGTGTTCAAGGACCAATTTCCACATTTAAACAGCTGAATAATAGTTTGCTTTGTTATAATTTAACCCAACCTTCCTGCAAGCAGCTCAAGACAGGAGATAGTGGTGTTCTGCTCCCCTGCTCATCCTCACAGACATCTTATGAAGTAAGCTGACAGAAAGTCAACCACTTGCCACTGTGGCTTGCTATGGCCTCCGCTGTATACATCTGCCATTCCATCCACTCATACATGAGATTGGCTCTCAACCCAGGAAATGACCTGAAAAAATACCGCACCCTCTTAATAGTGATCTCTATAATGAATTAAAGCTGCACCAGGAGCACTAAATGTGAACACCCATTCCACTATCTGGCCTATAATAATAAGCTGAAAACAGTTTTACAACGATTACTATTCAACTACCATTTAATTCAAGCCATTGGTTAAGCCGCTGTGATGTCATGGAATGTTCACAACTTTCTAACCCTATTTAGTGTACTTGTCTAGAGAAAATGAGCCATCAGTAAGAATCTTTCCAAAGAGTAAAATACTGTATCTGCTCATCTGGTTTGGGAGAAAAACCTAAATATTGCAGGGGCTCTATGGCTGGGAGGAATGAATCCAAAAATACTGAACATAAAGGGAAAAGGAATCTAATGAGAAGCTGGCAAAACCAGCTATGTGAAATCTCTGATACCCTAATAACACCTTCAGCAGTTTGCACAGCAGCTTCTCTTACTAGCACCAAAACATACCCCCAAACCGCCACTTTGTTCCGATGGCCTCTGACAGCTAGTGCCCATTTTCCTCCTCAAACTGTATGTTACAAAAGGGAGCTTGGATCCTGCTGAGGCAAGTCCCAGAGGCCTTTTTAAGTGAGGAAAGCAACTATTTTGCTAAACACAAGTTCAGAACAAAAAGAAAGTGGTCTGAATATGTTGCGGTTTTCAGTTGATCTTATCCTACTTGAGGCTTCCGGTCGGCGCGCCGGAGGAGACGGTCGGGGGGACATGTCGCTCTTGACATTCCCCCGTCCGACCGGGAAAAGGGGGCATCGCGCCAGCGCCGCGACCCCCAAAACCCCCGGGAAGGGCGTCCCGGGGTCTACAGGACCCGCACGGGCTCGGACGCCGAACCTGCTCCCCGGGAGACCGTAGCAAGGGCTCCCGAGCGTGAGCGGGCGGCGGAGCCTCAGGGTCCGCAAACTCCCCGTCGGGCGAAGCTGCGAGACCGTCTCTTCCGAGCGCGCTGATTTCTCCAAGACCTGCAATTTGGAATTGTGAGTAAAAAGCAGAAAAAGTGGAATTTGGACTGAATTTGGGCTGGATTGGAACGAAAACACGGAGGTCCGTTCCTTTCCATTGTTGTAGTGAAGCAGGAAATAGCTACAGTTGCATTGAAAAAGACTGAATTGACTGTTACTGTTATATGGCTTTAAATTAACCCTTGAGCCTCCCCTGGTCCTGGGGGAAGCAGAAGGAATTGTGACAGATTTGTGGATTATTTCTAAGTTGAAAAGTTTGTGAACTGTTATTAGAAGAAAAGTTGGAAAAAGTTTTTAAAGTTTTAAAAGTACAAAAACTGTGATCAAAGAAAATGGCGATGAAACCGGATATTACTTGGCAAACTGTGCTGGAGAAGATGCAGGAATACATTGCGGAACTGAGAGAGAGGAATGCGATGGGAAAGACTTTGGATGAGATAAGGCAAAACCCAAACACTGTGCCGGCTGAACCAGATACACAAGTAACCATAGAAACGACAGGATCCGTCAAGGCTAGACAACGAAAGACTATTTTGCGAAACATCTACTGCAGGAAAAGATTTTATAACCGGAGAAGAAAATGTGCTCTTACCATAAGAAGCAAGAGTAGAATCATAAGAAAAAACAGCACATTGATACCCACTGACAAGCAGCCGAAGGGAAGCCGAGACGAACCGAATATGAATTGGGAAGGCTGGACACAGTTTTGGGAAAAGGCCTTTTTGGAGGATGCAATGCAGGACTCATGTTGGTTCTGGGTCTCTCCGCCAGCAGGAATAGGATAAGAACTGTTAAAGTATGGCCTAACTTGTGGACTTATGGTTTCTGACTTATGGACATGCCAGGGATTGATTAAACAATATGAAATATAAGTGAAAGATAAATATTTTGATGTTTAAGATGATAAGTATGATAAGCAGTGAATAATGTGAATAATAGCTGTGTACCCGGGGACCGGGGGAGGCAAGAGGGATGTAGATGAAGATATATAAGTGATTTAAGATAGGTGATGTTTAAAGATTTGAACATTGATATTAGGAAAATAATTATTGGACTATGAAATTAGGAACCTGTTAAAAATTGTTAAATGCTATCAGATGGAAAATAATGGAGTGGGCGAGAGGAAGCATGACAATGATTGTAACATAAGTGAGCTGGCCTGAATCGGGGCCAGACAATATTGTAAAACCAATAAAAATTAATTTAAAAAAATAAATAAATAAATAAAATGAAGATGGCTCCATTTGTCAGGCAGAAGTTCCCCCCCTTTTTTGCCAATGAATATTTATTGTTTTTTAACAAATCAGTGCCAAATTACATCAAAGTTAATATAATAATCCCCAGAAGTTGACTTTCCAATGTGTTCCAATGTGTCCTGGAGTTTCGCTAATAGAGAGTTTGGAGTTTCTGCAAGCGATTTGTAGTAAGTAATTATTCTGATATGGGCTTTTGCTACAATGGATGGTAGTCCCAATTCCATTCTCAGTTGGATGGCCATTGTCCCATTGGGGAGGCCCAAGATCTTTCTTGCTAGAAGATTTTGCAGAGACTCCAGTCGTTGGAGTATATTCAGATTACACCCCCATATTTCCACCCCATATAGCAAAATTGGGGGTATTTTACTGATGTAGATCTTTCTGATTGGGGCCACCAGTTTCTAATGGTACTCATACCTTCCAATGGTGGAATCACAGAATCACAGAATCACAGAATCACAGAATCATAGAGTTGGAAGAGACCACAAGGGCCATCCAGTCCAACCCCCTGCCAAGCAGGAAACACCATCAAAGCATTCCTGACAGGTGGCTGTCAAGCCTCTGCTTAAAGACCTCCAAAGAAGGAGACTCCACCACACTCCTTGGCAGCAAATTCCATTGTCGAACAGCTCTTACTGTCAAGAAATTCTTCCTAATGTTTAGGTGGAATCTTCTTTCTTGTAGTTTGAATCCATTGCTCCGTGTCCGCTTCTCTGGAGCAGCAGAAAACAACCTTTCTCCCTCCTCTATATGACATCCTTTTATATATTTGAACATGGCTATCATATCACCCCTTAACCGTCTCTTCTCCAGGCTAAACATACCCAGCTCCCTAAGCCGTTCCTCATAAGGCATCGTTTCCAGGCCTTTGACCATTTTGGTTGCCCTCCTCTGGACACGTTCCAGCTTGTCAATATCCTTCTTGAACTGTGGTGCCCAGAACTGGACACAGTATTCCAGGTGGGGTCTGACCAGAGCGGAATACAGTGGTACTATTACTTCCCTTGATCTAGATGCTATACTCCTATTGATGCAGCCCAGAATTGCATTGGCTTTTTTAGCTGCTGCATCACACTGTTGACTCATGTCAAGTTTGTGGTCTACCAAGACTCCTAGATCCTTTTCACTTGTACTGCTCTCAAGCCAGGTATCACCCATCCTGTATTTGTGCCTTTCATTTTTTTTGCCCAAGTGTAGTACTTTACATTTCTCCCTGTTAAAATTCATCCTGTTTGCCTTGGCCCAGTTCTCTAATCTGTTAAGGTCATTTTGAAGTGTGATCCTGTCCTCTGGGGTATTAGCCACCCCTCCCAATTTGGTGTCATCTGCAAACTTGATCAGGATGCCCTCAAGCCCATCATCCAAGTCATTGATAAAGATGTTGAATAAGACTGGGCCCAAGACAGAACCCTGTGGCACCCCACTAGTCACTTCTCTCCAGGATGAAGAGGAGCCATTGATGAGCACCCTTTGGGTTCGGTCAGTCAGCCAGTTACAAATCCACTGAATGGTAGCATTGTCTAGCCCGCATTTTACCAGCTTCTTTACAAGAATATCATGGGGCACCTTGTCAAAGGCCTTGCTGAAATCAAGATAGGCTACATCCACAGTGTTCCCTTCGTCTACCAGGCTTGTAATTCTGTCAAAAAATGAGATCAGATTAGTCTGACATGACTTATTTTTCAGAAACCCATGCTGACTTTTAGTGATCACAGCGTTCCTTTCTAGGTGCTCACAGACCGTTTGCTTAATGATCTGCTCTAGAATCTTTCCTGGTATTGATGTCAGGCTGACTGGGCGGTAATTGTTTGGGTCCTCTCTTTCCCCCTTTTTGAAAATAGGGACAACATTTGCCCTCCTCCAGTCTGCTGGGACTTCACCTGTTTTCCAGGAATTCTCAAAGATTACTGCCAGTGGTTCTGAAATCACCTCTGCCAGTTCTTTTAATACTCTGGGATGTAGTTCATCTGGCCCTGGAGACTTGAATACATCTAAACTAGCCAAGTGTTCTTGTACTACCTCCTTACTTATTCTGGGCTGTGTTTCCCCTGCTGAATCATCTGCTCCATATTCTTCAGGTCGGGCATTGTTTTCTTTTTTGGAGAAGACTGAGGCAAAGAAGGTATTGAGGAGTTCTGCCCTTTCTGCGTCCCCTGTTCGCATTTCACCATCTTCTCCTCTAAGTGACCCCACTGTTTCCTTGTTCTTCCTTTTGCTACGGACATACCCATAAAAACTCTTTTTATTGCTTTTAACCTCTCTAGCAAGCCTGAGTTCATTCTGTGCTTTAGCTTTTCTGACTTTGTCTCTACATGTGCTGGCTATTTGTTTGAATTCCTCTCTGGTGGTTTCCCCCTTTTTCCATTTCTTGTACATATCCCTTTTAAATCTTAACTCAGTTAAAAGTTCTTTAGATAGCCACCCTGGCTTCTTTAGGCACCTTCCATGTTTTCGTCGCATTGGTACTGCTTGAAGTTGTGCTTTTAATATCTCCCTTTTAACAAACTCCCATCCATCATGAACTCCCATCCCTTTTAGTATTACTGACCATGGGATCACATCCAGCATTTCCCTAAGTTTTCTGAAGTCGGCTTTCTTAAAGTCTAGAATTTGAGTCTTAGTATGCTTGGTTGCTCCTTTCTGATGTATAATAAACTCCAGAAGAGCATGATCACTCCCACCTAATGATCCTGCCACTTCTACCCCACTAACCAGGTCATCACTATTGGTTAGGACCAGATCTAAAATGGCTGATCCTCTTGTTGCTTCTACCACTTTCTGGACAATGAAGTTGTCTGCAAGGCCAGTGAGGAATCTGTTCGACCTTATGCTCTTGGCTGAGTTTGACATCCAACAAATATCAGGATAGTTGAAATCCCCCATTACTACTATCTCATTTCCTTTTGAATGCTTGGTCATCTGTTCCAGGAAGGCATCATCTATGTCCTCAGTTTGGCTCGGGGATCTATAGTAAACTCCCACAATGAGATCACTGTTATTTTTCTCTCCCTTAATTTTGACCCAGATACTCTCAATTTGGCTTTGAAGTTTTAAATCATGGATCTCTTCACAGGTATACACATCCCTGACATATAATGCCACTCCTCCTCCTTTCCTGTTTGGTCTATTTCTCTGAAATAGATTGTATCCCTCTATTACTACATTCCAATCATGAGACTCATCCCACCAGGTTTCAGTGATGCCTATTATGTCGTATTTAGTTTGCTGTATCAAGAGCTCAAGTTCATCTTGTTTATTTCCCATGCTCTGTGCATTTGTATACAGACATTGAAAACCATTGATCATTCCCCCTAGTCTCCTACTTAAGGATTTTTTCCTCCCACCACTAGGTCTGTGTGCTGTTTGCTCCATTTGGTCCTTGACTTTTGGATGATCATCTTCAGCATTTGATAGACTCCTACCTTCAGGACCACTGTCTCCCTCCCCCACATAAGTCAGTTTAAAGCCCTCCTGATGAGGTTTTTGAGATTGTTGGCAAAAACATTCCTCCCAACCCTTGTGAGGTGCAGCCCATCACTTGCCAGAAGTCCATCTTCAAGAAACTGCAGGCCGTGATCTAAGAATCCAAACCGTTCCTGCCGGCACCATTTGCGAAGCCAGTTGTTCACTTCTCCTATTTTCCCCTCTCTTCCTGGGCCACGGCGTTCAACTGGGAGGACAGATGAGATGACAATTTGTGCATTTAATTGCTTCAGCTTCCTGCCCAGAGCCTCATAATCACTTTTGATCTTCTGGAGGCTATGGCTTGCGGTGTCATTGGTTCCCACATGGACTAAAAGGAAGGGGTTTTTATCCGTAGGTTTTATTATTCCTTGCAGCCGTTCTGTAACATCATGGATCTTGGCCCCGGGGAGACAGCATACCTCTCGAGACATCTTGTCAGGCCCACAGATCACTGCTTCGGTACCCCTCAGTAGGGAATCCCCTATCACCACTACACGTCTCCTCTTAGGCTTGGTCGGGATTCTTACACGTGCTGTCCCTTCCAAGGTCGCCTGCACAATCCCGGAGGACTGACTATGCTGCTCGTCTTCATATACCTCATCAACTGTGATGAGGGAGAGATCTTCCAATGGAGTCTGGTCTTCATCTTCCAGATTTGAGAGCACTTCAAATTGATTTTGTAGTTCTAAACACTCAGAGCGATCCCTGGGCATTCTACTTCTGTGAGTCACGTTCCTCCATACATCTGGCTCCTGAGTTGGGGAACTGATCTCCTCCTCAGGGATGTGCCCTGTTATAGAATTTCTAGATTTGAAACATCAAGATGGCTGAGGAGTTCTGTATTCTTTTCCAACCTCGTGGTGCTGCAGACTAGCTTGGAGGTGTTCAGTTTATGCATGGATGGCAGAATCAAGCAAGTCAAAAGATATCCTAAAGTTTTTTAATCCCATGATTTGAAACCCACTTTGCGGTTATTTAAAGCATTTGTCTTCAACTACTACCCAAAGGTGGATCACAACAGCTTGTCCTAAAGTGGGTCACCATTGGCACAACAGTCGGGGGGAGGGGGAGAAGGGGAGCTGGGATGAGGTATCAGACAGAGATGTCATAAAAATAAACTTAATAATCATTCATGCACAAAAATTAGAACTGTAATTCAGTGGCAGTTTTCAAACATCTGAAATGATATTTTAATATTTCTGAACACATATCTTACGAATTATCACTTTCAGCTCAGAAAAAATGGCGAAATTGGTATCACTGAAACAATGTGATATGGCATGGATTATATAGGGGTAGCCATACTAGTTTAATGTAACAAAACTCAACAAAAAGTACACTTGCATCCTTCAAATTTTTATAGGATTTTGCTGTTCATGCAAAATGTATTTCAATATACCAATTAAACAAAAAGCTAAACTTCAATTAATCCTGCCCTCACAAAGGTCTTACCTTCAGGCCAGGGCTTTGGGGGTCCACCAGGGGGCTGCCCGGGCATTCCTGGAGGAACTCCTGAGGGTCCAGGAGGGGGCATGTTAGGCCCTCCCATACCTGTGCATACATTGGACAGACACATACACACAGAGTAAGGTTTTTCTTCCTCCACCGTTTGCATCACTCCTTAAATGGGAGAGGGAGAAGGAGGTGTGGCTCTAGCAGAAGTGGGTTACTCTGTGGCCAATCACCCCAGAATAATGCACTTAAGCTTATACGTACCATGAGGTCTGTTGTAGTTCGGAGGTGTTGGTCCAGGTGCAGGCCCTGGCCCTTGCACTGGTCCTGTTCCAGATACAGAAGGCGGAGGTAGAGTTGGCATTTGCTGCTGCATTCCAGGCATTGGCCTTTTCCCCTGCACGGCCATGTGAAGATGGTCAGGTAAAGGCTGGCCTCTGGCAAGCATCTTGTAGGCCATTATCTGAGCCCTCAGTTGATGCAGCTGATTCTGGTTAAAAGGAGTTGGGCCACGATTTTGCTGCCCTAGCGCTTGGGGGTCAGTACCATCTAATGGGACTCCTCCAGGACCAGAGGGTATCTGGGGGCCAGAAGAAGGACCATTAGCTGGAACTGGACTTGATGCATGTTCAGAACCACCAAGGGGAGAAGGGTAACCTAGAGAGAAGAGTGTGCAGACAGAGGGAGAGAGATCAATCTGCTGTAATCAAGCTTTAAATACAATTATATTTTAAACATGCTTTTGCATTTTACAGATACTACATCTATCTATTTTTAAATAGCCATTTAAAACGAGAGATTTATTGAAAATATTTCTTACCCACACTTCACCGTAAGGTTCCAAGGTGGGATACAACAATATAATAATATACAGCTGTTTTCATTTAAAAACACACACCATAATAATGCCAATATTTGCTAGGAATAAAGAGCATAAATGTTTCAAATGTATGCTGATAGTCTACAGAGGCGTTTCTCCGTCAGATCAGTAACAGAAAGCAGTTGCAGTGCTGTTCCTGCCTGCTACATCTGCCCAGTTGTAAAAGAAGCAACTTATCCACCACCAAAATTGAAACCCTTTTTCTTGCTTAAAAACAAACTCAAATTCTTTAATTTATATCAAGAATACAGAGTTAATCTGCAATCTGATCCACATTAATCTTAAAGAAAGCAATACCTTGAGAATGCTGATCCATTGGACTAGGAGGAGGTCCCATTCCTGTGTGCCCACCAGCCCTCATTCCCATGCCCTTCATTTGGCTGTAACGAGGATCCTCAGATATTCCCTTCTCATGCATGGATTCCATTGGCTGCAACAACAATATAAAACCGAATTATCAAAAATCCATTTAAATAGCTATTTCATTGGAACAGTTTCTAAGTGTGCACTATATGAAACCAAAGGGATGTGCAAACCAGCTTATTGATCACTACTACTACACACATTTCACTGAACATTAAAGTTCCGTTTCTAAACACCTGTCAGTTAAGGTGCTCTTGGAGTGTGTGTGACTTAGGTAATAAGCATGCCCACCAATAAGCATGCCCACCAACACTGCTAAGTTTCTACCTTCTTTCAAAAATGTACAAGATGGCCTAATTTTAAAAGATGTATGGACATTTCACACAGCAAGATAGCAATGAAACATAAGACTGAGAAGAGATGTGCTACATTTTATTGGGGAGGGGGTGTTGAAAGGAAGATTGCAACAAAGATCACTTGTTTTTCCGCACCAGGAGAGCACAGCAGTGCCATCTATATATACGGTATAAAAATGTTCCCATTGCGTGTTTGTCCGAAACACCCTTGCTGCGTAACCGCTGGACCAAATCGCATCAAATTAGGACACAGCGTTCCATTACCATGGCATACTAATCTGGCATAATAAAAATTCATAAAAACCACACCTGTCATACCTAAAATAATGTTTAAAATAAAGCAAAAAAAACTGTCGCAGGCATTAGATGTCATCAGCAAAACAGCGCCCTCTAGCGACGGCTATACTGGTACTACAGCTACAAAAGCAAAACAATGGCGCAGCTTTTATACATCACAGCAAAACCTCAGAGCTCCGTCGGCCATTTGCAAGCTCGCAAACCAGTAATTGAAAATGGGGGTGGGGACAGAGAAGGGGCAGACGGAAGTTGAACAGGGGAACTTCTTCAGTTTCACAAAGCCGTGAAAGTTAGGCCAGCACTGTCACCACAGCCCAGGTCGTCGCAGTTAACGCCATCAAATGCAGGCCCAGCTCAACCGCCGCCCAGGCCCCTTAGCCACCCCGCCACCGTGAAAGGCAAGCCCCGGCCCTTCTCCACAGCCACTCACGACGCCGTCAGAGCCAGCCTGGGCCCGCTGCCCACTTCCCCACCGCAGCTGCCATGAAAGGCAGGCCGGACACCATCCCCACAGCCGCTGCCGGCCCTCTCCTCTCCTACCACCACCCACAGATGCAGCCATCAACACCACAGCATTCACACACATAGCCACAGCAAGGCGTGGCCGGGTCAGCTAGTTATATATACACAAAGACAAAGCAATGTTGTGGTTTATTACCTTATGCATCTGATGCATGTTGTCCTGAGAATAACCTCCGGGCCCCTGTGGTGGTATAGGGTGTCCTGCTGATGGTGGCCCGGGGCTGGGGCCCATCATGCTATGTGCAGAACCTGGAGACGGTCCAGGGCTGGGGCCCAGCATAGCACCAGGAGAAGGTCCAGGCCCAGGAGAAGGCCCAGGACGAGGCGTTCCTCCCATTGGAGGATCAGGAGTAGACATTTTCAACGATGTTGTTCAAGATAGTATCCTATGGCAAGATAATTCATTATTAGTGAGAAACAAAGCCCCCAAACCATTTGTCTTTCATTGTCAGAGGAAAAATACATAATCAGTGGTTCACAGCACGACATAGTTATGTGCTGCTCTGGAAACATCACCATTTGTGCTTAGGAAAAAGGAAAAAAAGAGAGAATAACTGGAGTACCTTTGGATAATGTAGTATGACTGGGACTTGCTTCCACCCCACCCATGGATCGGGGCCTTTATGCTCACAGGAAATCTTGCAACCAGGTTAATGTGATGCAGATAAACAGGCTTTATTTCCTGGTGTACGTGTATTTGCTTCCAAAGCCCCCCTTCCATTTCTCCCAGCATAGCCTGTTCAGAAGCCTCTGACCTGCCACTAGTTCATGGACAGCCCTTCCATGTTCTTCACAGAAGTAAGCTGCGTTATCTGCATCTCCCCATCCCCCTGGCTGAGTAAAGATGTGTGGCCTTCTCTCCTCGCCTTCCCCATAGTCTCTGTCAGTAGCGTTTTCAGCCAGCTGTACCTCTTACCCCATTGGCCTCCCTGCCACTCCCCATTTGAATCGCAGCTCACCAGCTGACATCATTCCTAGGAGCTACTGGCTAAAGGCAAGCCCTGCCCACACGGTGCCACAAGTCCTTTCTTCCAATTTCCCGAAGCCTACACAGCAGTATCCTACTATTAAGGTTATTAATGTACAAAACACCAGCTGGCTTTTGCTTCTTCTGTTTCCTAAAAAAGATACAATCTGATACCATTCAATTGATATTGTTACATCAGAACAAAGGATAACACCAGCTCCTGGCTAGAATCCACTTCCTTCTCTCATCAGACAGTACTAGAAAGCAGGGCCAGTCACCTCAGGATAAGCCAACATTTCTCAGTCCCTCCTTTTTGTCATTAAATCTACTGGACAGACACCAACAGAGGGTTACTATGGCTATTGTGTCCCAAGCCCTCCAGGACTTTAGATGAGAGTTAGGAAGTGTCTGTACAGACACAGAGAGCTGGAGTAACTGCCTTAGGGACCCCACATTCTCCAGCAAGGTCTAGATAGAGCCCAGTCCAAGGAAGAGAAATTTGCAATACACCATGAAAAAGTGCCAGATCCTGCTCTTGAGACAAGGACTTGGGTTTTGCGTGCAGAGAACTTGAATCCGTTCCTTCGCCATATCAATTGGCCCATGGTCCATCTGTGTCCTATAAACTTCCAGGTACTGCTGTTGTGTAAGCACACTCTGGTATTTGCAGTCTCTCTGCCCAAAAGGTATACAACTCAGGTACATTTATTTTATCTTGTGCATATGGCAAGTGGCTACTGAGTCCTAAGTCACATTCACACCATATACTAAAAGTGCTATGATACTACTTTAAACAATCAAGCTGAAGTGCCCACCTAAGGAACAAGAACTCCACAGGAGTAAATGGATACACATAAGTAAGCTACAAAGGCTTGAACAGCTTGGATCCAGGGTACCTCAGGGATCGCCTGAACCCTTACATTACAGCTGAATCACTGAGATCATCTGCGGGAGAGTCTCTGGTCGTTCCCCAAGTCGGTGAGGCTTGTTTGAAAACAATGAGAACCTGAGTCTTTAGTGTCATTGGCCCAGTCCTGTGGAACACGTGGATAACAGTGGGGGCCCTCTGTGCCAACTTTTAAATGCTTACTGAAAACTTTTCCATTCCACCAGGCCTAGTTACGTCCCCCACAATGGTCTGTTGGTGTTTGTTTTTAATTTCTTTTTGCTTTTCAGTAGTTGTTCATTTTCTATAACTTTACTGTCTTGCTTTATGTTCTTTTTTATTGTTGTAAAGCTCTGTAATATATGTTTATGCTACAGCAGTAAGTAAGTAAGTACGTACGTACATACATACATACACACATACACACATTCATTCCCTGTGTTTGGATTTTGAACTGCCCAGACCTTGCCTCTCGTGGTGTCACGAGTTTGGACATCAGACTACTGTTGGGACTGTGATTCTAGTAGTATCCCTCTGCCTGTGTGTCACCTGAAGCAGAATATTTTCTATCTGATCTTCTTTACCACTTTCTCTCACACCCAGAAATCTTATTTGTGTGAAATTCGACGTAAGGCTATGCCCAGAAGCATCCCTACTTAACAGCATATTCCTGCAGAAAACACTGCCTCTTTAAGACATATTTTGTGGGAAAGTGGTTAACTTCATTCAGAATGAACATAAATTGCTTTAATTTAAAACTGATACCTCGTTTTTTACACTTGCATACAAAACCCAATGAACCCGACCATGGGGACCCTAGGTTTCTCCACTATCTAAAAACTGTTAGCAACTTGCAGTTTTTGTTATTTTAACAACCTCTTTTCCATTCCTAACTAGAGAAATGTTGATAAGTAACACAAAATCTACCCAAAATAAAACCCTGAAATGTATTTTGTTGAAGTCTCTCATTTTTAAAAAACAGCTGAAATATACATGATTTTTTATCCTTTAAGTTCACCTACCTGTGAACTTCAGGTTGTTTGTTAACTCATAGCAGTTGTCCACCGTGGCAATGAGCAATTTCTCTGAATTGTCAGTATCTATTCCAATGCTGTTGAAAAAACCACAACTGCACTTACTTTTCTGTTTAAAACATATACACCCTAGCATTTCAAGGATGCCAGCTGCCTACCAAAAAATCAACACAGCAACCTGATATATAAATGTTATATATAGGTAAGCCTTTCTAGGATCGTGCCAAACACTAAGAATTGCTGTGTTCCAGTCTAGGCGAATCACACATTTAAATACTTGCACAAAAGAAAAGCACCCCCAAAACACACACACCATTTGTGATATATTTTGCAACATTAGGCACTCTAATAAATTTCATTCATTAATTAATTTAGTAGATGTGTATTATTATTTCTTACATTGCCCTGTGGTCTCTGATGAAGAGAGGTCTTAAATAGGAATAAATAATGCATATCAATGTGCCTGAAAATAATAATTTAATATTATTGTGGTGGTTGCTGTTGCTGTGCCGGCAACTGAAAAGCATTTATTAAGGTAATCCCAAGTAAAATCCTACTTAAGGGATCCAATATCACCCATTAAATCCACTTATCCCTTCATTATCTTCAGTACTCATTTAGGGAGACATACAGAAGACCAAGGTAACACAAGGGATGTGGTAATGGTATTTTTATGCACGTGGCTCCCTGAAAACACATGATAAAAGGGAATACTTAAAATGCTGGAACAATAATGCTGGTTCTCATAAATAGAACTCATCTGATTGTCCTTGTTGTGTAAGGCAGTGTTTCCCAACCAGTGTGCCTCCAGATGTTTTGGGACTACAACTCCCATCATCCCTCGCTAGCAATACCAGTGGTCAGGGATGATGGGAATTGTAGTCCCAAAACATCTGGAGGCACACTGGTTGGGAAACACTGGTGTAAGGGGTGCCTAACCTGTAGTACTCCAGATGTTGTTGGACTACAACTCCCATCATCCACAGTCAGCATAGACAATAGTGTGGGATAATGTTCAGCAGCATCTGAATGGTTAAAGGTTAGCCACCCTTTAAAATCTCTTTGTAGGATTTTTTTTTAAAAAGTACATTGCATTAGTTGCCGGAGATGATGATTAATGGGGTCAGGACATGTGTGGTGGCAGAATTTGTTTTCCTCCTACAGTGGTTCAGAAGAAATTTGTTATTCTGAAGCTAGTGTTTGCTAAGGAGAAAAGCTAGACATGGGTATAAAAAAACAGCCTGTAAGGATGCCAAACCCTACAAGCATAAGGGGAACCACAGGTGATGGAAAGTCTCAGTGACAAATTATCAAGGCAAACAGTTAAGCAGACAGGTGAAAAGCATCTATGCTACTGGCGTGGGTTCAATTGTGATTAAATGGAGATTTCTGGGTGCCAGGATGGCAACAACTTCTGCCTTAGTTCATAGTTAATACAATTTCCATTGTGTGTGATTCTTCTTCTTGCATACTGGGACAAGTGAATTACTGTAAAAGTCAAGTAATGTAGTTGAGATCATAGAATCGTAGGGCTGGAAGGTACCACGAGAGTAATCTAGTCCAACCCCCTGGCAAATCGACATTCTGCTGTGGTGACCGTAACCTACGTTTAAGGTGCCATTTGGCACCTAGCTTATAAATCTGAGTTTCTAACACTACGTGAGAAGGAGGGACATACTACAATCTTCAAATATCTGAAGGGGTGTCATAAGGATGGTGAAGCAAACTTGTTTTCTATTGCTCCAGAAGGTAGGAACCAATGGATTCAGATGACAGGAAAGCAGACTCCGACTAAACATTAGAGATAATTTTCAGGTAAGAGCTGTTTTGACAGTGGAACAGACTACCTTGGAAAGTGGTGGCCTCTCCTCCATCGGAGGTTTTTAAACAGATGTTGGGTTGCCATTTGCCAGTGATTCTTTAGCTGTGATTCCTGCATAGGAAGGGTTGAACTAAATTGACCCTTGGGATCCTCTTCCAACTCTATGATTTAACTGATGTGAAGAGAGAACGATCCCTAAAACCAGTTAATGGATCTCAGACAGGCAACCATATTATGCACTCGCACTTCCCAGTCTCATGAATAAATCACTACTACCATTGACCTTTGGGGACACGGGTGGCGCTGTGGTCTAAACCACTGAGCCTAGGGCTTGCCGATCGGAAGGTCGGCGGTTCGAATCCCTGCGACGGTGAGCTCCCGTTCGGTCCCAGCTCCTGCCAACCTAGCAGTTCAAAAGCACCCCAAAAAAGTGCAAGTAGATAAATAGGTACCGCTCTGGTGGGAAGGTAAACGGCGTTTCCATGCGCTGCTCTGGTTCGCCAGAAGCGGCTTACCAGTAGTCATGCTGGCCACATGACCTGGAAGCTGTACGCCAGCTCCCTCGGCCAGTAAAGCAAGATGAGTGCAGCAACCCCAGAGTCGCCCACAACTGGACCTAAAGGTCAGGGGTCCGTTTACCTTTACCTTTATAATTAATTATGACATCTGACTATGATAATCTTTACCTAAGCTTCAAGGGGAAGCAGTGGGGGAAATTTGCACACAATTCTTTAGGTTGTTCCCTTGATTAAGTCGGGTGCGGGGGGAGAAAGAGACAAGGATGGTGGGGAAAAGGATGCTAAGGCACCATTTATTGATGCGGGCAACCAAACCTTTATAAAGACAAGATTTTTCCATAGTTTAAGGAAAAACTTGCAGCTTTGACAAATTATCCTCACCTATAGTTCAAAAGAATACTTAAGAGTTCAATGGGACTTCTAGTTAAGTGTGTCTAGGATGACAGTCCTTAAACACTTAACACAGTAATAGAATGCTTTCTATGGTAAACATGCGACTTTATTTAAAAGATTCACGTCCCACTGGAAATTCAGATGGGTGAGAACTAGAACAGAACTTTCACTAATCTGTTAGCTTTTTGGAGCTCTCTTAAGCCCCCACTCACACCTTTTTTACACAAGCTGTTAGGTTGATTTAAGGCGCCCCCCCCTGTTATATTTGAGTCAGTGTTAAAAACTCAGATATACTGTATATTCCTGCGTATAAGACTACTTTTTAACCCAGGGAAATCTTCTCAAAAGTCGGGGGTCGTCTTATACGCCAGGTCGTATTTCTTCTACGGCGAGTATATCCCAAACTCTATATTTTAACTGGAAAAGTTGGGGGTCGTCTTATACGCCCAGTCGTCTTATACGCCGGAATATACGGTATAAGCCAAATGGCTCCATAAACCTAGGTTACAGTCGCCACAATGGAATGTCTAGGTGTCCCTTTTTTGCAGTGGAGTTTCTTCTTATTCATTTCATTTCTAGACCACTATATATTTTAAAGAGAGAGAAAAATCTCAAAACAGTTTACAACACATTAAAACATCAAATAAAACAAGCCCATTGTCCTAAAATGTGCTCCCCACTCCTACACTGCACTATGCATAAATGTAATAAGAGTAATGCTTCTGTTACAGTTTTGAAAAGGAAGACATAAACATATTCACTTGTACCAAAGGAGGCCTAAATTCAAATATTTATTTATCAAATAAGTTATATTTTGCCTCTCAACCTCCAAGGC
Organism: Darevskia mixta; assembly: GCA_034641385.1. NCBI lineage: Eukaryota > Metazoa > Chordata > Lepidosauria > Squamata > Lacertidae > Darevskia > Darevskia mixta. The sequence goes on from JAWWNH010000093.1 coordinate 662,181, forward strand.
AGCTCAAAATTGCAGGTTAAAACAATAATACAGCATTAAAATATAAATAAAATAAATGAGAGAACTAAATACCAGAATCAAATCAAATTAAGTTCTCAAAATTTGCCAGCCACATTTTGCAACTGGTGTGTGAATCCAATTACGACCACATGGAGATACCTGGATGCTAGGGTGGCGACTGACATCTCCATCTGACTGGCTCCTCTAGCTTTCTTAAGCAGGTAAGCAGAAGCTTATTCATTGCATTTATATCCCACCTTTTTCTCCAGGTAGTATAGAACATGGTTCATCCCTCCTAAATTAATCCCATGATCCTATGAGGTAGGTTTAAAGGCTATAACTGGCCTAAGATCACTCAGTAAAGTTTCATGACTGAGTGGGGATTTGATCCTAGTCCGACACTCTAGCCACTAAACCCCACTGGCTTCCTTGAGTACTTCTCTTATGGGTCAGCTATCTAAATTCAGTAGGTAAATAAATATGGGGAAAGCAAAATGTCACTTAGAGAAGGGTCTGAAATATTTTCCTTGAAGCTTGAATTTGTTTTATTCTGGATTGTTTTATTTGATGTTTTAATATGTTGTAAGCTTCTTTGATTTTTTTTCCATAAAAACAAATAATAAGAAACTCCACGGCAAAAAGGGCATCCAGACATTTCATTGTGGCAACTGTAGTTTTAAGGTGCCATTTGAAGATTAGCTTATATATCTGAGTTTCAAACACTGCTATCATTCTTCCAAATGTGGCAAGCAGTGTTCAAAATTAGCCAGGCGCCAGGTGCATTTTGCACCTGGCTTTCAACCACTTGTGACCAAGGGAAGAAGCCTTGGCATCAGGATTGTGCCTGGCAGCTCCACTATCAGGAGCTGCATTCCTGGGGAGCATTGGATCTGGACTGTTTTCACACACTAATACTCCATCCTGTAAAATTCTATCAGTTAGATTTTATCTGCACAATTGGATTGGATTTCTGGAACCAAAATGCTTTTTGTGCAGCCTGAGCAGGAGAAGTCACCACTAAGAAAAAGAGGTAGGAATAGGCCAATATATATGTGGACTGTCCCTGGATAAAGTGACTTTTCTTCTTTACATTAACCTAGTTCTTAACCTAGCTCAAAGTTGTCATCTGAACTAGCCAGATGTTTAACTGAGAATCAAGCACAGTCAGTCCATCATTTGAATAATAATAATAATTTTATTATTTATACCCCACTCATCTGGCTTTTGTTAAAATATCTCCCTTTTGTTAAAAGGGAGATATTAAAAGCACAACTTCAAGCAGTACCAATGCGACGAAAACATGGAAGGTGCCTAAAGAAGCCAGGGTGGCTATCTAAAGAACTTTTAACTGAGTTAAGATTTAAAAGGGATATGTACAAGAAATGGAAAAAGGGGGAAACCACCAGAGAGGAATTCAAACAAATAGCCAGCACATGTAGAGACAAAGTCAGAAAAGCTAAAGCACAGAATGAACTCAGGCTTGCTAGAGAGGTTAAAAGCAATAAAAAGAGTTTTTATGGGTATGTCCGTAGCAAAAGGAAGAACAAGGAAACAGTGGGGTCACTTAGAGGAGAAGATGGTGAAATGCGAACAGGGGACGCAGAAAGGGCAGAACTCCTCAATACCTTCTTTGCCTCAGTCTTCTCCAAAAAAGAAAACAATGCCCGACCTGAAGAATATGGAGCAGATGATTCAGCAGGGGAAACACAGCCCAGAATAAGTAAGGAGGTAGTACAAGAACACTTGGCTAGTTTAGATGTATTCAAGTCTCCAGGGCCAGATGAACTACATCCCAGAGTATTAAAAGAACTGGCAGAGGTGATTTCAGAACCACTGGCAGTAATCTTTGAGAATTCCTGGAAAACAGGTGAAGTCCCAGCAGACTGGAGGAGGGCAAATGTTGTCCCTATTTTCAAAAAGGGGGAAAGAGAGGACCCAAACAATTACCGCCCAGTCAGCCTGACATCAATACCAGGAAAGATTCTAGAGCAGATCGTTAAGCAAACGGTCTGTGAGCACCTAGAAAGGAACGCTGTGATCACTAAAAGTCAGCATGGGTTTCTGAAAAATAAGTCATGTCAGACTAATCTGATCTCATTTTTTGACAGAATTACAAGCCTGGTAGACGAAGGGAACACTGTGGATGTAGCCTATCTTGATTTCAGCAAGGCCTTTGACAAGGTGCCCCATGATATTCTTGTAAAGAAGCTGGTAAAATGCGGGCTAGACAATGCTACCATTCAGTGGATTTGTAACTGGCTGACTGACCGAACCCAAAGGGTGCTCATCAATGGCTCCTCTTCATCCTGGAGAGAAGTGACTAGTGGGGTGCCACAGGGTTCTGTCTTGGGCCCAGTCTTATTCAACATCTTTATCAATGACTTGGATGATGGGCTTGAGGGCATCCTGATCAAGTTTGCAGATGACACCAAATTGGGAGGGGTGGCTAATACCCCAGAGGACAGGATCACACTTCAAAATGACCTTAACAGATTAGAGAACTGGGCCAAGGCAAACAGGATGAATTTTAACAGGGAGAAATGTAAAGTACTACACTTGGGCAAAAAAAATGAAAGGCACAAATACAGGATGGGTGATACCTGGCTTGAGAGCAGTACAAGTGAAAAGGATCTAGGAGTCTTGGTAGACCACAAACTTGACATGAGTCAACAGTGTGATGCAGCAGCTAAAAAAGCCAATGCAATTCTGGGCTGCATCAATAGGAGTATAGCATCTAGATCAAGGGAAGTAATAGTACCACTGTATTCCGCTCTGGTCAGACCCCACCTGGAATACTGTGTCCAGTTCTGGGCACCACAGTTCAAGAAGGATATTGACAAGCTGGAACGTGTCCAGAGGAGGGCAACCAAAATGGTCAAAGGCCTGGAAACGATGCCTTATGAGGAACGGCTTAGGGAGCTGGGTATGTTTAGCCTGGAGAAGAGACGGTTAAGGGGTGATATGATAGCCATGTTCAAATATATAAAAGGATGTCATATAGAGGAGGGAGAAAGGTTGTTTTCTGCTGCTCCAGAGAAGCGGACACGGAGCAATGGATTCAAACTACAAGAAAGAAGATTCCACCTAAACATTAGGAAGAATTTCTTGACAGTAAGAGCTGTTCGACAATGGAATTTGCTGCCAAGGAGTGTGGTGGAGTCTCCTTCTTTGGAGGTCTTTAAGCAGAGGCTTGACAGCCACCTGTCAGGAATGCTTTGATGGTGTTTCCTGCTTGGCAGGGGGTTGGACTGGATGGCCCTTGTGGTCTCTTCCAACTCTATGATTCTGTGATTCTGTGATTCTGTGATTCTGGCTGGGTTTCCCCAGCTACTCTGGGCGGCTCCCAACAGAACACTAAAACCAGAATAAAACTTCAAACATTAAAAACTTCCCGAAACAGGACTGCCTTCAGAGGTCTTCTAAAAGTCAGATAGTTGTTTATTTCCTTGACATCTGATGGGAAGGCGTTCCATGGGGCGGATGCCACTACCGAAAAGGCCCTCTGCCTGGTTCCCTGTAACCTCACTTCTCACAGGGAGGGAACTGCCATAAGACCCTCGGAGCTGGACCTCAATGTCCGGGTTGAATGATGGGGGTGGAGACGCTCCTTCAGGTATACTGGGGGGGGGGGGGCTTTTAGGGCTTTAAAGGTCAGCAGCAACACTTTGAATTGTGCTCGGAAACGTACTGGGAGCCAATGCAGGTCTTTCAGGACCGATGTTATATGGTCTCGGCGGCCACTCCCAGTCACCAGTCTAGCTGCCACATTCTGGATTAATTGTAGTTTCCGGGTCATCTTCAAAGGTAGCCCCACGTAGAGCACATTGCAGTAGTCCAAGCGGCAGATAATCAGAGCATGCATCACTCTGGCGAGACAGTCTGTGGGCAGATAGGGTCTCAGCCAGCGTACCAGATGGAGCTGGTAGACAGCTGCCCTGGACACAGAACTGACCTGCACCTCCATGGAGAGCTGTGAGTCCAAAATGACTCCCAGGCTGCATACTTTAAAACTGTCTTGGCCAAAAATGGCAACTGCCGTATTTTTCGCTCCATAAGACGGCACTTTTTTCCTCCTAAAAAGTAAGGGGAAATGTCTGTGCGTCTTATGGAGCGAATGTGTGGTCCCTGGAGCTGAACTGCCCAGGGGCAAAAGCAGATCATGCTTTTTTAAAAAAAGAGAAGGGGGTGTTGAAAGGAAGCCCGCTGAGCAGCTGCTCAGCAAACGATCAGGGAGAGAGATAAGGGAGAGAGATTCCAGCCCCGCCCCCTTGCAGAGGGAGGTTGTTTCCCCAGCGACATGTGACTGGCGGATTAGATTATCTGTCTGGAAACTGTAGAAATGGCTTCCTGAAGCTGCAGAACTGTGAGTTAAACCCCAATTTATGACAATAAATTATCTTATCTTATTATTATTATAAAAGAGGTTTTTTTCCCTTTGCAAAGTAAGCTCAACAACTTTGAGCTGATCCTCAAAAAAATGGGCCTTTTTTCCTTTGCAAAAGAAGCTGCAGAAATTTGAGCTGATCCTCAAAAAATTGGGGCTTTTCCCCTCTAAAAACTAGGTGCGTCCTATGGTCAGGGGCGCCTTATAGAGCGAAAAATACGGTATACGTTCTGTTTTGGTGACTGTAAACTTGGTTTAAGGAGCCATTAGGCACCTAGCTTATATATCTGAATTTCTAACACTGGAGCCACGTACATGTGACATCTGTTTTGCAGTTTATACAATGGCCTGCTTCACACCTAATGCTAAACCACAGTTTTAGGTTACAAGGATGGGGTGAACCAAGCCTAGGACTTGCTTACTAACCCCTCCTCCAGCACGACTGCAAGACTGGAAGCTTCCATGGTATAGCATTACATATGAATTACAAACTGTAGTTAATGTCAACTACAGCTAGTAAAAACAAGCAGCTTGATAAATCATGGTTTGACGTTGACTTGTTTCATCTAAGCACAGTTAAGACTAACTGCAATATTTCTGGGTTTGGATGTCACAAGCTACAGTTAGTCCAAAATGGGAGCAAATGCTTTTAGTGCCTCTTCACAGCTGCTCTGGCGAAGGGAAGCAAACACAAGGCTCGCTCCTAAACCAATGAATCAGTGCTATGGATGAATGCATTCCGTAATATTATGTATTATTTCTGAGCCCCAATTATCTCAGCCAGGCAAATATTTCAATTTTCTGCAGAATTCTGCCAAAGAAAGAGGAGTGAAAGAGTGGTTGGGCTGTTGACAAAGAAAACATTTCAAAAAGGTAATGGGTAACTGTGACCCTTGGGTAAAGTGGCAAGGAGATACACTGAAGGAGCAAAGGAAATGGTGTGGGTGGGTCGGTGAATGGCACAAGCAATAAGAGAAATGCAATTTCCCCAGCTAAAGCAGGGTGGGAAAGAGCAGTGAGCATGTGGGAGAGGCTGAAAGGAAAAGGGCACTGTCTGTGAGGAGAGTCCGAAGTAATGGGAAGAATGCTCATGGTTCAGAAGGGGAGTGCATCTGTGAAGAGAGAAGGATGTGGAGCTCAATTTCCTAGGTTCCTTGAGAAAATGCTGGATGTGTCAATGGCTGGCTCCAGAAGATGGCCAGACTAAGCAAAGGCTCTAGCTCAGTAAGGGGCCTGCCATACCTATCATGCTGTCATCAAAAGAAGAACAGCACAAACTTTCCCTTTTGCTCCACTGTGCAGTGGAAAATAGCCTAGCTTGCTGGTCCCCTGCACATAACAAGGACTTTGGCAGGGTAAAGAAGGGCATTCTCATTGCATGCTGGATGTCCAGAGAGAGTGAAAGCAGCATTAGTCCGTCATAATCGAAGCGCAAGACAGAGAAAGTGACAGTCACACAAATTCACACACTTGTATAAACATACTGAGTACTTTGCAATTTGCAATGGACTCTGGAATGGAGAACTTACTCTGAGCAGCACTTCTAGGAATATTAAACCAGCGTGAGGGAGGCTTATGCCATTTCTTTCTTTTTTAAATGAAGTTTTTCACAATAAAATAAGACAATAGCTTAAAAAAGAAACAAGAAGAAAAAAGAGAACAGGAAAAGATACCTCTAAGAACCCCCACAGAGAGATTCCACTGCCTTGATGACATTCGTATTTTATTAAAGGCTTCCAGAAAAACCAAAGGACAGAGGGGACTGGAGGAGAGTAAAAAAGGGGCAAACAAGCCATGAAGGCAGAAGAATAAAAGAAGAGGAATATGCAAAGAAGTGAAGAGAACTACCAGTAGGAGGGCAGGACAGAAAGAGCCTCCATCCCTAGCTGGCTATACGAGCCTGGAGATGGGTCACCCAATTATTTAATAAATTTATTTACCAAGATTCAGGGCAGTTTACATAAAAAAATACTAAATATCTTGTCAAATACCTTCAAAAATTGTGGGGAAAACGTGGGAAAATACTGCTATTGTACAAGAAACTACAAGGAATAATGACGGAGTAGTAGCATTAGGAATAGCTGGAGAAAAGGTCATATTGGAGGGATGCATCTGTCAGTCCTTGGGAATAAGGAAGTGTGTGAAGGAGATAGCTAGAGACATGCTATAGTGTACAACAGGGTTGGAGAAGAGTCCTGTAAGGTTTCTACCTTAAGCAGCAAAACTAAAATTCTCATGTTCCTCTTATGTTTGTTATGTGTAAGGGTATACATATGCAGGTCCTTTTAACAGTTAAAGCATAAATGAAAGGTGTGTCAAGCAATCCTGAATATGCACGTTTGTTTACGAGCTGGATCAGACCAAGGCACACTACTAGTCCAACACAATTCACAGCAATCCCAGCAACCAGTTGATACTAGGTGATCCATTAGAAATTGGCTATTCTTCTACTCTGAATAAACAGTGATGCTACAGAGACCTGCTGATAGTAAGTGGAGGAGCAAGTGATCGGCCTTCTCAGTGGCTGCTCAGACTTAGGAACTCCCTCTAGAGAAGTTAGACTGGCTCCCTTCTTGCTGTACTTTTGCAAGCAGGTGAAGACTTTCTTGTTCCAACAGGCTTCCTGGAACTGACTGCTTTTAATGAAAGGGCTGGTGCTGTGATGCTTTAATTGTAATTATCTGTATGTTTTTAATAGATCATATATCGAGAGAGAGCTTTATAGATATAGTTTTAATTCTATTACTGTTTAATTGTTCTTTAATTATTAGGACAGCTGCAAATTCCTGCATTGCAGGTGGGTGGTCTAGACGACCCTCAGGGTCCCTTCCAACTCTAAAATTCTATGGTTCTATCTTCCCCCCTATGTTTTTAGTTGTTCCTATTTTATCTGTAAGCTGCCTTGAGTCCCTGTCAGGGAAAAAGGCAGGGTACAAATAAATAACAACAAGAAGAGTAAGTACTGTCCCTGGAGATGTTGGCTTGAAGCAGGAGGCACTGGATTATAGAAGTGGAAGCAAGAATGGCAAAGCTGGGCTGATGGGTCCTGGAGGGTGAGTGGTGAGTAATACTGGGCTGGTGGTGGCCAATATTAGGCCCATTAGAACTGATTTTTGGTTGTGTATGGGTGGTTTTAATATCACATCGACATAATAGAATTTTTATTCTCATTTAGGCTGCTACATAGTACAATATAAATCATACCTATCAACTATTATTCTGAAATGTTAACGTAACACTTAAATGTTGCTAATACTGTACCGGTGGGGGAGAACTGACCGCCAATGCATTCACAATACCACAATACATTATTTATTCCAAACCGGTTGCAAATCCATCCACATGCATTTCTCTTGCTGGGGGGGTGCGGATTTTTAACAGTTACCTATTACAGCTCTGGGGAAGTCGACGGGTTTAGGCGGGTCAAGAGCGGACAAAATGTAGGTGTGATAGAACATGGATAAGAAGTGAATGAATGAATGAATGAATGGATTTAAAAATCTGGATGGCTGAAAACTGCCCCACACCCTCATCCTGATTTTTTTTTAAAGGACATTAACTATATCTATGAAACGACACGCCAAAATCGATGCTGAGACTGGGGTGCGAAATGCTGGGAGGGGGTCCTTTCGGGTGGGGGGGGACATGAAGAAAGGAAGGATGCTGTGGATGGGGGTGAGGGAGGAGGAGGCGGGGACGCGGGCGCACGCCTTTATCCGCTTACCCTCAATTCCGCCGACCCCCCCCCCGGCAGGTGAGGCGAAATAACGGCGCCCCCCCCCTCCTCACACACACGACGCTCCGGAAGGTCATCCTTCCCCCCCCCCTCACGATCCCCTCCCTCCTCGTTCACACGGCTGTACATTTCTTTCATCCATTCATCCATCCATCCACGCGCGTGCGCGATCAACCCTCCCTCACCCCCCCACATTCCCCCCCCGGACCCGACCCCACCCCTTACCGTGCCGGCCCCCGCCAGCCGGGCGGCCCGGTATCTCTAAGAGCGGGCGAGGTGGGGTGTGTGGAGGCGAACAAAGGAGGAGCTGGAGCCGCCGCTACCGCCGCCGCCGCGCGTGTGAGAGAGATGCTCTCGCTCCCCTCCCCCACCGCCCCTCTGCCGCGCGTCCCCGACTGAGAGAGAGCGCTAACCAAGAAGGCGCTCGGCCGCGCTCGCTCACCCAACAGGCAGAACAGGTTTCTCGCGCGCGTGCGTGACAGCGTGCGCGCGCGCGCCCATTGGGACGCGCCGTTACGGGCGTGCTCCCTCTCGGCTGAACCGGCCTTCTCTTTTCTTCCAACCCAATGGGAAGAGAGCTCTCTCCGCCTGGCAAAGCCAATCAGGGGAAGAGGGAGGGGAAAAAACCCCTTCAGTCGCCGGCTGGCCAATAGGGAGACGTCGCATTTGTGTTCCCGCCCCGAGGCCCCTCCTCCCCGCTCCCTCCACCCTCCGCCAGTTGAATAAAGGACTAGAGAGCGCCGTGCGTAGCAGAACGGGAGGATACAGGGGACAGCTTTGGCATCGTATCACAGCCGAGCATCTTTCGGAAGGCGGGCTTTCCGACTCTCGGGGAAGGCCCCTCCCCTTCATGCCAGCTCCAGCCAATGCAAACGGCGGAAGGAGAAGGTTTCGCGCTCCTTTGTCAGAGGGAGGGGAGAGGCAAGGCAAGGCAAGGCGCGGGGGACGCGCTTCTCCAGAGCGAGTCGCGCGCGGGGCTCTCTCTTCCCTTCCCCCAACACGCGCACAGATGCCGGCGTCGGCTGATGGTGCGCGTGCGCAATAGTGCCGCCACTGCGGCTGAGATTATTGGGGGCGGGGGGGGAGGCTGTTTTCCCACGTTCTCGTTTAGCTCCCTTTAAACATGTCACATTATTTTCAAGCACACGTAAACCCCGCGAGAAGCAACAGGGCAGCTTTACACACACACACACACACACACACACACAGGAGAAGGGGGGGTGGGGGAGGCGCTTTTAAATAATCAGTTTTTTTTATTTAGCAGTATTTGTACCCCGCCTTTTAGCCTACAAAAAAGAGGCCCGTTAAGAGCAGCCCACAAAAAGCAGATTCATTTCATCATTCCGTTAAAATTGATGTGCCACTTGTTTTAAATTAAAATGACAAATTAAAATCTACACTTCAAAACGTAACAAAATAGTTAAAATACTAAAAAAAAAAAAACCCACAACATTTATTAAGCACATGTTTAAAAGGTAAAGGGACCCCTGACCATTAGGTCCAGTCGTGACCGACTCTGGGGTTGCGGCGCTCATCTCGTATTATTGGCCGAGGGAGCCGGCGTACAGCTTCCAGGTCATGTGGCCAGCATGACTAATCCGCTTCTGGCGAACCAGAGAAGCGCATGGAAACGCCGTTTACCTTCCTGCCAGAGGGGTTCCTATTTATCTACTTGCACTTTGACGTGCTTTCGAACTGCTAGGTTGGCAGGAGCTGGGACAGAGCAACAGGAGCTCACCCCGTGGCGGGGATTCGAACTGCCAACCTTCTGATCGGCAAGCCCTAGGCTCTGTGGTTTAACCCACAGCACCACCCGCGTCCCTATAAGCACATGTTTAGGCTTGCCCAAACAAGAACGGTTTTATTATTAATATTTATTGCATTTCCATACTGCTTTATATTTTTAAGAAAAATAGCAGGTGCCAGAAAAGCATTCTGTTGTGAGCTGCCCTCCATGAAGGGTGGTATAAAAATTTAATAAATAGTGGTAATACTGTGAAGGTATTACCATACCTGCTTGATATCATTAGGTAGGGAGTTCCCACTTTTTTTCCTCCGAGGAGCTCAAGGTGGTTTACACTGTTTCCATCCCTATTTTATCCTCACAGTAACAACCCAGCAAGGTGAGCTAAGCTGAGATGACAAGGTTGTCCAGTGGACTTTATGGTTGAGTGGGGACTCGGACCCTGTCCTCCTGGGTACTAGTCCAATAGTACCCAGCTACTACAGATGATGCCCGTTGCTGTTCTGGTCATCCTGCCCTTCACAGAAGCAATTCTCCCCCCAGATCAGCTCTAGAACACCATTTATGGTGTTGACCTTTAAAGCCCTAAACGGCCTCAGTCCAGTATACCTGAAGGAGCATCTCCACCCCCATCGTTCCGCCCGGACAGTGAGATCCAGCTCCGAGGGCCTTTTGGCAGTTCCCTCACTGCGAGAAGTGAGGTTACAGGGAACCAGGCAGAGGGCCTTCTTGGTGGTGGCACCCGCCCTGTGGAACGCCCTCCCATCAGATGTCAAGGAAATAAACAACTATCTGGTTTTTAGAAGACATCTGAAGCCAACCCTGTATCGGGAAATTTTTTATGTCTAATGTTTTACAAATTTTTTAATGTGCTGTAAAGCCGCCCAGAGTGGCTGGGGAAACCCAGCCAGATGGGCAGGGTATGAATAATAAAATTATTATTATTAATTATTATTATTAGAAGCAGGGCTGGCGACAGTGCCCAGGCCAGGAGGACAGGGAAGCTACGTATAATAAAATCGTGTTAATAAGGCAAGTGTTCAGATAGCGCCAAACAATACACTGGAGACGTACTCCAAATCCCACCAACCCCTTCTGCCCTTAGTATTATCACAGAAAAAATCCAGGTTTGATCAGGGCAGCTCTGGGTGGGGAAAGGGTTGAGCACCCAGATCGAAGGATCTTTCCTTGCACTAGGGAAAAAAGAAACAAAAACATTGCCTTATAAAATTTGGGTAATATATATTGGCATCAAAGGTGATATACCCAGAGCCACTCGATTAGTTCTGTTATGCCTTATTTTCAAATTATTTGGAAGAAATTGATATTCTATTACAGCAAATTGTTGGAAGAATGCAGAAAAGTAGTGTATGGCAGACCTTAGGGAGGTAGTTTGGCAATACCACATTTGTTTCTAAAGACTAGCAACAATTCCTGATCATATAAGGAGCGTATTGGTTACATTAAAATCTAACATGAAATGTGATCAGTTTTCACTTTCACAGAACTTTGCTTAGAATTGACACTTCGTGAATCTTGTAGCTTTGTACTGAACAGAAGATTAAAAGCAGATCCATGCCAGGAAGAAGCTTCACTTTAATATTTCTGCAGATCCATTTCTTTTAAGGGTACAAAAGCAGGCCAGGCAGGTTTTTATCTACCTGGTCAGTTGCCAATCCCCCCCCCCACCAGATTAAAATTTCTGCTGAGCCTCCTAAGAGGCTGATATTGAGATATGATCATATACAGCTTGTGCAAAGCCTCGCTAAACAGCTGCATCTGCTCAGCCAATCACCTTTTCCCTCTTGTCTGTCCTCTATGAGGTCATGCTTGCTAAACAATGCTAGTAGGTAGATGAGGCAGGTACTGTAGATGAATGTGCTCATTTCTGTCACAGCTGGAAGGAGATGTTAGTAGTTTTCTTGATTTGTTCATTTTTTATTGTCCTAAAGTTACTATTTTAAAAATATTTACGTATTGCATTTAGGTTTAGAGGTTTTCCAATTATTTAGGATTTTTAAAGTTTAGATTAGATAGGATGTTACAGGTAGTTTTATTTTGTTACTATGTGGGCAAAGTTCTTTATCAGGTAAGAGAACTGCTCTGATGACATTTTTCTTTGTATTGTTGGTATGTAAATGCTGGTTTGAGGGGGAAACCACTAAAAATTGTTGGGCATTTTTACAAGTGTGTAAAGAATAATTAGCTGGATTGACTATGGCTAGTACTGCCACAAGCCTACCAGGCAAGAAAAATGGAAGAAAGTTTAGGAAGCAAACAAAAAGTCGTTTAAGATTTATTTCAAATATCATCCTTTGACTTTTGAAGCTTAGTATTCTCCCCTTTAAGAAGCAGCAGCATCTACTCAGCCAATCATATTTCTTCTATCTTTCCTCTATGAGGTCATGCTTACACAACAATGCTGGTTGGTAAATGAGGTCATCACAGTAACTGTTTGAATCTACTCATTTCTAGCTGACAGTTGGAGCTGGAAGAAGGTATTACATGGTTTCCTTGAGTTTTTCATTTCCTTGTTCCCTAAATACTTAAAATATTTAGATTTAGATTTAGTTTTTAGAGTTTCAACTAAGTTGCCTTTAGTTACTTGTGTGGATATAAATTAAATGGCTTATCCTTATCAGTTTAATTTAGATAGGATGCTGAGGCTGAATAGTCTTCCAAAATCTGATTTCAAATATTCAAAAATCTTAATACTTGATACTTTAGAGAGGGCATTTTAGGTAGCATCATTCCATAGGAGCAAAACCCTTTATTAGGGCTCATCCACACTTTGCTTGCCCTGTGTGTACAAAGCACAGGTCTGAGAGGTTTTCTGCTTGTCCCGTGCTTTCCAGGCAGGGGTCTGAGCAGTTTTCCCAACTGATGTTTGCTCCAATTCAGCGGTAAAGAGCAGGTTTTCTCAGGGGAAAGCAGCAGGGCAAACACAAGTGTGAACAAGCCCTAAGAGATCAGATCTAATGATAACCAATGTATTTTTTTGTTTTGCTTTAATGGTATATAAATGCTAGTCTGGGGAAAAACAAAGACAGGCCAATATATTGATATATCATCCAAAATCAGTTTGAAGTCTGTATTATGATATCAGTTTCTTAATTTTTGACCTGGCAATATATCACGAATCATGATGTGTATTAGGGCTGAGCAATGTCTGGCTTTCAACATTGTGATATATCACCAGCTAAACATCACCAATATACCTGTATCCTGTATACCTGAAGGAGCGTCTCCACCCCCACCGTTCAGCCCGGACACTGAGATCCAGCGCCGAGGGCCTTCTGGTGGTTCCCTCACTGCGAGAAGCAAAGCTACAGGGAACCAGGCAGAGGGCCTTTTCGGTAGTGGCGCCCGCCCTGTGGAACGCCCTCCCATCAGAGGTTAAAAGGATCAACAACTACATGACATTTAGAAAACACCTGAAGGCAGCCCTGTTTAGGGAAGTTTTTAATCTGTGATGTGTTAATGTATTTTAATGTTTGCTGGAAGCCACCCAGAGTGGCTGGGGAGACCCAGGCAGATGGGCGGGGTACAAATAATAATAAATTATTATTATTATTATTATTATTATTATTATTATTATTATTATTACAGTGGAACATTGGTTCTTGAACTTAATCCGTTTTGGTCGTCCGTTTGACAAACCGTTCACAAACCATGGCGCGGCTTCCGATTGGCTGCAGGAGCTTCCTTCACTCAAGCGGAAGCCACGTCGGACGTTCGGCTTCCGAAAAATGTTCGCAGACTGGAATACTTACTTCTGGGTTTGCGGCATTCAGGAGCCAATTTGTTCAACAACTAAGCCATTTGAGAACCGAGGTACCACTGTATCATGATGTCTGAAATAAAGATGTAACTATGTAAACAGGGTAATGTCCTGGAAACTGCTACTACTTAGGGGTCTAAAACTGATACGTTTTTACTTACCTTTAACATATTGTTACAACTGTCATTTAGTAGTACAGAGAAACAGGGACAGAAGGAATCATGAGACGCAATGACTGGCTTCATGGTTTTTCCCACATTGCGATTTTTTACATAGCATAAGCACACACCGTGATTCACGATATATCACCATGTTGAATATTATGAAACAGTGACCACAATGTGGACTACAAACCGGTTTTTAACAATGTATTGATACGTTGCTATCCCGAGTGTGTGCGCGTGTACTTGCTACACAAAAATCACGATGTGGGAAAAACTGTGAAGCCAGCCAGTGCCTCTACATAGCTCCATCCTTATTTCATACATCATGATATATTGGTATATCACGATATTTAGCTGGTGATATATCACAATGTATAATAAATAATAGGGAATGCGGGTGGCGCTGTGGTGTAAACCACAGAGCCTAGGGCTTGCCGATCAGAAGGTTGGCGGTTCAAATCCCCGCGATGGGGTGAGCTCTCGTTGTTCGGCCCCAGCTCCTGCCCACCTAGCAGTGCTAAGCACGTCAAAGTGCAAGCAGATAAATAGGTACCGCTCCAGCGGGAAGGTAAACGGCGTTTCCATGTGCTGTTCTGGTTCGCCAGAAGCGGCTTAGTCATGCTGGCCACATGACCTGGAAGCTGTCTGTGGACAAACGTCGGCTCCCTCAGCCTGTAAAGCGAGATGAGCACGCAACCCCAGAGTTGTCCGCGACTGGACCTAACAGTCAGGGGTACCTTTACCTTATAATAAATAATAATAATAATAATAATAATAATAATAATAATAATAATAATAATAATAGTAGTAATAATAATAATAATAATAATTATTATTATTTATTGGTGCTCTGCCCAACTGACTGGGTTGCCCCAGCCACTCTGGGCAGCTTCCAGCCAGAATTCACCCAGCCCTAGGGAAAACCACCCAATTTTTTGGGGGGACAGCCCTGTTAAGTTTGTAAAGAACCATCAGCTGGTTGACTATGGCTAGTTAGTACAGGCAGGAAAACATAGAAGGAAATTTTGTCTTTCGGAAACAATTTGTTTTTAACAGTTACAGTGGCACCTCGGTTTTTGAACGTAATCTGTTCTGGAAGACCGTTCGAGTTCTGAAACGTTCGAAAACTGAAAACTCAACAGCTGACAACTAGGCCTCAGGATCTTGCACGCAGCGGAAGCCATGTGGAATGTTTGACTTCCGAGGCATGTTCGAATACCAAAGCATTTACTTCCGGGTTTACAGCATTTCTAAACTGAAATGTTCATCAACGGAGACGTTCCAAAACTAAGGTACCACTGTGTTTCCAATTTTATCCTGTTGGTGTTGAAGTTGAATATTATAGTCAAAAATCACAACCTAAGTTCTGTGGCTCAAGTGGTGTGTGTTGACATGCTTTTGACAACTTTGAATGCACACGCGGACCCTTTTTATCTTAGCCCAGGCTCAGCAAATTGCCTTCACCCAGACAACTGGTTTCCCACTAGAAGGAGAAGCCTGGCAGTCCCAAGTCTTTAGAATCTCTGGTCTTTCTCCGTGGCCTCATTGATACCTTCCTTCTAGATGACAGGCTTGGAACCCAAAACAGACCAAGGAGCAGGGCAGTGATCCAGAGCCTCAGGTGGAAGCTGCTACTACCACCAAGGCATCTGCCTGAAAAATGACATGGGCTTTTTGTGGGCAGTATTAAGATAATGAAGAATAACAATAGTGAAGAAGGGTCTAGGGAGACTACATTTGAATGTTGGCAGTTTCCAAATGCATTTGTTCTAGATCAAGGATACCATGCAGAAAACGTGGAGACTGCATGCTGGGATATGAAGCTATTATGCACACTCAAAGGGAACTTGGATCACAATATCTATGTGGCTATGAGCAATTGTGACGTTAAAAAAGCAGGTTTTCATGTTGTAGTTTTATTTTTTTCACACACATGATTTTGATGATGAGGTTTGCTCTTTGGCAGTTACAACCAGGTTCTCACCCAGTTTATTTGACATTAAGAACACACAGTGAAGGTCAGAAACCAGTGTGAGGGGAATTAAAGAGAGTTCATAAATAATAGTTTTTGCACAGCAATGGCTACAGGAAAATTATTCTGTGGTTGTCCCAGGATGTGCTGCAAAAGAATCCTTCAGTGCACCCAACTGGGTGTGCCATCAGCAATACTCTGAATAATCTTCCTCCACATAGTTTGCTGGGAACCAGCCAACCTGTAGAGAAAGCACATCAATATAAGGAATGATTGGAGAGCCCTATCAGGCCAGGGCGAGAGCCACAGACTTCAAGATGCCAACAATATTATTTTCTTAATGTTGGTGCAAGTCCAGTCTAGCAAACTCTCAGCTACTGGTAGATGCTAGGGATTAACCATTCAAATGAGGTTCTATCCTCAGCAGCTTTGAGTTGACATACACAGTGTAACCTTACTGGAGGCATTTCATTTTTTAAGCAGCTACCCCAATAGCAACTATGATACCATTTCATGGACTGACAGCAATGTAGGCTAGTGTTCTGCCATCTTTCTCAGTTCAGCATGTTCTGGGGACTATGTAATTATTGTTTCCTGGTGATGTGGCAGGGATGCGTTTATGTGGGAGATGGGGGAAGAAAACTGCAGATAGGTAAGAGGTCTCTTACTCCTATCATACCTCGGGCTCTCAAAGTTCTCCCAGTAGACATCAGCAGCCCAGTTAATATACATTCAAGCAGTGCTGTAATCAACTTGGTATTTGAACTGGCAGCTTCCTATTTTCTGTATTGGTGCCCTGGTGAACCATGCAGGGATACAGAAAAGAGGAATAAGGAGCAGAATTGTTCTGTTGAGTCCACCACAGCTCCACTTCCCTAAATAATTTGTTGGATTCACCTGACCCAGCTTGGCCATGACCATATCTACATCAGACCTGCATCTTTGCTTCTGGCTTTGAGCAGGTCTATGGTTCCCAGCCCGTGCTCCCCACTTCCCAGTTGATACTGCTGACTTCTTGGATGAACCCAGCGGTGTTGCTAGCCGCATGAGTGCCCGGGGTGCTGCACGCATGGGGGGTGGTGGTGCGGGGGCAGGGCGAGCTGCCCATGGGGCAAAAAGGGCTAAACCCCCAGGAGCTTGTGCCCCTGCTCTGGCTCTAGGTGTCCCTTGTAGTGGTTGCTGTGTTTGGACCATCTCCCTGCCTGCAACTTCAGCTGCTCCTGGGCCTTGGCTGTTGTTCTGTCCAGTGCTTGTTGGATGGATTGTCCTGTTCCATACTCAAACTCTGCCTCCATTTTGACCCTTCTGTAACCCTTGCCCCAGAGATGAACCCAGTTCTGGTCCCAATTCAACTGGGGCACACACATCAGCTCCCAGCTGACAAACAGCCTGTGTAGCTAGTCACTTAAAATGCAGCTACACATTGCCTTGCTTAAAAATGGCCAAAGTGTGTTTGTGTTAGCACAGGGGTCTCCAAACTATGGCCCGAGGGGCTCATTTATCTGGCCCCTGGCGACCCCCGCCGCCCGCTCTTACTGGCGCGGCACAGCTGCCCACTTCCGGGTCGGAGGAGCACCGGAAATAGCTTGTGCGCAAGCGTCATATCCGGTGCACATCCGGGTCGGAGGAGGCCCATGCACATGCGCACAAGCTATTTCTGGTGCTCTTCCGACCTGGAAGTGCGCGGGAAATAGCGTGTGCGCACGCGTATGGGCGTGCGCTCCCCCGCCCTCCGGCCCGCCGCGCAATCGGCGCTGCAGACACCAGCCCGAGGCGCGGTAAGTTTGCTGACCCCTGTGTTAGTGTGTGTAGCTGAAGGCAGCTACCTCTGCACAGTTGCATTAGTGCTATTGGAATAGTGCAAAAAGTCCTGACAGGTCCCCAATATTTCTTTTGGCTCCAAAATTAATTCACTTCAGAGGTGAGGGGTGTATACCGATCTCAGTTTGTTCCAAATGTACCACATTCTCCAAGGCAAGCAGCTCAGAATGGTATGGCTGCAAAGGTGCTCACCCGGCCATAGACCTCTCCCTTCCACCATCCTGGCTGCCCTTTCTTGTTGAGAATCTTTATGATGTCTCCCTCTGTGAGGGACAGTTCTGTCCGGTCTCTTGCACAGAAATTGTAGCGAGCCTTAGCTGAACCAAAGTACTTGCAGCTTTTGCCTGTCAAGGAATAATAAAGAGTTAGGCATGGAAACAATAAGGGGATGCTTATCACATTCCTGAAACTGCACATCACTTGGAAGGCAGTGAGCATGATGTAGAAGTTAAAAGTGATTGTGGTCAACAAATGCATACAGCAGAGCTTTCGTGACATACATTTTAGACAAGCATCATTTCGCAACACAGCAATTCAGTTTTACTAGCAAACTGGAGGTTAAACTAACCCCTCTCCAGTTTCGGGAGCATTTGCGCGACATACCTACACACTGCAGCCAACACACTAAGTGTCACGACACACAGTTTGGAAAGCTCTAGCCTACAGGATATGAACAGGCAGGACACTATCAATTCCAGGCCTTGATAGTCTTGATGCTCCAACCCTTTCTCTCTGCAGAATTCAGAAAGATCTGGAAGATTTCCCTTTTGTGCTCTGTCCAGATAAGAGTGACAGATGTAGAGCTTCCTTATGTGCAAGTTAGCCGAAGAGGATTGAGAAGTCATGGAAGGCCTGATCTACACAGCACTACTATGCAAAATAATGCAAGTTATATGATCCAGTCCTGGTATTTTGCATAGGCCACACGCAGCTGACCTCAATATTATGTCTGCTCGTCAGCCTCCATCTCCGTAAGATGCAGTAGATGGACAGGTGGATTTAAACACAGAGAAAGCCAGGTACCACTGAAGAAAGGTAGGAAATTGCCTAGTCCAGGCATGTCCAACAGGTAGATTGTGATCTACCAGTAGATCACTGGACATCTGCAATAGATCACTGGTAGATCATTGCTCCCCCCAAAGAAGCTGAACAACTGTGGCTACCCTAAAAAAAGCTCAACATTTTACCCCCTCCCTGAAAAAACTCAACAACTTTGACCTGAACCCAAAAAAGGAGGTAGATCACTGCCAGTTTTTAACTCTGTGAGTAGATCGCAGTCTCTTGGAAGTTGGCCACCCCTGGTATAGTCTATTAAAGAATAGTAATCAGTTGTTCATCACATGCTAGTTGACACAGGTTGTTTGGACCTTGTGTTGAAAATGTGTTAAGAGAATAGCTCCCCTGAACCAGATTGTTGAAATTCTGATGTGCCTTCTGCATCTTGCAACCGGAGACAAGACACATTTGTATACAGTGGTACCTTGGTTCTCATACACCTTGGTTCCCAAATGCCGAAAACCCGGAAGTAAGTGTTCTGGTTTTTGAACGTTTTTCGGAAGCCGAACGTCCGATGCGGCTGTTGGCTATTGTTTCCGGAGTGCCTGCACCAATCAGAAGCTGCGCCTTGGTTTTCGAACATTTCAGAAGTCAAGCGGACTTCTGGAACAGACAAAGTTTGGTGCTTTTGTTTTTGCTATTTATTTTGCATTTCTTTTTTGAGGCTTTTTCAGTTAATTTGTTTTTGTGACTGTGTGGAACCCAGTTCAGCTACTGATTGATTGATTGATTGATTGATTGTGTGACTGTGGAAATGGATAAAAGCCCTGCATCCAAACAATGACCATCAACAGTGCAGGTAAGAAAAAAATTTAATTTTAATTTTTATCATCTACAATATTGTCTTATTTATTTTATACTACAGTAAATTGATTATTGCTTTTATTTTATGGATCAATGGTCTCGTTAGATAGTAAAATTCATGTTAAATTGCTGTTTTAGGGGTTCGTTTTTAAAAGTCTGGAACAGATTAATCCGTTTTGCATTACTTTCTATGGGAAAGCGCGCCTTGGTTTTGGAACGGACTTCCGGAATGGATTAAGTTTGAGAACCAAGGTACCACTGTAGTTTGGGCTGCCAAAAACAGTGGCCGGGTCATGCTCTGTTGAGGAGGAAATGGAGGCACGGATGGGGCAAGACCATCCATTGAAAGCCATATTAAATGCGACAACCCCCACCCCACCCCCAAATTGTGTTAACAAGCTGTGTTTTAATCTTGTAACACACTCTGGGATCTTTGGGTGGAAGGGCAGGTTAATAATAATAATAGATTGCCACTGCAACCAGAAATCCAGATTAAATGTAAAGGGGGGGGGGCTGGCACATGATGGTGTTGTCTCGATCGAAACACTTCACCATATAGTATTTATATGTCCTTTATATTGTGTTGTCCAGAAGAACTTACTGTTGCCATTAATCCACAAGTTGCCTGGGCACATGGCAGATTTTCGCCTGGCCTTCTTATTGCAAGATACTGATCAGCATGTAACTTTACAAACGGCGTAATGGACTGCTGTTTGGAAGCTGAAAATTCCTTATAGTATCTATTTCTAATTTGTACTCTTTTAAGTTTTACTGGTTCTAATTTTTTAAACCAATTGTACTGTGTATTTGTTCTGTTGTTCTTATGAGCTTAAAGCTGAAATAAAGTGATTGATTGATTGATTGATTGATGGTGTTGCCTACATGGTACAAAAAACTTGCACTCATGGACAGTTCTGATTGCATTCTCTGTCTGCAAGACATTGTACCTATGTGTCTCTTGCCACAGAATAACCCAGAGAAGCACAGCAAGCCTCCATTGCTTTCCTATATCTTGCTTTTTTATTGCCCCCTGACTTCCCCTGAGTCTCGAAACTGTAGAGATGATACTCAGATCGCACACACCAGAGGCCCTGGGCAGTGTTCTGTTGCCAGGCTCTTTGAAGGAGAACTGTAGCACGGTATCGAGGGTCTTGAAGCAATCCTTCAGGGAGTTCTCTTGGTAAAACAGTACCAGCTCCTAGAGAGAGAGAAGAGCTTATTCATAAAGGCAACATCCTAAAGCTTGCACAATATGCCCCCTGGAGAGGAGGCAAGGCAGCATTTGTAGCTGGTAAGGCATATCTAACCCATTCACTTGTGAAAGAAAGATATGACATGCAAGGCACAAATCAGAACAATAATGGAAAAAAGAGAGGATTACCACCAAAACACCTCTCAGCTGTTTCTTTGAACCCCAAACTCTAATTCCCCTTTTCAGAATTGGTTCTTTGGTTTCTGTGTAACATGCAAGACATGCCATAAACTGATTCCCAGGGCTCAACTATAGATTACATAGAAGATGTATGAACAGCCTCTCAGCAGTCTGGTAGCTGCCATTTTGAGTGCAGGGACAGCAGATGTGGGGATATTTAACATGTTCCTTTCACTTGTCCACTCACTAGATGATACATTCTAGTCACCCCATATTTTCTCACCCTGTCTTGCCCTATCTAGAAAACTTATCTTGGGGAAGGTGATATTGAGCAGACTAATGGCTTATTCACACTTACCTTTTGCCCCACTCTTTCCAGGCATAGGAAAGCTCCATGCATGAGTGTATCTCCCCCCCCCCCCCAGAAGCCATCACATGAAAACCTGCCCTTTCGCACTCAGTTGGAGCAAATGTCAATTTGGGTTTCCCATGGATTGCCATTTGCTCCAATTGAGCTTTAAAGAGTGGGTTTTCATGGGGAAAGCTCCAGAGCAAAAAAAAAAAAGGGTGTTCAGACACTAACCGTGCCTGGAAAGGGTGGAGGAAATTTTGGTAAGTGTGGATGAGCCCTAAGGGTCCAAGATGTTTCTCACTTGTCTCGTGCTTTCTAGGCATGGGTCTGAGGGATTTTGCCTTTGACAGCTTTCCCCAGGAAACCCACTCTTCGGCGCTGAATTGGAACAAAAAGCAATCTGCAGGAAACCCAATTGCCACTTGTTCCGATTCAGCGCTTAAACCATGGGTTTTCCTTGGGAAAGGGGCGGGGTGATGTGCCCTAAAGGGAAAGGTTAAGCAGCTCCTCTGCATTGTGCTCTTTTGCTTCTGATCACAGCCTGCTTTTCACTTAAACGAAACAGCTCCAACTGTAGAGAGACTATTCATGCACCTTCTTAATTACCATCCTTTGCATTGCCTGGTTTGGCCCTTTGCCATCATCACTATTGTGATGGTGCTTGCCAAAGATCTCACGTCTGCCTATCCTGGAACTGAAATAAAGATATGTTTGCCGTCACTCTCCCTCCAACTTCCTTTCATTTTGTTCCCCCTGACCCCCATTCTTCTCCTCAGTTGTAACAGTTACCGTGAAGACGGAAGGGAAAACCGATTCTTACTATAAGTCCTTTGAAGGCTTTCTTCTCTGTGATGCGATACAAACCCTCCTTGGTCTGTATTTTGATGTGCTTGACTTCAGCGTTGAACCTGAGGGACACAAATCCACATGTCAGTTGGGTTAATGGTTTCCCATTTCTGCACAGCATTGTTAACAATTGGCAACAACGGGTCACGTAACCTCATTTAGAAGAGCTCTAAGCTAAGAGATAGAACTAAGGTGCCTGCCTCATTCAAATTAATGCTGGCTTTTGAAATAAGGCAATGCTTCAACTGTGAAGAAGAAACCAAGGATGGTACGTATATATTTACAACTGTTGGCGTGCTGTAGAATCCTTCTTAATGAGAGGCTGGGACAAAAATTGACACGATAATTTGGGATAAATCAGCCTTGTATAACCAACATGCTTAAATCTAATTAATGCTTGAAGGGGTTAGGATCCTAGAGTAAGCTGTCCTGCCAGGCTTAGCTAGATCACAGGCCTTACCTGAGAGGAAGGGCTACCAAACTCTTCGTTCTTTTTCCTTCCACCATGTAAGGATGTCTAAGCTGGAGCATCCAACTTAGACTGTATGACTTCTGTTTCAGTGTATCTGAAGAAGTGTGCATGCACACGAAAGCTCATACCAAGAACAAACTTAGTTGGTCTCTAAGGTGCTGCTGGAAGGAATTTTTTTTATCTTGTTTCATGTATGGCTTTAGCAAGCCATCTTTGTGTTTCTATACAAATAATTTAGAAACTCTTACCAATTTTGAAACTAAGTTGTACCGCCTGTATTTCCTTGCTGCTGTATGGAAAAGCGCATGAATCTGACCTCTGAAGAGTTTGTAAGTAAACTCTCTTTACCTTACTGAACTGGTGATCTCTTTCTGTGCTAAGGGAAGTGGGGAACTTTGGAAGCAACTTAGAATGGGGTATTTTAAAGGTCTTAACATCCTATATTTCCATGCTCTATTTAAATCTCTGCTGGGGCTCTCACCAAAGAGTACTTGCCTCAGCCCTGTATACCTGAAGGAGCATCTCTGCTGCTGTCATTTAGCTCAGACACTGAGGTCCAGCTCTGAGGGCCTTCTGGCAGTTCCCTCACTGTGAGAAGTGAAGTTACAGGGAACTTGGTAGTGGCACCCACCCTGTGGAACACCCTCCCATCAGGTGTCAAGCAGTACTATAGGGGTGGGGCACGCGTCCTAGGGGTGGGGCGCCCAGCGCGGGCAGGGGGGCGCCCCACCGGGATCGCGCTGCCAGGGGCGGTGCGCTCCCACCACACTCCTCTTCCTCTGCCAGTGGTGGGAGGGGTACAAATAATAAACTTATGATGATGACGATGATGAAGATGTTTTAAGCATCAACTTCCAAAGAAACCTGAATCAATGGATTCTAGTGTGGGGGTGCATTATTTTTTTAAAAGGTATGATTTTCTAAACTTTGCCAGCTTCAAGGTTTCTTTCCTTCTTTCCTTTTATGGTGGTGCCTCGGTTTTCAAACATAATCCGTTCTGGAAGACTCAGTTCTGAAACGTTTGAAAACTGAAAACTCAACACGGAAGCCATGTTTCCTGTTCGACCTCCGAGGTGCATTCGAAAACCGAAGCATTTACTTTATGAAGGGTTTACAGCATTTGAGTTCCGAAATGTTTGTCAATGGAGACATTTGAAAACCGAGGTACCACTGTACTGCACATACAAGTCTTCTTCTCTACCCTGATTTTCTAGTGTGGGGAGCAATTCTAACATTACTTGATGCTGATGGCAAATTCAGTTGCATCCTTGATTCTCTGCCGCACCAGGAAAGTCCCATCTGAACGACTGGCAAGGGTCTGTTCTGCTTCTGCCCGTTCCATGGGCCCTGCATACCTGTACAACGAGGGGTGTTTGTTAATTGCAGTACAGCATTTGGTCACTGGATGTCTCTGCACCCCATAGTTTACCACCACCACAAAAGACAGAAGGTGGGATATCGAAGCAGCATGAAAAATCCTACCGGTATGCATAGCTGTCAACTTTCGGATTTGAAAATAAGGGATTTTTTCCAAACTTTCGGATTTGAAAATAAGGGATGCCGCGAGGGCAGTGCAATGGCACCAAGTAGCTTCGCCACCCTGTGCTCCAGAGGCTGCGTGCGAACGGGTGAGTGAAAGAGCGAGCGCGTAGACGGCAGGCAGGCTGTCTGTCTGGTTGGGCGTGAGGGTCTGGCTGCACAAGGCATGCAAGCTCCGCCCCCAGTCGGTCTCAGACTCCTTATTGGCAGCCGAGCAACGCAGCTGAGGAGCCTCCCTGGCCGGCAGGGAGGGAGAGGAGCTGCTTCCTTTGAAATCCGGGAAATTTCAGGGATATCAACAATCCGGGATAGCAGCGGGAAACGGCATTGGAATAAGGGAGTTTCCCGCCAAAAAAAGGAGGGTTTACAGCTATGCCGGTATGTGCCTTTTTTTTATTCAATATAACTATCAGTGTTCTCATAAAATCTTCAAATGAATGCCTGTTCTAGTGTAGCAATGAAATGGAGAGCAAAGGAGAATACTGTCCTCTCCCTGTTAATCAACAGTGTCTCCGAAAAATTTAACATATCACTTGGGAAGACAGGCGAACTAATGTCAGGGTACTGGAAGAAGCAAAGATCACCAGTGTCAAAGCAATGATTCTTCAACGCCAACTTTGTTGGACTGGCCATGTTGTTTGGATGCCTAATTATCGTCTTCTAAAGCAACTACTCTATTCCAAACTTAAAAATGGAAAGCATAATGCATGTGGTCAACAAGGTTTTAAGACTCTCTCAAGGCAAATCTTTAAAAATGTAGTATAAACACCGATAAATGGGAAACACTGGCCTGCGAGCGCTCCAATTGGAGAACAGCCTTTGCCAAAGGTGTCATGGACTTTGAAGACGCCCAAACTCAGGATGAAAGGGAGAAATGTGCTAAGAGGAAGGCACGCTTGGCGAACCCTCACCATGATCAACTCCCTGCCCAGAAACCTATGTCTCCCCACTGTGGAAGGATGTGTGGATCTACAATTGGCCTCCACAGTCACTTACGAACTCGCTGTTTATGGAAGACAATCTTACTCGGCTATGAGTGATTGCCAAAAAAGAAGAAGACGACCCTGCTCTCAGCTTGGTGTAACAGCTCTGAACTTCTGATATGGGATAAACCACAGGGTTGTGTGTTGAGACCCCTGCTCTATACCCTCTATACGTATACCCATCTATTCCAGCAACAAAATCATCAAGTTTGCTCATGACACTACTGTGGTGGGGCTCATTTCAGGAGGGGATGAGTCCGCCTATCGGGATCAGGTGGAACAGTTCTGTGCTTGGTGTAGTGATAACAATCTGGCTCTAAATACTGCCAAGACCAAGGAACTCATCATGCGAAAGGCTGGACTGGATGAAGCCCAAACCGGAATTAAGATTGCCGGAAGAAATATCAACAACCTCAGATATGCTGATGATACAACCTTGATGGCAGAAAGTGAGGAGGAATTAAAGAACCTTTTACTGAGGGTGAAAGAGGAGAGCGCAAAATATGGTCTGAAGCTCAACATCAAAAAAACTAAGATCATGGCCACTGGTCCCATCACCTCCTGGCAAATAGAAGGGGAAGAAATGGAGGCAGTGAGAGATTTCACTTTCTTGGGTTCCATGATCACTGCAGATGGTGACAGCAGCCACAAAATTAAAAGACGCCTGCTTCTTGGGAGAAAAGCAATGACAAACCTAGACAGCATCTTAAAAAGCAAAGACATCACCTTGCCAACAAAGGTCCGTATAGTTAAAGCTATGGTTTTCCCAGTAGTAATGTACGGAAGTGAGAGCTGGACCATAAAGAAGGCTGATCGCCGAAGAATTGATGCTTTTGAATTATGGTGCTGGAGGAGACTCTTGAGAGTCCCATGGACTGCAAGAAGATCAAACCTATCCATTCTTAAAGAAATCAGCCCTGAGTGCTCACTAGAAGGACAGATCCTGAAGTTGAGGCTCCAGTACTTTGGCCACCTCATGAGAAGACTCCCTAGAAAAGACCCTGATGCTGGGAAAGATTGAGGGCACAAGGAGAAGGGGACGACAGAAGATGAGATGGTTGGACAGTGTTCTCGAAGCTACTAACATGAGTTTGGCCAAACTGCGAGAGGCAGTGAAGGATAGGCCTGGCGTACTCTGGTCCATGGGGTCACGAAGAGTCGGACACGACTGAACGACTGAACAACAACAACAACAAGGAACTGGTGGTGGATTATAGGGGGGAAAGGTGGATATTCAGCCCCTGTATATCGGCGGGGACCAGGTGAAGAGGGTGGCTGTATTCAAGTTTTTGGGAGTGATTATAGAGCAGGGTATGACTTGGAGCGCAAATACTACTGCTCTGGTAAAGAAGGCCCAGCAGAGAATTTATTTCCTCAGACTTTTAAAGAAGAACAATCTGAGTGAGAGACTGCTGGTGTCCTTCTACCGAGGCTCCATAGAGAGCATTCTTATATACTGTATTTGTGCTTGGTTCTCCAGCTGCACAGCCAGGGAGAAGAAGATACTTCAGAAGGTCATAACCACAGCCCAAAATATTATTGGTCATCCTCTCCCATCTCTGGAAGAACTATACAGTTCCCGTTGCCTTAAAAAGGTTAACAATATTTTAAAGGATCCATCTCATCCAGGATATAGTCTCTTTGCACCACTGCCTTCGGGTAGAAGATATAGAACAATTAGATCAAGAACAAATAGATTGAAGAACAGTTTCTACCCAAGAGCTATAACCATCTTAAATGCTGTAACCAGATAATATGACCTTGGAGAGCTGTGATGGGTGTATGTGTGTGTATGTGTGGCTTTCTTTGGTGTGTGTGTGTTTTGTGCTGTTTTTTGTTTTGTTTTTTCTTTCTTTCTGTTTTTTATGGGATGGCATGCAATTTCGTTGCACTTGTATAGCGTTGTGCTTGTACTTGTGCAATGACAATAAATTATCTTATCTTATCTTATCTTAAACACATTTAAAAATCAATAGCATGGGGTAACCTCACAGCAAACCTTGTATGTGCATGTGATGTCTCATTGTACTTGCATACTGTGTAGATTTACAAGTGGGCTACTACCAGCAGAAACCCTAGTCCTATGTAGGATGCAAGGTTCATTAACTTCATGCTAGACATCACAGAATAAGGAGTTTTGGATAACAAGCTACTGAAATGGTTTAATTCTATGCTGTTACTTACCAATGAAAGACTGACAGATCTGGAGGAGGCATCTGGGAAAGAAAAGGTAATACAGTATTTATTTTCTGTTAATTGGGGTGGGCGAAAGATTCCTGCATTGCAGGGGGTTGGACTGGATGACCCTTGGGGTCCCTTCCAAATCTATGACCCTGGAGTATCTGTTAATCATTATTTATGTATTTGCAGCCAGGGAGAAGTGAAATATATTGTTTGTTATGTACAGGTATTCCCTGTATACCTGTTCTAGGGGAAACTTTCTCAAAGGAATTATTCAGAAAGTTTCATTTTTGAATGATAGGGAGAAAGTGTGTTACTTGCTGATAGGATTTCTGTGTTTGCTCAACAGATTAGACCAAAAAACAAACAAACACTATTGCAAAACACTATTTCGGAATAACTCTCTTATTCCAACGCAGCAGCTGAGGTTTAATGTAGATAACACTTAAACCCACAGGCTATTTACCAGCTGCGTCACAAAGTGTCCACGCGCTTCCCGTGCGTGTTTCTGCTCCTTGAACCTTTCTCTTTCTTCTCCATACGCAGAGTCCACAGCGGAAGAAAGATCACAGAGTAAGTTCCCTCTGTATTTAGTTCTGAATGATAAATCACAGCAACTCCAGCTTAATTAAGAAGATTTATTGTATAAGGACTCCAAGCCAGGAGACGTTAGCCCCATCCTGGCTGATCCCCGGAAACGGACTGAACAGCAGTCCGATACACAAGTATCACATTACAAAGAAAAAGCAAACATCACATAACGGAGACTCTCGTACATAGATAACCCCCGGCTGTGTGATGTCATTCTGTGGCTGCAGAGCGACAGACTGAGCTTGTTAAACTCAAAACCTCACATTGCAGGGGGTGGGACTAGATGACCCTTGGGGTCCCTTCCAACTCTACAATTCTATGATTCTGTGGTGTCCAGTGTGTTGAGGACCACTTATGCTAAACTGTACCTCAACCTAATTCTATTTTTTGTGTGATGACCAATGGTTTACAACACATCAAGCCAGTTCCAATAACCCTCTAATCAACTAAAACACAAAAAGAAATCACCTTCCCCAGATATGTGCTACTTACACAGACATAAGGCTTCACTTTCTTGCAAGGAAACCAGCCAATGTCATTGCTGGATGTGTTCCTTCCCTGAAAACAATGAATGAAAGCAAAGAACTCATGAAAAATATGGTCGGTTTGCAGTTGAACATTTTTGAAAAGAGCTTTAGATGATGGGGGAAAGTTCCAGTGGTTGACTTTAAGTTGATTACAAGCATTGACCTGAAATGACCTGGAAGGGTTTTTTTTGCCATAGTTTCCCCCACTTCACAGAATGCCTCTCAAACCGCTGCCAAAAAATAACCCTTGTGAACTGGAAGCAAGAAGCCACCCTTTCCAGTTTCAGTCCCAAATTTAGCACATTTAAGCTACTTGGAACTAGCCTACTTCTAGACTGTGAAAAAGAGCAGCGGAGCTTCTGGGGGAATAGGTAGCCTGATGATTGCTAAATTAATCTCTGGAAATGGTCCATGGACTTCGGAAGACACGCTGCTTGGGCCGCAAAGGCTCCTCCTGCAAGAGTAATGCTGACCTCTGGGCAGCAATTTGATTGGAAGCAGGAACTCCCCCTGAATCCCCCTCTGCTGCTGTCTGTTAGGACAGGGGCCATTTAAAAGGCCACAGCAGTGTGCAAACAAGGCGGATTGCAGGAGTAAGAGTGGGAGGGAACGAGAAGAGTTCAGCATCCTTTACCTATGTTCCCCCTTTGTTCTTCAAATCACACTGGCAGACTTGCACTTAAAGCAGGGGTCAGCAAACTTACCGTGCGGCAGGCCGGAGGGCGGGGGAACATGCACACATGCTATTTCCAGTGCACTTCCGGGTCAGAGGAGCACCGGAAATAGCTTGTGCGCATGTGCATGGGCCTCCTCCGACCCAGATGTGCACCGGAAATAACGCTTGCGCATGTGCACAAGCTATTTCCGGTGCTCCTCCAACCCGGAAGTGGGCAGCCGTGCAGCGCAGCACCGGTAAGAGCGGGCGTCGGGCGTTGCCGCGGGCCGGATAAACAAGTCCCTCGGGCCTCATCCGGCCCACGTCCTTAGTTTGGGGACCCCGACTTAAAGATTCAGTAGTTCCTTTTTTTGTATTCTGAGAAGGTATGCAATGGGACGTGGGTAACGCCGTGGTCTAAACCACTGAGCCTCTTGGGCTTGCCGATCAGAAGGTCGGCGGTTCGAATCCCCGTGACGGGGTGCACTCCCGTTGCTTGGTCCTAGTTCCTGCCAACCTAGCAGTTTGAAAGCACACCCCCCAAAAAGTGCAAGTAGATAAATAGGTACCGCTCCGGCGGGAAGGTAAACGGTGTTTCCGTGCGCTGCTCTGGTTTTGGTGTACCGTTGCGCCAGAAACGGCTTAGTCATGCTGGCCACATGACCTGGAAAAACTGTCTGCGGAGCGGACAAACGCCGGCTCCCTTGGCCTGTAAAGTTAGATGAGCGCCACAACCCCAGAGTCGTTTGCGACTGGACTTAACTGTCAGGGGTCCTTTACCTTTACCTATGCAATAGCTCATTCATCATCCCAGTTATTCATCACCTGATGTCACCTCAAGACCGAAGAGCTACCGTTTGACAGCAATGTTGACTATGCCTACCTGCCACCACAGCTGCTCGGCCTCAGCTCTGTTTAGCTCCACAATATCCCCCACGTTGAGCTTCAGTGGTGGACCAAATGCCACAGGAGGTGGAGGAACACCATAATACTCCTGGCAGACCTCCAATTTGGGCAGCCCTTAAGAGCAAATAAGAGAATTGAAGTGATTAGACGAATCAGTTCCCTTGCATCTTCACACGCCGCCCGCCCCATCATTCAGACCGGACACTGAGGTCCACCTCCGAGGGTCTTCTGGTGGTTTCCTCACTGCAAGAAGTGAAGTTACAGGGAACCAGGCAAAGGGCCTTCTCCGTGGTGGCACCCACCCTGCCAAAGAGATGAAGAACTACCCAACTTTGAGAAGACATCTGAAGGCAGCCCTGTATCGGGAAGCTTTTAACGTTTTATGTTTTTATACTCTGCTGAAAGCTGCCCAGAGTGGCTGGGGAAACCCAGCCAGATGGGCTGAGTATGACTAATAAAATTATTATTATTGTTGCTTTTATTTCAACCACATGCTATGGGAGTGAGCTTTTAAAGTAAGTAGGAACAACAACACTATGCTGTGACCAAGTGATGGGTGGGGCCATATAGGTGAATGGAAGCAATGAGTTCTCCAGATGCTCTGCTGCTAGTCTTGGAGGGCTGCCACTCTCAATCCTTCATCGGTCACCTGCCATCATTGGTGTCCTTGCGGAAACATACATAGTGAGCTACCAGATAACTACAACTCACCTAGAGCAGCTTTATCGCTCTCCAGTGTATGTCGATTGGATTTATTCTGCACAGAAAAAATGGATTTTGGTTCAGGTAACAGGAATGAGACGAGAGGTTAACAGGCTATAGAAAATTATAATCATCAAGGTACACATCCAAGTTTCTGGAAGGATATATCATATTAAACCTGTATGGAGTATTTTATTCATTATGCACAATGTACACACCTTAAGCTAAAAATTGGTTGACTGTGGATTATGAACCATTTCCACACCATTGGCTGAGTTGCTGTGATGTCACAGAACATTCACAATTATTCACATTCACAAGGAGAAAGGTCCAGCCCATTGCATGTTGACAAACTTCCCTCACACGGCTCATCCACACTTCCCCTTGTCCTGCCGCTTCTCCCCAGGAAAACCTGCTGGTTACTGCTGAATTGGAACAAACCTCAAAGGGTTTTTCTGTGGTTCTCCCGGGGAAAGTGGCAGAGCGAAAGAAAAACAGCTCATACTCATGCATTGAAAGTATGGGGAGATCTATTGGACCCCCAATGCTTTCTAGGCATGGAACCAGTGGAAGTGTGGACAAGCCCTCAGTAAAGGGTCAGTTTGCAGAAAGTAAAAACTCACACAAAGTATACAGACAGAAGGATCTACATCCTGGTGGAAGCAAGCAAGCAGAAAGGTTTGATGCTAATCAGATTGCGGTTTGGGAAGATGAGTGAGGACTTAGGAAGCAGTGGGTTTGAAGAGGTGGGGATGGAATGGGGGGATGGAAATAGCAGGGGAGGGGAGCAGCAAAAAGACCTGATGTTGAGAAGTAAAGGAGCAAAGGACTGAAGAAATAAAAGGGGACCAAGAAGAAAAGGGAGATCTTTTGGGGGTCAGGGCTCTGTGGCTATGGGGACAAAAGCGGCAGCATGCAAACAATTTACAAATGAACTGAACAATCCAGTCAAATCGATAACTGCTTGTCTCTAACTGAGCAATGAATGGGAAAGAACAAAACACCATTATTTTATAATTCATATCCACATTAACCAAAACTGGAGATACCCAGAATTTTGTTCTAAAATTCCAGTTCTTTGAATTTCTAGGTATTATTTGCTGTGCATGCCTGCACTTAATTTGGCTCTTTCGGGAGGAAACAATTGTGGTGTCTTTCAGCCACCAAGTAAAGACTTCTTATCAAGGTACGAATTATTCATTTTCAGTCTCAAGAACTGCCATTGGCTCCTGCTTAAAAAAAAAGCAACCTTTGGGCAGAACCACACAACGCTAGGCAAAAACAGGTTCCCAGGGCCCCATGTTTGTCTTATGAGCACAAGGGCAAGGGAGGACTGGCAGGAAGAAGGGGGTGTTTAACCTTTCCCCCCACCTGCCAATTCTTCTCTGCAAAAGCCCTTCCTGCTCCCCCAAATCTTGGTACCAAGGCTAAAAATAGGCCTCTTTTAGGGTGGGGAGGTCTGAGCAGAAGGCTAAGGGTTAAACACCCCTTCCTGATAGGCTCTCTTGCAGATGTCCTTCCACCCCACCCCACCTATTAATTGCTATTAACTCCTTCAACTTTTTTTTTTTTTTTACCTTTTTCATGGTAGATCCAGACTCTGCATTAAACAGAAAATAAGGAAAGATTACAATAGGCATAAAGAGAAGAGCTTAAAATGAATCACGTAATTGTATATCACCACCTGGACGCGGGTGGCGCTGTGGGTTAAACCACAAAGCCTAGGGCTTGCTGATCAGAAGGTCGGCGGTTCGAATCCCAGTGACAGGGTGAGCTCCCGTTGTTCGGTCCCAGCTCCTGCCCACCTAGCAGTTCGAAGTGCAAGTAGATAAATAGGTACTGCTCTGGCGGGAAGGTAAACGGCGTTTCCGCGCGCTGCTCTGGTTCACCAGAAGCGGCTTAGTCATGCTGGCCACATGACCCGGAAGCTGTACGCCAGCTCCCTCGGCCAGTAAAGCGAGATGAGCGCCACAACCCCAGAGTCGGACACGACTGGACCTAATGGTCAGGTGTCCCTTTACCTTTAATTGTATATCACCACCTACTGTAGGAACGGAGCTCTGATTCACACACACCCTTTTAAAAATAAGGTGAAACTGTGTACCACCATCTTATTTTTCCCCATTTTATTATAGATCATCATTCTCTGCATACCCCCTAGCTAGCAGGACCAATGGTCAAGGATGGTGGGAGTTGCAATCCAACAACATCTGGTGACCCGGCCCAAGGTTGAGAAAGGCTACTCTAGAGACTCGTCCACCAATTTAGAGGCGTCTGAAACCTTACCTTTACCTGAGCTGGACTTTCCACACGGTGACACCCGCCCCAGACATTCCTTGTGAGCAGGTGCCCGGCATCTGCTGCAGCGATAGCCCTGATAGAAGGTTCCTCTGTGTGCAGATGGGAAAGAGGAGGGAGGGGGCTTATGCATAATAAAATGGAGTCTTGCTGGGTAGAAGATAGGTCTGGATCTACTGGTAGATCAGATCTCTGGGTAATTTGCAGTAGATCAGCTTTTCTTACTCTCAATTGTTCAACAAGAGTATCAACAAAATGACAGCCCCACCCTAAATTATACTGCTGAAATCAGGAGTGCCAACTTGAATAAAATAGGTGGGGCAGGTAAGCCCTGTCTCGCATAATCAATTCCATGACGCAGCACATGCACACCTTTTGAATGGCAATGCCCATCAATTTTGGGAGGGGCTGGACCCCCCCAAAAATATTTTATTGGGGGGCCGAAGGGAACTTGGCCCCTAGGAGTTGGCTCCTGTGACTACAATGAAGGATGCCTGAGGCGATAAGTATGAGTGGATTTTTCTGCTTGAGAAAACTTTGAGCTCTGTTCAGTTCTAGCACTCCAAAAATATTTCTGGGTCCAAAGTGCCAGTCTCTGATTGGTGGATCTTGGGGCTCTAGAAAAACCAAAGCAGATCTTGCAAGCCTGAGGTCTTACAGGGTTTCCTGCCGCTATGCACTAAAGCTCAGGTGTTGTGGTTCCAAATAATGCCTGATGTGATCCGAATCTCCACGTTCCACAGTGAGAAAACTTTTACATGGGCTATCCTGACATTAATAACTCCATTAGCATTTAAAATAGATATACCGGTAGATAAATTTTTTGAATGTTGATATATGTAGTGTATTGTAATGTAATGTCGTGTAGTGTTGTGTATTGTTAGGTATGGTAGAGTGTAGTGAATGGTGAATTGTTGTGTAAGTTATTGTTGATTGTTAAATAATTTTTTTAAGCATTTAATTTAAGCTATATTATTAAGATAGTTGTCCCTTCTACCAGAAAGGAATGCCAAATCAAGCTGTTGGGCTATGCCGAAATGGCAAAACTGACTGGAAGACTCAGGAACCAAGAAGACCTAAACTTCAATAAAGAATGGGGGGAAATGTATAATTTATCTAGGAGATCACTGTAAACAGATGAACACACTAGCAGGATTTTAATAACATTTGTAATATAATGAATATTATGGACAAGATGGAAAGATACAAAATATGGATTGTGGAAAAATATACAGTTAAGAGGGTGTACGATAAGACTCATGGAGGGTAAGGTGGGAAGCCCAGAGATTTGGAGAAATCTCTAAATATGGATATGCAATTTGAATTGTTATAAATTAATATTTGAAAAACCAAATAAAAATTACTATGCAAAACAAGAGATACCGTATTGGCCCGAATATAAGCTGCACCCGAATATAAGCCACACCTTTAAAATTAATGGGGGGGGGGAGAAAAGACAATACCCAAGGAGTGGGGGCCGAGGGGGGCCAAGGAGGCAGTGCCTTCACTCCAGCGGCGGCGGCAGTGATGGTAGGCAGCAGTTGTTCTAGAGGGTCAGCACCACCATGGCCCCCCAACGGGATGGGCGGAGAGGGGTGGCGGCTGGCGGGACTCACGCTCCCCTTGGTGGGCTAAAGCTAGGCAGCACCTCAGACTAGTGCCAGTCCCAGCACACCAACTGCATCTCCTGTTCCTCCTCCTAGCAGACCTTCTCGCTCTCTTGTCCATGCTCTTCCCTCCCTTCCTCCTCCTTGCCACCTTCTGGCTCCCTCTCAGGGACCCCCTCACCGCGCCGCCATCTTGGAGGCCGGCCCAGCCAAAACCAGCCAACATCCGGGGACAAGCCCACTCCAAGCCATATTTTGTAAGGTTGCGAATATAAGCCGCACTTTTCACTGTCAGAATTGGGGGGAAAAGTGTGGCTTATATTTGGGCCAATACGGTAGTTGTCCCTCCTGTATGGCTTGGGTAGAGTGGGATAGCATCATAGCTGCCAACCCACCCTTTTTTGGCGGGAAACTCCCTTATTCCAATGCCATTTCCTGCTGCTATCCCGGATTGTTGATATCCCTTAAATTCCCCGGATTTCAAAGGAAGCAGCTCCTTTCCCTTCGCTGCCGGCCAGGGAGGCTCCTCAGCTGCGTTGCTCAGCTGCCAATAAGGAGTCTGAGACCGACTGGGGGTGGAGCTTGCATGCCTTGTGCAGCCAGACCCTCACGCCCAACCAGACAGACAGACAGCCTGCCGTCTATGCGCTTGCTCTTCCGCCCTTGCGGCATCCCTTATTTTCAAATCCGAAAGTTTGAAAAAATCCCTCATTTTCAAATCCGAAAGTTGACAGCTATGGATGGCATATGTACCTCAGCAGCATCTGACAGGCTTTGCAGGAGGTGGTATCCTCAAAGGAGTACATCTGGAACTCGTGTCTATTTGCTGTAGCATTTTCAGGATAGATATTGGAGCTGCACCAGAAATTGAGAAACAGTGAGTCAGCAGCTTACAACAATGGTGGCTACATCAAATTCACGGGCTTATGGACTGTTTGTTTGAAGCCAACACAGAATAAAGACACCATTGTGTCAAGAACAGGTTGCAGAAAACACCCACAACAAAACACCAGCCTAGATGTCCATCCCAGCCCATTAGAAAGATTCAGATTCTTACATCAAATCTGCCAATTTGGCACATTTTTTTCTGGTAATATTATGGTCAAGCTCCAGTGCTGCAGAATCATTGTACTGTCATGGAAATGTTCCAGTGACTAAAATGGATCTACAACATATAGGAGTCTTGGGATTGTAAAGGATAGCATACAACAGGGGCAGAAGAGTAGACCTACAGGGCCATTTCAAATTGTTCCATCCATTTCTTCTTCAGCTCCCGCGTCTTAAAGTACAGTTCGTAGCCCGAGGAACCATTAAGCTCGATTAGGACAAACATGTGAGTCCACTGGCAAGAAGGAGAAAGAAAAGGGGAATAACAGATTAGCATAAAATCTTGGCTGGGCCATATCTATTGACATGGACTCCTTTGTTCCCTCATAGACCCATTTGGGAAGAATGGGAAGAACAGAGTTCTGTTCTGGGGTGGAGGTACCTACTGAATTAAGGCCGCAAGTCCCATTCCCTTCTCAGCCCCCCCAGCCCCCAAATGCATACCCAAACATTACCTTCTTGTTGTCTTTCTCTACAGAAGAGTCATCTCGGATCTGGTAGCTGGACAGGTCGACAAATTTCTTCATATCATAGGAATCTCCTTTCCGCTTGCAGATTAGCAGGGCTTTGTCCAGGAGAAAAGCATACCTGCAAGACAGTTTTAACTTGAGAAATTCCAGCAAGGGTGAGATAAAGGTATCATCCCCACTTCTGTTTGTCCCATGTCTAGAAAGCACAGGTCGGAAAGCTTTTTTTTTTTATAATAATTTTTTATTAAAGATTTTTGCATACATTTTTTGTATAACATTTAACATTCATACATTTTTTCCCTGACTTCCACCAACCCTTCTCGAGATTTTCACTTTTCTTAACTTCCTCTTGTATTTCATACTCCACTATTACTTTAAATAATCAATTTCCAATATTACCTTCTAAAATTATTTCTGTAATATTTCTCAAAATTAACCTCACAAAACTTCCTGCAAGTCTATTAGCGTGATTTGTTGTTTACAGTTGTCTTTCAAATATGTCTCAAATTTAGTCCAATCTTTTAGAAATTCCTGGTCCCGTCGGTTTCGAATTCTTCCTGTCATCTTATCTAATTCTGCATAGTCCATTAGCTTCATCTGCCATTCTTCTTTTGTTGGTAATTCTTCTTGTTTCCATCACAGGTCAGTAAGCTTTTACCTCTTTACAGGTCCACCACATGTGATAAAAATTCCCTTCCTTTTCTTTACATTTCCAACACTCTTTATTTCTTGTCCTATACATTTTAGCAAGTTTGGTTGGTGTTGAATACCACCTATACATCATATACTGGGAAATGATATATAATGAGTTGAAGAAAATGTATAAAAATAAACCAGAAGCCTTTTTACTAGGAATAGTGGGGGGTGAAATACCAAAGGGAGATAAAAAATTATTTATGTATGCAACAACTGCAGCAAGAATTATTTTAGCCCCAAAATGGAAACAAAAAGAAATACCAACAAAAGAAGAGTGGCAGATGAAGATGATGGACTTTGCAGAATTAGCGAAACTGACGGGGAAAATCCGAAACCAGCACGATCAAGCATTCAAAAAAGACTGGAGTAAATTTATACAATATTTAAAGGACTATTGTAAGCAATTAACAACACTAGCAGGATTGTAAGAGGACTTATAATGATAGTTGTTTTTACCTTTTTACCTTTATTTAAAAATTATGACATTCGGAATGAGTGAAGTGTAAACTGGAAAATGTATAAATGCTATGATATAAAGATTAACTTTGAAAACCAAGAGGCGGGAGGGAGGGGAGTAGATAAGCTCTTGAGAGCAAAAGAAGTTAAATGTACAATAAGGATGTGTTTAAATATTATAAACTGTAAACTTAATAAAAATATTTTTAAAATATATATAGAAAGCACAGGTCGGATAGGTTTCCCACTTGTTCCATGCTTCCTAGGCAAGGGGACAGAGTGGTTTTAAGTTTGCCCTGCCACTTTCCCCGGGAAAATACCCACTGTTTACCGCTGAATCAGAACAAACCTCAATCTGCAAAAAAAGCACCCAATTTCCTTTTGTTCTGATTCAGCGGTAAAGAGTGAATTTTCCCTGGAGGAAAGCGGTGCAACAAGAGGAAGTGTGGAAGAGCCCATAAAAAAGCATGCATTTTATAATCTTATTATACAATCTCCTGCACTGAATGCAGTTAACAAACAACCTTGCTTTGTTTAGGCTTCCCTTGGTAAGATTTTTGGGTGTACACTTATGCTATCCAAAGCTGCAGTTTTCTCTATGAGCGAAACCTCTGGCTCTACTGTGCACGTCGTCTCTGCTTGAGCCCATAAGACTAGGATGCAGGACCGGTGCTAGGGCTTTTTGCACCCTAGGCGAGGGGGCGGGGCAAGTGACATCATTGCACATGACGTACGGTGCCCCGCCCCCTTCCCGCCGGGTGCCCCACCCCCACCCCAAAGAACCCCGCCTCCTACAGCTTCGCATCCCCTCCGGGGCCCAATTCCTCCCGCTGCCTCCCTCGGCGAGGAGCTGCCCTTCCTTCCCGCCCGGGTCTCCTTCGCTTCCCATCCTCACCTGCCGCGCGGGGAGCCTGGCGCTCTTCCCTTCCGGGTGCTGCTTTCTCCCCCCCCAACGCGCCTCCGCCTCCGCCGCCTCCATCCACTCCCGGTCCTGCCCCGACAACGCTCTGGCTGCAGCTGCGGCCCCGCCCGCTCGGTTCCCAGCGCCCCGGACAGCCCTTCCTTCCTCCGAGGCCCCTTGCCGAAGCCCCGCGCTCCTCCAGGGCGAACTTTCCCCGGCGAACCCCCGGAGTCCGGGCGGGAGAAGCTTTCCGCAGGGCCGGGGAAAGGAGGCTGAGGGGCTGGAAGCGAGCGGAGGGCAGCAGGCACCCTGGCAGCGCCCCCTCCATTCTGGCGCCCCCGCCGCCGCGGTTTTCGCCCCAACCTGCTCGCTCCGCCGCTGGTTGGGGCGGGGGCGGGGGGCAGGCTGGCCAGCGCCCCCTCCATTTAGGCGCTCTAGGCAATCGCCTAGTTCGCCTAAATGGACGCTCCGGCCCTGCTAGGATGCCACCGATAAGTCTGCCATTGAAAACCACAAATGAGATGAACTATTATCATTATGGGTGAATGCAGACACGCATCTCGGTGCGTGCTGAAGCTGGACGTAGCTCACACGGGAAAACAGCAGCAGACAGTGAATGTGAAAGTAGTTGCAAAAACCAAACCATGTACAATTAGGGAGTTTGTGGGCCCAGAAAACATTGGGCTGCTTCAACAAAGGGCTTATCCACACTTATTTTTCCTCCACGCTTACCAGGCAGTCCGTGCTTTAAAGTCCTGTGTCCAAGCGCTATTTCATTTGTTCCAGAGCTTTCCTCGTGAAAACCTGCCATTTAACACTGAGTTGGAGCAATCTTCGTGTATCTGAAGAAGTGTGCATGCACACGAAAGCTCATACCAAGAACAAACTTAGTTGGTCTCTAAGGTGATACTGGAAGGAAATTTTTTATTTTTTTATTTTGTTTTGGAGCAAACAGCAATCCACAGAAAAACCCGAATTGCTGTTTGTTGCACTTCAGAGCAGGTTTGTTGTGTTTAAAGAGCAGATTTTCATGGGGAAAGCTGTGGGGTGAAAAAAAAGATCTTGAAGCTTGCTAGGGGTCTGAGCCAACCACTTAATATTGTCTTTTCTTCAGTGCTGACATCCTATTTAAAACATGTGCTGTGTTATGAAAATCCTGGGCCCCACACTAGGCAAACCAAGAAGTGTCTAACTGATAATTCCTAGGGAAATATTAGCAGACTACACCAGATCCAGATCCAGATCCAGAACCAGGCAGAGGGCCTTCTCGGTAGTGGCACCCATCCTGTGGAACGCCCTCCCACCAGATGTCAAAGAGAAAAACAACTACCAGACTTTTAGAAGACATCTGAAGGCAGCCCTGTTTAGGGAGGCTTTTAATGTTTAATAGATTACTGCATTTTAATGTTCTGTTGGAAGCCACCCAGAGTGGCCGGGGAAACCCAGACAGATGGGCGGGGTATAAATAATAAATTATTATTATTTATTATTATTATATCATGAAAAGTACCAACCCTAGGCTAGGACCTTGTTAGCCTGTTTGATAATCTGGCCCTGTTCAGAACAGCCTCTGTTTCCACTGTTGGAAAATAAATACCGGGTAACCAAACCAAGTACAGGACCAAGTGTGGATACTCATTAAACTTTTCCATGGACCACCTGAATGAAGCTCATAGACAACCAGTGTTCAACAGACCACAGTTTGAGAACCTCCACTCTATAGGATGTGCACGCCATCACCTGTCTATTTTTGAGCGCTTCTCCCCGCTGATGATCTTGAGCTCCCCGTCAATCTTCGGCCTCCCAAAGTGAGCCAGGGATTGTGTCTAGGGAGAAGGAGAATGTGTTCCTTACAAGAGATCAACTGGCTGCATTCAGAAGATGCTTATTTAGAATTGGGCCAAACTGTTATCTCCCCCACCCTTGCCAGGCAACTTTGACAGGTGGATGGAGCCATCAAGTGACCTATTTTCACCTGCATGGATTGAAACTAAACCATATGGGCAAAGTCACAACCTGCATAGCATGTGTCTTGCCAAGCCCAGAGCATAGCACTCCACAAGAACCAACCATCAGCTCATCAGCTGATCCTTGAAGCTTGGAAAATCCCATGCAAGCACTTTGCAAGACCTGATGATCCTCCAAAGGGAGGTGCTGGATATGGCAGGCAGTTCCTTTAAGAATTATATGCCTTCATATTGAGGAAAGCTTTTACAACCTTTTGTTCAGACAGTAAAGGTAAAGGTAAAGGTACCCCTGACCATTAGGTCCAGTCGTGTCCGACTCTGGGGTTGCAGCACTCATCTCGCTTTATTGGCAGAGAGCCGGCGTACAGCTTCCAGGTCATGTGGCCAGCATGACTAAGCCGCTTCTGGCGAACCAGAGCAGTGCACAGAAACACCGTTTACCTTCCCGCCGGAGTGGTACCTATTTATCTACTTGCACTTTGAAGTGCTTTCGAACTGCTAGGTGGGCAGGAGCAGGGACCGAGCAACGGGAGCTCACCCCGTCGCAGGGATTCAAACCGCCAACCTTCTGATCAGCAAGCCCTAGGCTCTGTGGTTTAACCCACAGCGCCACCTGGGTCCCTGTTGTTCAGACAGTAGTTCATTCCAAAACTATATATGTCCCTGATAAGATTACAAATTTTGGAGATGGTAGGAGCATAGGAGAAGACATATTATATATTTTTGGGGGGCGGGAAAGTTCTGGCAGTAAACAGGGAGGATGGGGCATTAGCAGGACTATTTTTTTTATTTGTTTACTTAAAGCTGTTAGAATGGCAGCTTTGCAAAAGTGGGAACAAAAGGAATTCCAATAATCAAGATAAGAATGGGATATGATTGTTGATAGTGTTATTTCTCTTTCTTTTCTCCTTTTTATTATATCTAATTTATTTGTAACTGAAAATCAACGAAGTACAAATTTATATTTTTCAATGGATATGAAGATACATGCTGGAGTCGAAAGACAAAAACAAAAGAAAACAAAAGGAGGTAGGCAAAATCTCTTGCCGCAACACTCACCAAGTTCTCAATGGAGAGCTGGAAATTAGTGATTTGTTTCAGTGTTTCATTGTCCCTCTTGACTTCATTCACACATTGAGCCAGATCCTAATGCAGGAAATAATGAATGAGATCCGATATTCAAAAGGAAATGATCGGTTGGAGTACTTGCCAAAGATCAAAGAGGTAAGTTAAACAAACAACAACAACAACAACAACAACAATGCAACAAACCCCTTTTGGCAATGTTCTGAGGACCCCTGGGTTAGGACCTGGCAAACCTGGATTCAAAACTTTACTCGGCCATGAAGCTCACTATATGACACCGGGGTAATTGCTATAATTCTCCCCCCCCCCAATTTTTTTTTATTGAGTTTTGTGCAAATACAAACAAGACTCGACATAACAAACAAATCTACAGAAAACAAAGAAACAAAGCAAAGAACAAAAACAACAAGGGAAAAACAAAACAAAAACAAAACCATGAACAAAAATGAAATGAAATTAACTATACAATACTATCCCAAAACATCAGTTCTCAAACAAAGTACTTTCCCTTTTGGAATAGATCTCTTTTGTTATTCTATTTATTTTTTACTTCCATCTACCTCACCACGATTAATTTTATCTATCTGATACGGTTTTTTCCTGTATTTCAATTCATGTCCTCATCTTGATATAAGGAAACATTTTTTGTATTTACGGATTTATTCTAGGCACAACCAAATTTTGCTTGTTGAACCTTGTCTCATTAGATAAGTGTTAAAGCATTCCCACTCCTTTTGGACTACATCGATTGGTTTATTCCTTAATGATTCGGTCATTTTTGCAAGTTCCAAGTACTCGTTTAACTTTAATTCTCATTCTTCTCTAGTAGGGATCTGTTCACTTTTCCAGCACTTGGCTACCAGTACCATAGCTGCCGTCACTGCGTATAGAAATAATCTTGTTCTTTCTTTTGGGATATCATTGGTTAAAATCCCAAGAAGGAATGCTTCTGGTTTCTTGGGAAATGTGAATTTTAATAGTTTTTTCATTTCTTCGTAGATCGTGCCCCATAATTTTTTAATTCCTGGGCACGACCACCACATATGAAAGAAGGTTCCCACTTGTGATTTACATCTCCAACATTTGTTATTGTGGCTTTTGTTGATTTTAGTGAGTGATGTATGCTGCCTGCACTCTTCTGTCCACTTACATTAGAGTAAGTTGCATCAAGCACCTCCCTTAATTGAACTGGGAAACAAGCTGCAGAGTGGTTGACTTAGTACTACAACAACATTACTCACAAGGGAGGAGTTTGGGGACCTAGGCACCCCCCCCACGTGACCCCCTAGGTGCCCCACCAGGCTAGGTTCCACCATCTTCTGTTGCTAATAAGAGATGGAACCATGGGAGAGACCTGCACTAGACCTAGGCAGTGATGGCTAACCTTGACACTCCAGATGTTTTGGGACTACAACTCCCATCATCCCTGACCACTGATCCTGTTAGCTAGGGATGATGGGAGTTGTAGTTCCAAAACATCTGGAGTGTCAAGGTTAGCCATCACTGACTAGAGTA
Source organism: Darevskia mixta (assembly GCA_034641385.1). Lineage (NCBI taxonomy): Eukaryota > Metazoa > Chordata > Lepidosauria > Squamata > Lacertidae > Darevskia > Darevskia mixta. The sequence continues at coordinate 704,872 of JAWWNH010000093.1, forward strand.
ACATGCTTTGTAGGCAGATAAAATAAAATAAAAATACTCGGCTTTAATGCTCAACATTTCAAATACTATCTCAAGCATCAGGGCTGAGAAAGATTCTCTCCTGGAATTCAGATTATGGCCATGGGAGTCCCTGAAGTCCCACCCAACTGATCTGCCAGAACCATTGCCCCACCCAACTGACAGATACACAAACAAATATCCTCCTCAGGTGGCCTAGATGGGTGTACAGCCTCCCTTTGTCACGGGACCCCAGAAATTCTAAGGCTGCAAACACGATGCGTTAAATCACTCTGCCTAGCCCTAGAATATGTCTCACCCGCATAGCATCTAGTGCAAGCCGCAGATTCTCCTTTTCTGTTGGGTCCACTGTGTATTTGGTCAGCTCCTGGAGGGAGGAGGCAGAGAAAAATGAGCAAACTTCTGCATTTGGAGGATAAAATAGCCAAAGTAATCTTCACTACGTGCTAACGTTCGTATGTCAGCATCACTACTGAGAGCTGAAACCAATACTTTTTGCCAGTAAAGAGTTGCTGAGTCCAGTGCAGGATTTTGAATTACATCAGCACAAAGAGGAAGCTCACTTTTCCTACAGCAGGAGGCTATAAATAGGAGTCCCAGAGATAGGGATGTCTTGCCCAAACAAACAAACAAAAAATAGGGTTCTTGGCTCCCAGCTTGCCTTCTTTCATTCACTATGCTCTAAACACCTTCCTGATCTACTGTAGAGGCAGAAAGAACCCTATAATTGGCTCACTCTAACTGGAATTTATCCAGCATGAACTTGGTCAAAATGAATAGAGGCTGCACAGAAGACAATTGTGCCATATATTTTCAGAGCAATATTCCCCTTCCTTCTCCTTCTCCCTGGTGTTACATAATCCGATCAATGTTTGTTACCTGCAGAAGCAGATGATATTTCAGTACCCGTTGCATGGGTACCATGAGGAGGTCTCGCAGGCTGAACCGGCCATTATTGGCTCGTTGCGAACATTCCTAAAAGGCAGAAAATTGGAGCAAAGTTCTAGAAAAACAGCACTGTTTGTAACGCTTGCTTTGTTTACATATATACAAGCAGACTATTGGAAATAAGGAGATTCCTAAAAACTGGGGTCGATTCATCCTGCACCGGATCCCCAGCAGGTGAGTTATGCGCCTCCGAAAGTGGGATCCCAGGTTCAGCTAACTCCAGCTCTCTCTGTTTCTCAGGCCTTTTCTTTAGCAAGGGGTCAACAGCCAGCATCCGTGACAAGCCACTGATTTTAGGAGGGCTGCTTTTCAGTTAAATGTGGCTTACAAAGAAGGGTCTAGAGCCCAGCTTCCAGTTTGCTACCATAGCAAATCAAATGTTAAAACGTAGATATTGTCATTGCATAATACTTTTGTTTTTATCCATTGCAAAGCTAGGAGCACCTAGAACTACTGAAACCAATGGGCTTAGGTGTACTTAACCAGGGGCACCGACTGTGGCCCCAGGTTATGGGTGCCCACAGTATGTGCCGTGATGACATGATGTCACGTTGCGACATCATCATGATGTCATGTCACAACATCGTCATGATGTCATGCTGCAACATCGTCACGATGTTACGTTGCAACATCATGATGGCAACAGAAGTCAGGTTCTGAGGTCTTGCAAGGCTTCGGACAGCATCTCCGAGGACTCGGACATGACTTCTGGTGCTTCGCAAGGCACCAGAAGTTGCGGCGGGGGCACTGCTGAGCACCCACAACAAAATTTTTATGGGTGCTTGGGGCCCCCTATAGTTGGTGCCCTTGTACCTAACTCTGTCCTGGATTGGATTGGCTGTTTTATTATTAGGGCTTCAGTTTTAAGCCGGGTGATTTACAGCACTACATTTTAATACCACTGCACTGCCCAGTTGTGGCATGTGTCCTATAACGTGAGGTCCCAAACACAGAATAAGGCCTTCACACATCACGTCATAATACAACTGGAACAGGCTGAGGAAAACAGCAATCTCCACCACTGGGATCCATGGATAAGAAAGTTTAGCAGCGAGCTGGTATATGGTGGGAGTCCAGCACATGAATGTCAAAGAGCAATTTCCTCACCTCCAGTTTCATGCGGACATCCACACTGGTATTGGCCACCTGGTCTAAGTGCTTTGTGGCAGATTCCACCTGGCTGCAGTACCGACCATAGAGCAAGAACCTGCAGGCAAGCAAAAGAAGCTGGTGTGAATGGAAGTCCAGTGAGCTTTGGACAGACACCTGGTGTCAGGCTTCGGGGAATTCTATCCCTCCCCTGGTGGCAGCAAGAAGCAGAGAAAAACAAGGAAGAATTCTTACTAATGAGTTTATTCAATCAACCTAAAAGAAAATATATACAAAATGCAATATAGGTGGTATCTGACTCCAGAGAGATTGTCAAAAATGTATAAAGGTAGCAATAACACCTCTTGGAGATGTAATAAAGAACTGGGTACCTTTATACACATTTGGTGGAATTGCAAAGAAATAAAAAAAAATTGGGAGATAATATACAATGAGATTTAAAAAATAGTAAAATATTCCTTTAAAAAAGACCCTGAGATATTCTTGCTGGGAATTCTAGGAGATGAGATCAAGGAAAAAGGTAGATGCGTAATAATGTACGCCACAGCAGCAGCAAGGCTCTTAATCGCTAAAAATTGGAAAAGCAGAGTGGTACCAAATGTAGAAGATTGACAAGGAAAATTAGTAACATACCAAAAAATGGCAAGAAAGATAGGAGAAGTCAGAGGAATAACAGATTAGAAAATAGAGAGAGATTGGGAAACTTTCAAAGAATATATAGGAAATACAGTGGAAAGAGCCAACCTTCTAGTTCAGTGTTTCTCAACCGGTGTTCCGCGGCACACTAGTGTGCCGCGAGACGTTGCCTGCTGTGCCGGGCTCCGGCTGCCACCCGGCCAAAATGGCCGCCACCCTAAAAGGAGGAGCTGGCCGACGAGAAGTTTCCCGGCACAGGGAATCCCCGGCGCGCACAAGCGGGCGCTGCAGCAGCCTGGCTAGCGGCTCTCCGGGCAGAAAGGCAGGACACTGGCCTCAGCTGCAGGAGCGCAGCGTGGGTCAGCTGTTGAAAAAGGCAGCCCAGTAAGGGGATGAGAGGAGAGGAGATCTGTTGCCGCTGGACAGTCCCTGTGAGGGTGATTCCCCGGGTCCCTGGTCAGCTGCGGAGCGGGACGCTGCGCAGCCGGCGAAGCTGGAGACACGCCGCGCGCTGATCAGCTGGGGAGCGGGATGAGCTCGCCAAAGCCTCCACTGGCGATCCGAAAGGCTGCGGGAAATCAGGAAGCTAGAGTGGAACTAAGGGGAGAGAAGCTGAAGAAAAACCTCACGAGGCAGCAGAAAACTAAAAGAAAACTAAAGGAAAAAACACGGACCTAGAGCTAAACATAACAGCTGGGAAGCGGGCGAAAAAGGGAAGGATTTCCCGCCCGCTTCCAGCTTAAACGGGGGCTGGACACGCCCCCAGACCGACCTGATTGGTCGGCCTGAGGGTGATGCGGGCGGGAACCCCCCGACGCATCGGGCTGGTTCCCAGCCCAGCAGGCGGGTCGGTAGTGACGCCTGCAAAGCCACCTCCTGTCGACGACGGAGGTGGGGGCTTCTCCTTCCACAAGAGAAGGAAATTAGGCCCTTAACGCTATCGGTTGGATATTTATCGCGCGCCGTTAAAATTGAGGAACAGGTAAGCAATGTTTATTACTGTACATATGTGTGCTCAAAACAATGCACCCTGTAAAGGGCACAGCATCTCCTTATGATTTTTTAACATTTTCTAATGGTGGTGTGCCGCGAGATTTTTTTCATGAAACAAGTGTGCCTTTGCCCAGAAAAGGTTGAGAAACACTGTTCTAGTTAACATATAAGTGGGTTCAAAGCAAATTAAATAAGGAGCAACAATAAAATTAGGTATACAAAAGATATAGTTATATAAAACCGCAATAACAGATAGGCTGGAAGCAAACACCAGGTGGTGGGTGGTGGAGGAAAATGTATAATGAATGTTTGTATAATGTTTGTATATTGTACACGTTTTATTTTCTTCGTGTTTTGATTTTTTTGTGAAGTCTCTTTATTTAAATTAAATAAAGTTTATTTTAAAATTTAAAAAAAGAGTGAGACACCAGGAATGCAGTTTGTCTCCCGTTAATGGCATTGCTCCAGCTGAGCTCCTTCCCCTTCCCTTCCTAGCAACTGCACTTCCCTTATGGTGGCAGCCTGGGGCTAATTGTCTCTTGAGTCCTTTGCTCTTGCACCCTCAATGAACGCCGCGTTCTGGGAGAAGGGGGGTCAGAAATACTCTCCAGTGATAAGGTGTCAGCTGGCTGCTCTGTCTCTGTCTCCCCCTTCTCTTCTCCCAACACCTCTGTTCACCTGTCTCCGAGCTGTGACCTTCCTCAAACCACTGCTGTAATTCAACACTGCCTTCCTCTTCTCTGGAAGTTTCAGGAGCAGGAGCGGGGCGATCTCTACCATTCCTCCTCCTCAATCTTGTCCCCTTCAGTCCAGTCCCTAACACCTGGACATGAATTGCATCCAGACATTGTTCAGGGGAGGGGCTGCATGGGTTTAGGTTGAAGAATCCAGGACTTACCTTTAACCATAGCTGTCAACCCTCCCTTTTTTTGGTGGGAAACTCCCTTATTCCAATGCCGATTCCTGCTGCTATCCCGGATTGTTGATATCCCTTCAATTCCCTGGATTTCAAAGGAAGCAGTTCCTCTCCCTCCCTGCCGGCCAGGGAGGCTCCTCAGCTGCGTTGCTCGGCTGCCAATAAGGAGTCTGAGACAGACTGGGGGCGGAGCTTGCATGCCTTGTGCAGCCAGACCCTCATGCCCAACCAGACAGCCAGCCTGCCTGCTGTCTATGCTCTCGCTCTTTCACTCACCCGTTCACGCGCAGCCTCTGGAGCGCAGGGTGGCAAGGCTACTTGGTGCCATTGCACCGCCCTCGTGGCATCCCTTATTTTCAAATCCGAAAGTTTGGGAAAAAATCCCTTATTTTCAAATCCCAAAGTTGACAGCTATGCCTTTAACCAGGGTTCTGCCTGAGGCCACAATTATTGGACACACGCAATATTATCGGACACACGCAATCATGCTGGGAGGGGGACTCACCTCTCCTTGTACTTGATGAACACCTGGTAGAGGTTCTGAGAGTTGCTCAAAGTTAGGGCGCTCTTCAGATCCACCAGAAAGCACCGATGAACTTTCAAAAGTTCCTGATACAGGAGGAAAACAGAGTACAGAGAAGAATGAGTTAACCAAAGAACAATGACTCTGTAGGAGAATCTATACTCAAAACAGTGGTCATGGTTTTCAGAGCTCCGGGGAACCACTGCAAACACCCAGGGAGCCATGCAGTCTCCAACACCACAGTTGTAGGAGGACTTAAAATGGGAATGCAGTCATACCTTGGATCCCAAACACATTGTGAGTCGAATGTTTTGGCTCCCGAACGCCATAAACCCGGAAGTGAGAGTTCTGCTTTGTGAACGTTCTTTGGAAGCCAAATGTCCGACATGGCTTCCGCAGCTGCTGATTGGCTGCAGGAAGCTCCTGCAACCAATCGGAAGCCACGCCTTCATTGCTGAACGTCTTCGGAAGTTGAACAGACTTCCAGAACAGATTCCGTTCGACAACCAAGGTACGACTCTAAGAGGACACTGATTAGGGCCATTCTGGGGTTTTTGGAACTTTGTGCAAACATTACATCTATTCAGGTTCATGGGGAAACTGCAAAATAATTTAGGAAAGGATTGCTTCTTCCATTCTTACTGATAAATATTTCTTATAGAGCTGATCCCACTATGATTCATGCGAAAGTTATATAGTCTGATGCTAATGCCGGCAATTGTGATGGAAAAGTTTTGTGTGAAACTTTGTAAAGACAAGATTCCAGTTGTTGTTATTATATACTTTACCTTTTTGCTGTTGGCCCCAGATTTACAGAATTCCATTCTGTGTGAAATTAGGTAGGCTCCATCCCTCAACACCTTTAAATGTGCTCTACACACACACACACACTGCTTATTTTTAATGGGCAGTCTGCAGTTATGGGTTTTTGGGAGGAAAAGGGCACCCGAGACAAAATCAGAGGAACTCCAAAAACAATGAAAACAGTATGAAAGTGATTGATAAGTTGACAAACTTTCACAATGTAAAATGAACACATATATGCAATTATAAGTGACTAGTGGACGTTCAGCCCGTTAAATTAACGGGCGCTAGAACATATTTCCGGTGCCCCGCGGGGTGCGCAGCTCCCGCGCGCCCTCTCTCTCTCCCCCCCGCTTTGCAGGCTCCTCCATGGAGACCGCCGTCCCCGCACAGCATCTACGGCGAGTGCCGGCGCCTGTACCCGGAGCAGGCCAACCCGCTGCAGGTCACCGCCATCGGCGCGGGAGCTTCGGCGCGGTGGAGCGAGCGGCTTCCGTGTGAGGGAGAAGGAGCGGCCAGCTCCGTGCAAAGCGGCGGCACTGACCCAACTGACGCTGCGCCTGCGCACGGCCGCCCTCTCGGACACGCCCCCCTCTCCGCCCGCTCCAATCCCTGGCCGCCCGAAGTCTCTGCGGCATCCAATCCCTGTGTCCGTGAGGCACATGCGCAGTAGCGCAATTCCACTGACACACGGACTGGACGCAGAGACACAGGGACTTTATTATATAGGATGGCCACTGTTATGTAACAATGCAACAACTACAACAATTTCTACAAGCGCTTTCAACGAAGTTTCCTGGATTGCATCCTGTTTTGTGCTCAGATCAAACTGAGTTTCTCACAGATGGCAACTGTAAATTGTATTTCAGCTTGTTGTTTATCTTTTCAAAACTATGTTCATCTTAAAATATAATACCATAAAGAACTTTCAAAACTCTTGAAAGATTAAACTCTTGAAAATTCAAAACGTTAGAAAGATTAAAACAAATTCTGAACTATTCCCATGCTGCCCTCACTCGCGTCTTTACATGCAGGGCCTGCTCACCCGTCTGAAGATTTTCTACATCTACTGTCGGAGAAACAGACTGGGTGCGGAGATGGAGGTGTTTTTAAAAGACAAAACAAAACAAAACTCTGCTTGTCCCCTAGGCTATGCAGTCCCCCCAAACCCTGTGTCATCAACAGGGGCGTCTTAAGCATATCCGGCGCCATGGTGCAAAGATCCCTACGGCGCCCCCCCCCCGTTCCCCAGAGTTGTCGACCTTTTTTAAGGGGGAGGGCCCCAAAGTTGTTGATCTTTTTAAGGAAAGGTTCCCCAGAGTTATTGACTTTTTTAGGGAGCTGACATCACGCTTCTCTGCTTGGGAAAAGAAATTTATTCATGTTAAATAGTTTGATACAGTACATTGTATGCTATAGTTTTTCCTCCCATTCTAAGGTTCTCCTAACACCTTAATCCTTTGCTTTAATAAGGGAGACCTTAAAACAACATGCGATCATATTTTAAAATAATTAAAATTTGAAATCCACTACATCAAGGCAGCTAAAAAAATGCTTTTTTATTTTAAAAAATTTCTGTCTAGCAAATTTGTTGGTCATAAAACATTGTTCAATGTGGAAAATGAATCAGCCCATAAAAAAGTCACTAAAAGTCAGTGTGGAGCCATGGTTAGTTTGCTTTCATCTCATTAACACATACTGTATCAACAAACTGGAACCAAGCTATCGGGTATTTGCTACCTCATGCACGCCTGGCAGTGCCTTTGTAGAAAAGGTTGGGGGAGCTGTTGGCTGTGGAAGGACAAGGAAACCAGAGGCAACTGTGACTTGGGTGGGATCCCAACAGCATGGCTTCAGCCTCTACTGCATTCAGAAATGATGATCAAGCAGAAAAACCCTTGCTGGAATGAGTGACTTAACTTTACAAGTGAGTCATTCTGGCTGGAGAAGAAATGGCACATATATGCACATACCCTTTTGCATGAAATATTACAGAGGACCTAGCAGAGGAAGGAAGTCTAGGCCACAAGTGAACTCAAATAGGTAGCCTTGCAAGATGGAGATGACTGCAGTGAAATAAACAATCTGTCCTGAGGCTACCTGCCTTACAGTAAAGTAGGACTCTTCACAAATATTCATGCTTTTAGTTGCATGCTGCCATCACAGCTAGGTGGGTGTTTTTCAGTTCCAGGGTGTTTCAGGAAAACCAATGCATTTGCACAAGTCTGGCAGACAAGGTAGAAGTGGGAGAGGGGCTGCATTGGTTCAAAGTGAAACGGGCTGCTATCCAGTCACAAAACTATTTTACCTTGTTTCTTTAATTAGTGGGGTGTGTGTTTATAAGAACACCTTATTAAAATTGATTTCAAAAACTTTACTGTTCTCTTTTTCATAGTTGGTTAAAGCACCTTCTTTAGTGTCATCCTGTGCTCTTTATTTGAATGATCTCTTGTCCCAGAATATTTGTGATGATAATGATAGGCATTAGGGTTAGTTAGATATTTGAGTACAGTGGTCCCTCGACTTACAAAGTTAATCCGTTCCGACGGGACTTTCGTAGGTCTAAAACATCGTAAGTCGAGTCCCCATAGGAATGCATTGGGAGAAAAAATTCGTAGGTCGAAAAAACCGCATCTAAACTTTGTAAGTTGAGGAAACTGCATCTAAAACGGCCGCGATTTCCTTTCGGAAGTCGAAAAAATTCGTAGGTGCGCGGCCGCTTTTATCCCTCATAACTCGAAAACAACGTAAGTCGAGTACTTTGTAAGTTGAGGGACCACTGTAGTTGAAAATTGTATAATTAAATTTAAAATATGTGTATAATATTCATTATGAAGATGAAACTGCTAAAGATGATACAAAATGAAAATCAGATAGGAGGAATTCAGGGAAGCCCACATAACAATGTTTAAAGAAATTTTTTTTCTTTTTCAGTTAAGATTTAGTTTGTGTTTTTATTATTTTGTTGATTGTATGTTTGTTTTGTTTTTGGTTGGTTGTTGTAGTGTAGTGTATTTGGTAAAAAAAAATAAAAATTGACAGAATATTTGTGATGACAAATCTTTGTGCAAACAGATGTGCTATTAGAATGCACATGCAGTGGAACTAAAATCTTCACTATATATCCAGAAACCACATTGAAGTATCCTCTGTGATACGTAAGGGGTCCTGTCTCAGATTACATGCTCCTACCTTAGCACTTCTAAAAATACTGGAGTCTGTCTCCCATTACCATAGCAGCCACCGCTGCCGGGCTGATATACCCACTTCTAGGTAACCATGGGATCATCTAGATTTCTTTTCTTGCCGTGTTTCTAGGCACAGGCCTGTTCTTTAAAGCACTGTGTCTGAGCACTTTTTCTCTCCCCCCCCCAGCACTTTCCTCATGAAAACCTGCTCTTTACTGCGAGCAAACGTCAATCCTCTGAAAACCCAAATTGCCTTTTGTTCCAATTCAGAATTAGGAACATTTTTTTTTTGTGGGGAAAGAACCAGGGCAAAAAAGAGGAAGAAGGGGGGGGGAGAGGAAGCACCCAGACACAGCTCTTTAAAGCATGGACCTTTGTGCCTAGGAAGCATGGGGCAAAAGGAAAATGTGGTTAAGACCAGTGATGGGAAGGGCAAGTGTCTGGGGAGTTAGGAGTGAATTGAGAAACTTGTTTTTTTCTTGGCACAGATTACAATCTGAGCATAGCTGTCAACCTTCCCTTTTTTGGCGGGAAACTCCCTTATTCCAATGCCGTTTCCCGCTGCTATCCCGGATTGTTGATATTCCTTAAATTTCCCGGATTTCAAAGGAAGCAGCTCCTCTCCCTCCCTGCCGGCCAGGGAGGCTCCTCAGCTGCGTTGCTCGGCTGCCAATAAGGAGTCTGAGACCGACTGGGGGCGGAGCTTGCATGCCTTGTGCAGCCAGACCCTCACGCCCAACCAGACAGACAGCCTGCCTGCCGTCTACGCGCTCGCTCTTTCGCTCACCCGTTCATGCGCAGCCTCTGGAGCGCAGGGTGGCGAGGCTACTTGGTGCGATTGCACCGCCCTCGCGGCATCCCTTATTTTCAAATCCGAAAGTTGACAGCTATGAATCTGAGCCAGAGAAGAACTGTGTTGTCCGAGACCTCACATAAGTCACAAAGGTTCAAATTCTGAACCAGGGAATCTAGACTTCTTTTCATGCCATGTTTCTAGGCACAGACCTGTTCTTTAAAGCACTGTGTTTGAGCACTTCCCCCCCCCCAGCACTTTCCTAATGAAAACCTGCTCTTTACTGCGAGCAAATGTCAATCCTCTGAAAATCCAAATTGCCTTTTGTTCCAATCCAGAATTAGGAACATTTTTTTTTTTGTGCGGAAAGAACCAGGGCTAAAAAGAGGAAGAAGGGGGGGGGGAGCACCCAGACACAGCTCTTTAAACCATGGACTTTGGCAGCATCACTACTAAAAGCCACCAAGGCTTCGGTCACAAACTGGTTGCTATGTTAAACCAACCTACCTGTTAAACCAACCTACCATATTGGCCCGAATATAAGCTGTACCCAAATATAAGCCACACCTTTAAAATTCAAGGTGGGGGGGGGGAGAGGAAAAAAAGACAATACTGAATATAAGCTGCTCCCTTAAAATTCTGCAGGCACTCACACCCATTCCGTTTTACTGTATGTCTGTTTCAGCAGCGATATCGTAAAAGCCAATTTTTGTAAGGCCGCGGATTTAAGCCGCACTTTAACTTTTCACGGTCAGAATTTGGAAAAAAAAGGTGAGGCTTATATTCAGGCCAATACGGTAATTTAGCGCTTTGACAATGGACAACAGTAATGTGGGGCACAATATATCTAGAGCGGCTGGCAGAGGAGGAGCACTTAAAAAAAGCAATGTGCCTGAAATATTGGATTCTTACCTCAATGTTAATAAAAATATTCTCCAGGTCCTGTGGTTGCAGAAACAGCTGCAGAGGTTTCAGGAAATGCTGGAAAGAGCAAAACCTGGTTGAAACGATCCAGTAACAAGCACAATTCAAGGCGGCAGATGCACACTGGCTGATGGGGGATGAATATACCACACTGGGGAGAAATTTCTGTATGCCCAGTTTAGCACTGTACATGACAATACTGAATCTCAACGTAACTCTATGTTGGGTAGGGGTGTCTGTTCGCCTCAGAACATTGGCATTACCCCTTCACATCACGTTCCAGCATACCTATCATCTCTCGCCACTGCTTCCCATCGGTTTGCGTTTATTAAAGCGCGGTTTAATGCCTTTCCTTCTAACGTTCTGAGACATAGATTCACCAAAGGTTTAGTTTCTGCTCTATGTGTCTGTGACAATAAGTCGACGGAATCACTTTATCATATAATCTTTTCTTGCCCTCTGCACAGAGATGCCCGGGCAAATTTACTCAGACCAATAATTCAGAAAATGGTTGGTACTTCAGCAGAGTCTCATCTTGCCCTCATCTTGCAAGACAATGATCCTTGCATAACCTTGCAGGTGGCAAGGTTCTTAAACTCCGTTTTGACCCAAAAAAGGCGAAATGGCCAATTACATAACTACTGAAGGTCTTTCGCCATTTTCCCTTTTAGATTGCAGTTTTAATATCTCTGGGTGATGGTTACTTTTGACGGCTGTGGTACGATATTCTGCTACTGTGGTATCTCCGTATTTCTGTTTTATATGGTTTGTTTTATCTATGTTTACGTTTATGTTGATATACCAGTATTTATATGGGCTTATAGCCGCAATACATTTCTATTCTATTCACTATACATGCTGTGAGCAGAGGAAGAAGCCACTGTGGGGAGGGATCCTTCTCTCAATCTATCAGGCTGAGGGCCACGCTCCCCCTTCTTCGTCGCTACAAACAAAGGGTAGAACTAAGTAATGAAGACATGGTGAGCGGCTGCCGCCAAAAACCTCAGGCCCATTTTTAACGTCTCCCTCCACCTCCCATAATCACGGGTGCAACTCAATTTGTGACCTGACCAGGGCCGGATTGAGGTTTGTTGAAGCCCTAAGCTACTGAAGGTAATGGGGCCCTTTATATGTCCAGCTGTCGTTTGTCAACAATAATTTTTTTGCGTTGAATATATGCTGTATGGTAATTTATGGACCTAATAGGTATTTAAAGCCATTTGCACATGTTGCCATAAAACCAGTCCATGCTGAATGTAGGCACCCTATATATAGAAATGAGCAAACCAGTGATAATTTTTGGGCCCTAAGCTATAGCTTGTTTAGCTTGTACGTAAATCTGGCACTGGACCTGACGCCGTCTGGCTGTGTGAGTTTCTCGGGCCCTGCTCCACGTCACCCACAACCGCTGGCAGGGGTGAGGCAGCTCACAGCACGACGACATCACCTGGTGAATTGCACAAAGCAAGAGAGAAGAAGACAACCAGACAGGGAGGTGCTGCTTCTGTGGCCTCGAATAAGGCCTGAATGTGGGGCAGAGAGAAATTCGGCCACCTGAACTGCTGTGAGAAGGGAGGAGGCGGAGGTAGCATAAGTACCTGGTGGATAGATTCTAGTGTGCTTGTGTATTTCTCCTCCGTCTGTTGGATCTCCTGAAGGCAACATTTCCTCTTGTCCAGTTCAGTCATCCGCTGTTGCAAAACATACAACACAGTGGGGAACCATGTTATCAGATGAGTTGCTGTGGGTCAGTGGATGAAGCCTGGGCCCTGGACTCGGGTTCAAACACATCACTCACTAGGCAGCCCTAATGATGTTAACTATGTTAATGGGCCAGGTGTTCCAGCATTAAAAAGGGAGGTTCACCTGGTGCCTTCATTATATACTTTTAGGCGCCAGGTAAAACGTTCCTCTTCAACCAGGCCTTAGGCCAATTAATATTCTACAGCCTTTTAAATATGTCTGTGGGAAGGGGGTTGTTATGAGAAATTATAAGGTCTAAGATATAAAATAAATGTACCAAGCATAAAAATATAAACCACATGTCTGAAACAGTACAGGAAAAAAGTCCAATAATAAGAATAAGAATAAGAATAAGAATAAGAATAATAAGAATAATATATTATTTATACCCCGCACATCTGGCTGGGTTTCCCCAGCCACTCTGGGCGGCTTCCAACAGAACATTAAAATACAATAATCTATTAAACATTAAAAGCCTCCCTAAACAGGGCTGCCTTCAGATGTCTTCTAAAGATCTGGTAGTTGTTGTTCTCTTTGACATCTGAAGGGAGGGCGTTCCACAGTGCGGGTGCCACTACTGAGAAGGCCCTCTGCCTGGTTCCCTGTAACTTGGCTTCTCGTAGTGAGGATTTTGTCTCTCCCAAATTGACCTCAAATGTTTCTCTGCAAGGAGGGAGGAAATGGGAAAAACTTCCCCATTGTCTCTTTGCTCACAAATCCTGCCTCAAGGGCACATTTAAGATATGAATAGGGCATGGTAAGATATGTGACATGGACTCAGGAATTAAGTATTTATCATCACAAAATAATAGCCAGGTTGTCCAGGTAAACCCATTAAAAGCCAGGTAAACCCATCAACAGGTTTCCTGCCAGGCAGGATTCTGTTGTAGACCACCCCTTCTGTGATGTATGTATGATGTATTGGGGGGTGGTCTTGAGCTACAGGGTAGGCAATTTCAAAAGTCTATATAAGAGCTTGCACACCAATATTCTGGGTTTCTCTCCTCCCTCCCTGTGTGGGGTGAGCAGGGGACCCTGTTGCAACAGTTTAATAAAGATCAGGCTTACTAGCTGCTTTACTTCTCAATATTCTCTGGTTGGCCTCTGTTATTTTCTCCTACTGATAGAGAACCTACAAAAGGACTCTATATGGGCTCTTGGGTACCCCATAAGGGAAAAGGAGCAGGGTTTTTTTCTTATAACAGGGTGGTGGTGGTGGTGATTGTTTTGTTGTTTTGGTTTAATTATTTACTTGTGTTTTATCTTGTATTTTATTCTGTGAACTGCCCAGAGATCTTTCGATGATAAATTTAATAAATCAATAAGAAATAAATAAGATAGGAATAACACTGACTCGTTCGCTTTTATTTAATCTTTCTAAAATGCCTACTAGGGACTACTCTACAGGGCTGCTGTGAAGACGAACAAGTTACAGATGGTAAAATGCTTGCTGTGTCTGATAGATAAATCGGCCTGAAAGCAGAGGTGAGTGCTGCACCTCATAGTTGAATTCGACTGGACTTAACCGTCCAGGGGCCCTTTACCTTTTCCACCTACATAAATCATGCAAAGTCTTTCTTTTGACAGACTGCACAATGACTTTCTTCTGATGGTGGGCAAGGAATGGATAGATAACCACCTCCTGGCTACTTACCGGCATGGCACTTGGCTCTGACCTCATCAGATCCTCGTAGATGTCATCTCCTTCTGCCTCCTCATTTTCCACACAATCATAGAGGTCATCATCTTCCTCCATGGTGTCACTGGTGGAAAGGGAGAGAGAAAGAATTTTAGCCCTCCCACCCCTGACACGAGAGAAGGTAGATTTTGTTGGAATGGGACCCATGTGGCTTCAGTCGCCATGGGTCACGGGAGTCCACCTCAAGTCGCTATCTAGACCACCCTCAGTTATTTTCAAAGACCTGTATTCCTGAGAGAAGCTTATTGGCACAATGATGACCTTTCCCCCGTCAATACTTGTGAGCTGGTGTGTGAGGTCTCCTCAGAAGTAAGCATCCATACGCGCTTGCTATTAAGCTAATAGCTTTATTTACAGCATCAAGCGTTATAGGTTTCACAATTCATCATCCGTCTCATCTGAATCAGATTCCCGGAATACTGGTTGGCGGCTCCGCCCCCAACATAAGAGCTTTGGGCAACCTAGGCGCCACCTCTCCTCCTTCCGCTTCCGCGATCTAGACCTGAGCGGGGTGGCGCTGGTCGCCTCCCCTGCGTTCTCGTCTTCCATGCCAGTTGCCTCTGGGTCTTGGGCAGCATCCTCCAGCCTCATCTCATCCCTGTTTCCCTCCACTTCCTGCTCCCCGCCTTCCGACTGCACTGAAGCCCCTGTTGGGTCCCTACGCCCTCCCCCCTTCTTCTGGCGTGGCTAGGGCTCTTTCCTCATCCCACTGCCTCAGCACCACTTCTGGCGTTAACGGAGCTCCTCCTTGCGTGGGCAATGCTTGTTCAGCGTCCCAGAGCTTCAACACCGCTTCCGGAGTTAATTGTGCTCTGTCTACGCTGCCTGTGTCTTCCGACACTGCCTTGGGGCTAGCGCAGCCCCTGACAATACTTTTCTGAGCCTTTAGCAATCGTAGAAGCAGCAGGAATTCAGGAGGGGAAGATTCTGCCAGCGTACAGTGATAGGAAAAAGATCCACTTGATCATTTTCTGATGTCATGCATTTTTTCAAGGCCCAGGACTCTTTCAAGGGAAAACCAGCAATGCTTGGCATGAATGATTGACCCCTCCCAGAATGGTCTTGCTCCTTACTCAATCTGATCCGATAAGCCACTGTATATATCATCCTCAGCGATGCTGTCCTCTGTAGGGAATGGCCTGTAAAATAACAAAGATTGTTCAAGATCAGAATGTAATATCCACAAGCTACTCAAGTAGCTGCAACTATGTATATGCCTATATATAGATATTGCATTTATAGTGGTATTGGAGGATGCTTATTTCAGATAATGCAGCAACCTTGCTTGGTAACCTCTTTTGGATGAACTTATCTGTCATCTAAGGCCGACACATTGTCGGCAAAGTAAAAAGCTAAAGGTAAAGGACCCCTGACAGTTAAGTCCAGACGTGAACGACTCTGGGGTCCCTTTACCTTTACTTTGTGGGAGGAGGAAGATGCAGGAGGTTACCATGGGGGTGTCTTCTGTGTGAAGGGGGGTTGCACAAAAGAAGGCATGGACATCTGGCGCAGGTGAAAACAAGGGTGCAAAGCAGCACTGCAGAATACAAGAGACAGGTGGCTTCCGAAACTAGGTTGGGAAGGTGAAATGAGCTTCGCAGTTGCATGGGGTGGGAAGGAGAAACTCAGGGAGGGGGGTGGTGTTAATGTGAGCAGAGATGGCAGGGGAGTAGAGTGAGCAAAGGCGCAGCCCCTAGTTTTACAACAGTTTCACAAAATGCCGCATTCGTGTGAGCCACGCATGAAAGCCATCTGCACTTACACAAACCCTTTGTTCTGAGCAACCTGTGTCCACGAAAGTATCGATAAGGTGTCAATCACCTACGTGGAGGAAAAGAGAGAGGAAGAAAGAAAGAAAGGTGTGTGGTCAGCAACATTGGACTTAATCCATGGGTACTTGATTATTGACTTGAAAACGTTTATATTCTACCATGGTTTGTAGAGCCAAGGCAGCTTTTGTTGAAATGTAAAAAAGCAGAGCCAGTAACACAACATACAGCAAAACAATAAAACCCGATGAATTAAACAGAAATCCAAGTCCATCCCAGAGACAGCCCGCATCCCAGTGCCCAGCCAGGGCATGCAGAGTAAACCAGAGGAGATGGGGGAAATGGCACAAGATGAAGAGAGCTTTACTCAGTAGCCTGGGCTCAGGGAATGCTACTTTGCAGCTGGTTGTCCAGTTCTGGATTTATTTTTAGAAATATTTCTAAAGCCTTTACAACGTAGAAAATAACTAAAAGGAAAAAGTCCTTCCAGTAGCACCTTAGAGACCAACTAAGTTTGTTCTTGGTATGAGGTTTCGTGTGCATGCACACTTCTTCAGATACGAAAGCTCATAACAAGAACAAACTTAGTTGGTCTCTAGGGTGCTACTGGAAGGATTTTTTTTATTTTTTATTTTGTTTTGACTATGACAGACCAACACGGCTACCTACCTGTAACTGGAACTAAAAGGAAGAACACAATCTAATTGACATCTTGCATAAACGCCGATGAAATTAGTCTATGTTCCCAGAATGTTTGCATATAAATTAAGCCTTTCCTGTTACCTTGACTATAATTACTTGAGGTACAGTACAATTGTTCCATTTTAATTTAACAGAAAACATTCCGATAAGGCTACTTAGGAGATGTCATGCTTGCAGTATTTGGGGTGGGGTGGAAGTAGGAGCTGCTTTAATTCCAGGGTTGCCATAGGTCCTCTTTTTCCAAGACTCTTTTTCATGATGAGAACCATCATAGAGATCCATAGTTAAAAGTAGAAGTTGGCAAATGTGTCCTCTCTGTTGCTCTTCAAAATATGGCAACCCTAATCCGCACGCATATAAATACACTCAGAGACTATGAAGATGAAGGACACATTGCCGATTTCCTCAGTTTCCAGATGCCCCTTAAATAATAATTTTCAGAATTGTAGCAAACTGTTCCCTGGGGAGAGGGACTGACTGTTAAACCACCTTGAGAATTGTAGCTCTATGAGGGGAATAAGGGGGTCTCCTAATAACTCTCAGCACCCTTAACAAACTACAGTTTCCAGGAGTCTTTGGGGAAGCCATGACTTATTAAAGTGGTTTGATACATTAAAAAGCACGTGGGGCCTCTGTTGTTTCCATGATTGCTGTTGAGAACTGATGTAGCACAGTGACTCAGTGTGCGAGAAGGGAATTCCCCGCTTAAAATTTTACCTCTGACTCAGCCATGAATTCACTGGGCCAGCTATCAGCCTCAGCTCCCAACACTACTGACATTACAGGGCTGTTTAAAGAATTGTTAAGATAATGTGTGTGGAATGCTTAAAATGTTTAAGAAAATCACTATATAAAGGGGCAGAATCCAACCAAAATTAACCACTTAAGTTAACCACCAAAATTAAGTTAAACACATACTTAAACAGAAATAGAAATAGAATAGAAATATAAATACTTTATTGTCACTGTACCACATGCTTACAGTGAGATTAAACGAGCCCCGCTCCCCCCACAATCTCTCAGTCCTTGTTACACGCTATGTGCTGTCGTACAACCACCGACCCTGAATGTCAGCTGCAATGTTGCTGTCTTCCATTCAGCAGCCTCACGGCCCATGGGTAGAAACTGTTCTTTAACCTGTTGGTTCGGCTTATCATGTTACTACGGTATCTCTCCTCCTCCTATATATGTCCCTTTTAATGTTAAAATTAGAGCTTTGCCTGCTTCCTTCATTTTGTACGCGAGCAGACCAAGTTTGGATTAAGTTCCAGGTGGAAGACAGGGCTGGCTCAAGACATTTTGCTGCCTGAGGTGAAGGACAAAATGGCGTCCTCCCCCAGGGCACCATCTTGTCCACAGAAGCCAGCTGGACTGGTAGTTGCCTCTTACTGGTGAAAGGACAATGTCTCCCAGTGCACTTGAAGGCCTCCCTCTGTCTCATCGTTGGGGTGGCCCTGGCATAAGATAAGCTACATTAAAGGTAAAGGCACCCCTGACCATTAGGTCCTATCGTGACCGACTTTGGGGTTGCGGCGCTCATCTCGCTTTACTGGCCGAGGGAGCCGGCGTACAGCTTCCAGGTCATGTGGCCAGCATGACTAAGCCGCTTCTGGCGAACCAGAGCAGCGCACGGAAACGCCGTTTACCTTCCCGCCAGAGCGGTACCTATTTATCTACTTACAC
The DNA here is from genome assembly GCA_034641385.1 of Darevskia mixta. NCBI lineage: Eukaryota > Metazoa > Chordata > Lepidosauria > Squamata > Lacertidae > Darevskia > Darevskia mixta. The sequence goes on from JAWWNH010000093.1 coordinate 723,321, forward strand.
TTTGAAGTGCTTTCGAACTGCTAGGTTGGCAGGAGCAGGGACCGAGCAGGGATTCGAACCGCCGACCTTCTGATCGGCAAGCCCTAGGCTCTGTGGTTTAACCCACAGCGCCACCCGCGTCCCAAGCTACATTAGGACATCTAAATTGGATGGCCATCATACCCCACTACACTTCTCATTCTATGATCCTTCCACTCATTTCACCCAATCTTTCCACGCTTTTCTCTGCAGCCAGGCAAACATTTAGCTCAGAATGGAAACCTTTTAAAATAAACCTTTGGCTTAAAGGAAACCCTTTGCAGCAAGATTGCACGTGTTACAGGCTTCCTCCTCTAGAACATGCCCACTGCAACTCGCCTGTGTGGTTCGGCTGCTGTATTTCATATCCTGTTGTGGGCAGGCGCCCGCTTGCTTTCTGGCCTACTGAGCAGAGAGCCGGAGGTCAGGGAATGTTGTTTACATGCTGTCAGGCAGCTCCCAAAGCTTTGGTGTTAATACAGCAGCTCCCTCCTTCAGAGGCAATGCTTTGCTCAGGGCGATTTTGCGCTGAGGCTGGCTCAAGACATTTTGCTGCCTCAGAGATTGTGAATCTCTGCTGCTTGGAATGATAAAATGTGGGCAGCAGATACAGTAAATGAGAATATCTGCCTGCCTGGAAGGTCTGGTAGACACACTTGTAGGGAAGACTCAAGCAGTGGTTTAAACCACAAGTTCCTTCTTTCTTATGTATGTATGTTCCCTTTTTTAAAAAGGTGCTTAAAACTCATTCCTGCAACACCTGGGTGATGCCATCTCCCAGAGGCGTAGGAAGGTCAGGTGGTACCCGGTGCGGAAAATTTCTTGTCACCCCCCCCACACATTGATTTTTTTTTTGCCTTTTTAGGTTATTTTTGGTTTTAGGTTATTTCATATTTTCTTACAAAGGAATAATAATAAGTAAAAATCAACTTTTATTTATAATCCCGCCCTCCCCGGCAGAAGTCGGGCTCAGGGCGGCTAACATCAGATACATAACATTGATATAAAATCAAACAATCATTAAATTACCTCCTAAAAACATGTCAAAATCAAATTAAAGTCTAATTAGATGGCTTTCCGCAGGGTTAGGGTTGGGAACAGTAAGTGCTCCACTGAATTGAAATTTCAGCCTTCACGACATAGGAAAACAGCCAAGTAAACAGCTATTTTCGTGGAGTAGGGTCAAGATATTAACTGATATGCATGAAATTTCATACCGGTATATAGCTATATAATCCCTAGTGTAGTAAGATAAGACCTTTGGAGCAGACATTTTTTTTTTTAATTTTTATGAACCACACTAGTAGGGCAGTAATTGTTCCTTGATAATTTGTTACCCCCTCCATGATGGAACCTGGGGCGCCCCCCACTTCCTACGCCCCTGCCATCTCCCACTTTCTCTTCTGGCCCCACCCTTGAGGCATCAGACACAGCAACTGTCCCCTGGCTGGCCAAGCTGTCATCTTCTGCCCCTATAGGACATCCCTGTCTCAAGGTCAAAGCTTCAAGGGACGTCGAAACTCTAGTTCACCCAATCCAGATGTGACTGCAGGTGTTGTTGCAAACAAGGAAGCAGTCACGACCTCTGAACTTGGGCTTATTCTCAAAGAAAAAATGTTCCCTAATATAAATCACTTACGTGTTATCCAAAACACAAAGTATGGCAAACGATCATTATTGATAAATACGGATAAATAACACATTTCCATTATTTTGGCTGTTTCCTGCCAGTTGCACTCACTGAGCACTGCAGCACCAGCTGCTAAGTGATTATTGACAGAGTCGGAAGTGGGGCTTGGCCTGGGAATGGGGGCATCTGCATTTTTTCAGGACTCCTGCACATTCAAGTGTTTTAAGAGGCATGGAATATTTTGGTGTTTGCTTGAAGAACCACAAAAAAGAACATTAGTTTTGGGCAGCTTGCATATCCATAGTTTTTCTGTGCAAGCATGTGATCTGTTTAGAGCATGCACATTTTATGTGTCATGTTACAGCTGATTAATATATTTACATGTATCAGTTTGCTAACATGTATAGCACACGGAGACTACTGGCTATTGTGGCTATGATACTTATTTTATAAAGCTATATTTTTGAGTTGCATATTTTACGTATGAAACAGATTTGTATCACATTCACAGGCTACCTTGACTCCTTTGATGACAATAACAAAGTGCCTATGAAAACTGCATTTTTGTGAAGAAGGCAGATGAAGGAATCAGACCTTTGCAAAATCCCTGACGTCAAACAAGTCGAAGACCTCAAACAAGTCGCTCTTGCGCAGACCAAACTTCTCACAGCATGCAGCGAGGAAGGTTCGGATGTTCTTGAGGCACAGGAACTGGAAGGAAAGCACAGAGAAGGAACATAAGCTGAGAATGAGACTCAGCAACATGAGAAGACTCCCTAGAAAAGACCCTGATGTTGGGAAAGGTTGAGGGCACAAGGAGAAGGGGACGACAGAGGATGAGATGGTTGGACTGTGTTCTCGAAGCTACTAACATGAGTTTGGCCAAACTGCGAGAGGCAGTGAAGGATAGGCGTGCCTGGCGTGCTCTGGTCCATGGGGTCATGAAGAGTCGGACACGACTGAACGACTGAACAACAACAACAACATGACCACCATGGCTCAACATAGTGCAAAACATGCAGCGCATTCAGTACTATCACTGCCTTCTAGTTCCCCCTGGATTCTGCCAGGTTATCCCTAACTCTAAGCAAAGCTGCCAAGGGGTGGTGTGACCAACAGCAGATCTACCTGCTCTAAGGGATTCCCCCAGCCCCATTTTTATACTTATTCTTACTATGATGTAACCAGTACCAACAAGTTTCCTTCTAGCACTTTGCATGTACATTAATCTGCTACATATTTAAAAAAAACATATGTTTTGTTTTGTTTTAAACATCTTTATTGAAAGTTCAAAAAGTATATAATTATATGTGCACTAAACATGGTGATGTGTAAATAAAAGAGAGAAAAAGAAAAAGAGAAACAGAACCTGTGTAGAAGAGAAAATAAAGGGGGGAGGGGGGAAACACAAAACTGTATTTTTACAAGGTTGTTATTGTACTTCACCAGGTCTTAACCTATTACAGTATTTGTAAGAATGGATTCCAAATATCACCGAATTTGCCCATGGCAAGTCTGCGTTTATATGCAAGTCGTTCATATGTTGCAAGTTTGTATAAGTCTTCAATCCAATCGCATATTTCAAACTATAACCCTGAGACACAAAATTTAAAGCAGGTGGCAATTAACACTTGTGAATTCCTAGGTGGAGCCATGGAGCAAAATTTAGCAGAAGAGATGGGTTGCACTTATACAGTCTGGCATGTTGTCACCAGTCTAGTGTAAAGCAGGAAGCAAAGTGTTTTTTGTTTTAATAATGATCTCGTGCATACAAGGAAGCTGGCCCCAGGTCCCAGGTCCATTGGCAGACCAATTCTGCATTACAAAGGTGTCTGCAAACGAGACATGAAGGCTGGGAGCATCAACCCTGCCATGTGGGAATCCCTTGCAGAGGACCTGGAGACACAGCATGCATCCACAGCAGTGACCAGAAGAGGAATGACTGCTAGGAGGAGCACAGAGAGAAGAAATGCCATGTTGCAACTGCAGCAGCACAACCAGACGCCCCAGCTGCAACAAAACATGTCTCTCCTATATCAGTCTCCACACTCACAACAGGTGCTATAACTCTCCAATGGTTTGACTTCACCTTGAAAGGCACACTCCTCCGTTGTCTCCCAAGACAGACAGATGCCAACAAGCGCATACATGAACTCAGAAGGTTGACTTGAAAGGAGCAAGTCCCCTTTGACTTGCACAATTGACTTCCCCATCCAATGTGGATGGGGACATACAACCGTGTTTCCCCAACACGTTTACTTCCTGCCAAAAAGTGCTGAGTGGCACAGCTGGCTGGCATTGTTATGTGTTCATCACATTTTTCAACCGCAGTGAGATGTCTCATCATCCCTTAAATATGGTCAGCTAGCAAAAGACCCATAAAGGTCAGAGTGGAAAATTCCAGTCCTTTCACCAGCCCCACTCAACACACCCCATGCAACCACTTGCTGGCCCTACTATAACAGCACAGACACCTTGAGGTAACTCTGCTCCATGTACCTTCTGTGAAAGGAGAAGTGGCATCAGGGGTGGCAAGGAGCTGCAGAGTTCTTCCACACTTCCATCAGAGACACTATTGCATCTATGGTAGAGTAAACAAGGCCCTACCTCCTGTTTCCCCACACAGATTATGTCTCTCCACACCTCAAGCAATCCTTGCCCTTCTCTCCCCTCTCGAACCCAGATCCTGGGGGAATTTGTGGGCAGGGCAAAGTGGCTTTGGACACTTACTCCACACTTTTTAAAAAAAATGTAAGTAAAAACACAAGCAAATTATTATGAGTGATGAGTCTGCTGGATCATAATCTGAACTGGTACCAAGAACCAGATTACCGGTACATTCATTGTATGGGTTTAGTCCTTTCACAGCCTTTTCTTGGAGGGGGCATTTAATAATAATAATAATAATAATAATAATAATAATAATAATAATAATAATAATAAATTATTTGTACCCCACCCATTTGGCTGGGTGTCCCCAGCCACTCTGGGCGGCTTCCAGCAAACATTAAAATACATTAACACATCACAGATTAAAAACTTCCCTAAACAGGGCTGCCTTCAGGTGTTTTCTAAATGTCATGTAGTTGTTGATCCCTTTAACCTCTGCTGGGAGGGCGTTCCACAGGGCGGGCGCCACTACCGAGAAGGCCCTCTGCCTGGTTCCCTGTAGCTTTGCTTCTCGCAGTGAGGGAACCGCCAGAAAGCCCTCGGCGCTGAATCTCAGTGTCCGGGCTGAACGATGGGGGTGGAGACGCTCCTTCAGGTATACAGGACCGAGGCCGTTTAGGGCTTTAATGCCTAGCATTTAAGGCCTAGCATTTCAGAATTCTAATCTTGTGGGTATAGAGAAGAGATAAGAAAAGAAACTATGTGTTTCCCTGAACTATGGTGAACCTAGTTACGAAAATCAAATTTTATCTTCAGGCTGCAGATGATCTTCAGATCAGACAAATGATATTTGTCATGGGCCATTTTCTCCTCAGAACAAGAGAACAGCACCAAGCCAAAACGGACAGCTCCCACTGGGCAAAGCAGACGTGGCATGAAACAGGTGCCAACGAAACCACGCGCACCAGCTCCCATTACTTAGAATGCAGCGCAAGATGGAGGGGAGCTGAACTTTGGCATCGCACAAGGCACTGCTGAAATTTGAGACCCCAAGATCCGCCATTGAAGCATTGCTTTTGTGTTGTAAGAAGTGACATTTGTTCTGATTCAGCTCGCAGAAAGTGTGGGGATGCTGGCACACACGCCACACAGATGAAAATATTGACCACCCATCCAGATCTTTCACAAAGGTTGTTGTTGTTGTTGTTGTTGTTTTGCAGTAGAAGAATTTTAGAACTGTAGAATTGGAGGGGACGCCAGGAGTCATCTAGTTCAACCCCCTATAAGGCAAGAATCACAACTCAGGCATCCTCTGCATCCCTGACAGATGGTCATCCAACCTGTTTAAAAACTTCCAATGAAGGGGAGACCGCTGCCAAACAGCTCTCACCATCAGAAAGTTCTTCCTGATAATGAGTCTGAGTGCTCTTCCACACTTGTCCTGTGATTTCTAAGCACAGGTCCAAAAGGCATTTCTTTTTCCCTGCCGCTTCCCCCAGGAAAACCTGCTGTTTACTGCTGAATCAGAACAAATGTCAATCCTTACAAAAGAAGAGCAATGCTTCAGCGGCTGATCTTAGGGTCCCAAATTTCAGCAGTGCGACACCAAGATTCAGCTCCCCCCTGCCTTGCACTGCGTTCTAAATAATAGTTGTGGCATCCCTGGCAGCACCCCCGAGGCTCTGTACCCAGCAGTGGTGTAGCCAATGGGGGGGCGGGGAGGGTTGGGTGCCCTGGGTGGTGCTTACTTTGGGGGCAGAGCTCTGGAGCCCAAAGTGACACCCAAGTCCAGATGCCCTGGTATGCCACTCCCAAAATCAGCGCAGCCAAGGGCTCAGCTCCTGGCCTGCTGGGCCTTCTCCTCAGCGCCCTCCAGCAACACTCAGGAGGGCGCTTGCAAAAGACCGCAGAGCACCAGAGCTGGTGCCCAGTGTGACTGAACTGGTCATGCTCCCCTAAATCTGCCTCTGAATGCTTAAAGCCACCCTTCGGGAAGCAGCCCTACTGATCAAGCCACTGTTAAAGAAGAAGAGGAAGAGTTTGGATTTCATATCCTGCTTTATCACTACCCGAAGGAGTCTCAAAGCAGCTAACATTCTCCTTTCCCTTCCTCCCCCACAACAAACACTCTGTGAGGTGAGTGGGGCTGAGAGACTTCAGAGAAGTGTGACTAGCCCAAGGTCACCCAGCAGCTGCATGTGGAGGAGAGGAGACGTGAACCCGGTTCACCAGATTACGAGTCTACCGCTCTTAACCACTACACCACACTGGCTCAGGTCTAAAAGTGGTGCTTCCTCCAAGTTGGCCTGCTTAAATCACAGGAACTTGTGGCTCTCCAGATGTCGTTGAACACCTATCATCCACCCCTAACCAGTACTATTTTTCTAGAAAAAGAGGTGCCGGAACTCACCATGAACAACTCCTTCGTTCTCTTAGATTGGCAATGGTGCCCACTTGAGAGGTGCCAGAACTCACCTGAGAGATGCTGGAACTGAGTTCCAGCTGGGGGGGGGAGAGCCCTGCCCCTAACCATTGGCCATGCTGGCTGGGAATGGGATTTGGGAGTCCCATTAGGCACTGGCTTAGATTCGCACCACAAGAAAGCCATGCCATACCCACCATCACAACCTCCCCCAAGACAAAGCTCCCACAGCAATTGTTTGCTCACCGAAGCAAGCTCCCGTCTCCGGTCTCCTCCGCATTTGCAGCGGCACGGAAGCTGAAGCACACTTCAAAGAAGTGTGACTAGCCCAAGGTCACCCAGCAGCTGCATGTGGAGGAGCGGAGACGCGAACCCGGTTCACCAGATTACGAGACTACCGCTCTTAGCCACTACACCACACTGGCACTAGAGCAGGCCAAGATGGAGTCTTCTGGTTATCGTAGAGCTATCCTAGAATCACAGAGTTGGAAAAGACCGAAAGGGTCATCTAGTCCAACTCCCTGCAACGCATGGAATCTTTTGCGCAACATGGGGCTCAAACCCATGACCCTGAGATTAAGAGTCTTATGCTCTACCAAGTGAGCTATCCAAGCAAGGGGTTGGGTTGGCAACTCTAGCTGGAACTTACTTTGAAGCAAAGAGGCCTGGGGATCTCGACCAATGGAAAACTACGAAACCACTAAATTGTTATCTAGGTACAAAGCAAAGGCCATTTGGAGGACAAAATAGGAAGAGCCGAATATTCAGTAGCGAACAAGAAGTACTCATAAAATTAGGCAAACCCTCATCTGCAATATGGTCTCGTTTTGATCATCTGTGGCCACCCTGAGGTATTCGAACTGGAACAGGTGCAAAGGAGAAGAACTAAAATAACTACCCAAATAGAGAACTTACAACAAGAAGTGGAACACACAGGGTCTGTTTAGAAGATGAGGCTGCAGTCCCTTGCCAGGAAGTAAGGTGCATTGAACTTAGTGTGCATGTGCAAAGCACAACAGACCACAGAAGTGCACATTCTACAAATAAATTTGAGGCAGAGGATGGCTGAGGTTTATGTTGAAGACAGGGTGGGCCCAAGAGCCTGTATTTCAAGAGCTGTGGTGTTATGCCCCAGGATCCTTTGCAAAGCTACAGGAGATGCTTGGACGCAGCTCTTGGCTCACACTCCGGCTGTGTGTTTTTCTGATTCAGTCTCTTTAACCACATCCCCTTGGCAACAGCTGTGAATACCTCTACTTTCGGATTGATTAAAAAAGAAAAAAAGAACCAGAATCAAACTCCCAGCTCAAGTCTAGAGGGTTTCTTCTAACAGTTTACAATAAAAACCGAGCAGTGATGAAAGCCTTAAGGTACACCATAGGCTGGACAGCGCTGGTGTCCCCCGCTTGGACTACTGCAATGCGCTCTACGTGGGGCTACCTTTGAAGGTGACCTGGAAACTGCAATTAATCCAGAATGCGGCAGCTAGACTGGTGACTGGGAGTGGCCGCTGGGACCACATAACACCGGTCCTGAGAGAACTACATTGGCTCCCAGTACGTTTCCGAGCACAATTCAAAGTGTTGGTACTGACCTTTAAAGCCCTAAACGGCCTCGGTCCTGTATACCTGAAGGAGCGTCTCCACCCCCATCGTTCAGCCCGGACACTGAGATCCAGCGCCGAGGGCCTTCTGGCGGTTCCCTCACTGCGAGAAGCAAAGCTACAGGGAACCAGGCAGAGGGCCTTCTCGGTAGTGGCGCCCGCCCTGTGGAACGCCCTCCCATCAGAGGTCAAAGGGATCAACAACTACATAACATTTAGGAAATACCTGAAGGCAGCCCTGTTTAGGGAAGTTTTAAATCTGTAACATGTTAATGTATTTTAATATTTGCTGGAAGCCGCCCAGAGTGGCTGGGGAGACCCAGCCAGATGGGCGGGGTACAAATAAATAATGTATTATTATTATTATTATTATTATTATTATTATTATTATTATTATTATTATTATTTTCACGATCTGAGATCTAAACCTGGATCTGAAAAGTCTGACTCGCTCTTGGCCTACCCCCTCAGATTCCTGCCAAATTTTGTATGCAGTCCAAATAAAAAAATCATTTGTGTGTGCTGAAAACCTCCAGGAGAATCCAACAAGATCAAGAGAGTTGTGTTTCTCTTTTTTGTCTCATGGTAAAGATCGCTTATCAGAACTTCTAAAGGAGTCTCTGTCCCAAACAAGGAAATTGAAAGGGTTCGGGGAAAGATGCCATTCTGAAATGTCTGTACTATCACAACACTAGAGGTGCGGTCCAGTACTTAAGGGACTTAAGGAGGTGGAGGGCACAGACCCACACCACAGATTTGCACAGACATGCAATACACCTGACCATAGTATCCTTATGGAGTGGTTCTGAGAGTTGGGAGTGAGAGACATTGTATTGCAGTGGCTCCACTCCTACTTATAGTGTCACTACCAGAGAGTAGCACTAGGGCAGCAGCTCCCAACTGGTGTTTCCAGTGGGTCTGTGGCACCATAGAGATATCAACATTTTCGAAAGTAGGGGGTCTGGAGACCCACAGTGCTTAGCTAATTGGAAACCACTGCACTAGGGGATTTTTGCTTGACTCCATGGCAACTCTGTGTCTTGGGACCTTCTGCAAGCAAAGCATGAGCTCTATCGCCGCATCATGCGCTGCTAGTTATGATGTTTCCAAGAAAGGCCTAATCTGAACTCATTTACACAGCGATGGCAATCTGCTCTTCCTCAATGCTCAAAATTATCTTCCCTCTCAAGGCTTCCTCTCCATCTACACTATCACAATCTGCCCTGTTGCTAAGACACACATAGCTTTGGTTGTTGTTTTTTAAATCTCTTCTCTCCTAGAGCAGCCACACCAGCTACCTTATAAACTCAGTCCTTGATTGGGTTCCCTCTAATAAACACCCGGGCCCATTCAAGAATAGTAGCAAATGTATGTTTGTTCACAGGTTTCTGACCTGCCAAAGCATTTGGAATACCCTGCACACTGCAAGGCCCTCTAAGACAGTGGTGGCTAACCTTGGCACTCCAGATGTTTTGGGACTACAACTCCCATCATCCCTGACCACTGGTCATGTTAGCTAGGGATGATGGGAGTTGTAGTTCCAAAACATCTGGAGTGCCAAGGTTAGCCACCACTGCGCTGTTCTAATAGTCAGGCCCTCCCCTCAAGATTCATGGCTCCCTTGACACCCTCTCAAAGTGGGGGTGGGATGGAACCAGTTCTCCAGGTGTTTCTGGACATCCCATCACCCCTGACCCCACTGGCCACGCTTCCTACAGCTAATGGGACTTGGGGTTCAACAACATCTTCGGGGTCACAGGTTACCTAGTTCCAAAGGTTATTCCAAAAGAAGGATACAGTGATTCAGATATGTTTTAGAGACCACTCTCCTCTTCCCATACTATTTTTCATCAAAACTTTGCCACAGGTACTTCACCATCCAAAACAAAAAATAAACAAATAAAAGCCTTCTCTCCCACCCCACACAATTCAGCACAATTCACGCCCCACTCTTAACATTCCGGGATTTTATTTTCTTCCTTGCATCCTCAGAGAACAGGCCTCCAAGGCATGGACTTTCCACGTATAACATTTCCTTGGAAAAGATGCGCTATTCTTACAGGGAGTGACTGAAAGGGTTCTGCCATATCGTTCTGTCTAGTAATGACTGTGGTTCTCCCAAGGAAATCTTGTCACCTGAAATGGGTGTGCCACAACTTGTACACCCTGCAGGATGGCCACTTGCGCTTCAGCCCAAAAAGGGACACAGATTAGCATGTGCTAATTTATCAGCATAGATGCAAATACAGAAATAACCATCATAATTTAAATCACAAGACATCTGTCCACAGTAGGGAAGCCTTATCTTTCAGTCACACTCGGACCAGGCAGCGGTTCTACCAACAGAGCACACCTTCAAACAAAGGATAGACCTCTGCAAAACAGGCCACCCTGCCATTCCAGGAATCCTTGCAGTGCCGCCACATAGGATGCATTCAGATCACAGATGGCCATGCACATCCCAACCATGTGTCCTTGGCCAACATTGCAAGAGATCATGGTCACACACCTGATCAGTACCCCCCAAAATATAGCCACTACTTAGAAAACACTGGGTTGCTTGTTCCTTTAGACTGGCCCTTCCATTGTAGAAATGTATTGGCTGGCTTTCTTGGAATTCTCTGATTTGTTATGCAGCTGCCTATGGCATTCTGACTATTTTCTGGGGGCAGGGACTGACCATTGAAGTCCCAAACTCATAGGCGAGCATTTGCTGACCTGACGGCCCTTTTGGTCCATTCCAGCCTAGGATCCTAAGGGTCAAATGCACAAGCCAAGCACCTCATGCGAACCAATGAGCAAGGGAAGAGAACTGAGTTTCCAGTGGGTGACTCAGAGTCTGGGAAATGCTCAGACATGGACTTGAGCAGCTGTAAGCATTTGCAAGCCTGTTTTCTCATTCCCACCTCCCAGTGGTGGCTCAAGACAGGGGAAAGATCCTCTGAGCAATGGTGCTTGAGTGGAAACCCGTGTTATCATCTTTTGCAGGGGGGGGGAAACCCCCAAGCATATATAAGTGCTGTGTATGCAGAGCTTGGATTTTATAAGATAAGATAAGATTTATTGTCATTGTACAAGTACAACGTTGTACAAGTGCAATGAAATTGAATGCCATCCCATAAAAACAGCACAAAAAACAGCACAAAAAAACAAAACAAAAAAACACATTTTCAGCCACACATGCACATACGTACACACCCATCACAACTCTCCAAGGTCATATTATCTAGTTACAGCATTTAAGATGGTTATAGCTCTTGGGTAGAAACTATTCTTCAATCTATTTGTTCTTGATCTAATTGTCCTATATCTCTTGCCCGAAGGCAGGGGTGTAAAAAGACCCCTGGCTAACAATCTCCTTTCCCTTCCTCCCCCACAACAAACACTCTGTGAGGTGAGTGAGGCTGAGAGACTTCAGAGAAGTGTGACAAGCCCAAGGTCACTCAGCAGCTGCATGTGGAGGAGCGGGGAAGCGAACCCGGTTCACCAGATTACGAATCCACTGCTCTTAACCACTACACCACACAGAAGCAGGTTATCTCACCCCAGCATAACTATCTCCCCCGAGTCCGGGGGATCAATGGTTAAGGACGTGCTGGCTGTGCTAAACCTTCACTCATTTCCACTGATGCATCATGAATAGGAAGTATGTGGGAGTGGCCACATCAGCAAGATGCAAATTCAAGTCAGTACAGTATACTGCAAGAGCACCCTAGGGCTGTAGTGCATCAGAGGTGTATTTTTAAAATGGAAAATTTTAGTATGAAAAGTAACTTTTTCTTTGGGGGGGGGAATGGATACCACACAGTTTGCAGCAAATGCCATGTCACCGTTCAGAAATTATTGGGGGTGCAAGCAGTCCTGAATGCAGGAGCGTGTATCATAGAATCATAGAGTTGGAAGAGACCACAAGGGCCATCCAGTCCAACCCCCTGCCAAGCAGGAAACACCATCAAAGCATTCCTGACAGGTGGCTGTCAAGCCTCTGCTTAAAGACCTCCAAAGAAGGAGACTCCACCACCCTCCTTGGCAGCAAATTCCACTGTCGAACAGCTCTTACTGTCAGGAAGTTCTTTCTAATGTTTAGGTGGAATCTTCTTTCTTGTAGTTTGAATCCATTGCTCCGTGTCCTCTTCTCAGGAGCAGCGGACACGGAGCAATGGATTCAAACTATGTCCATGCCATTATCGTCCGGTGCACAGATCGCCTTGAACGCAGACTAAAAGTGCTGTCTGGAGGGGCTCCTGAGAAGAGGGACTTCAAGAACAGGAAAACTAGCCCAGATAAAGCAGCATTGGTAGGGGACTGTTCAGAATGGAAGAAGCAACGTTGCTTAAATCTTCCTCGGCCTACCATTTGGTTAGTGTAACTGGGAAATAATTTGCATCCTATGCAGATTAGGCGGTTGGGATTTGGGGAACTAGAATGTTGGGATTTGGAGAAATTGAATACCCTACTTTTGGAGCTCTTAATAGTTTGGTTATTTTTTTAAAAAAAAACTTCCTGAATAGTTTGCCTGCAAACTTGGCTGCCTTGTGACTCGCCCTTGACTCCAAATCGCTTATGAATAAAAAAAATACAAAGCCCTGTACAATTTTGCTTCCTGGTTCCTTCATTGTGAGCACTGTCCATTTATTCCTTGCTAGACTCAATTTACAGTCTTTTGGACTATTACATATTCAGATAATGACCTGCCACCTTATCCCATGACAGCTACAATTCCTACCAAGTCTTAGAGAGAGGCTTTGTCAAGACCTTATTTCTCGAACACTCTCCACAAATTTTTTTTAAAAAAAGGTTGTGAATATGGGGTACTTCCTTTTGTAGAAGCTGTGCTGAATCTTCCTCGGCCAGACTTATAGGTACAAGCAACACAATATTGCAATGTTTCCCTACTTTTTATCATGGAGCAGATCATATCAGCCTGGAAGAAGAGCTGTCAAGGCTTTGAGAGGAAATAGCTTCAGAAGTAAAGGGATAAATGCCACACACATGCATTTGTAGAATCAATTAATAGACTCATGTAGAGCCTAACTACATGATATTTAAATTTTTATGCTTGCAGCAACCACGGGTTTTAATATTATTAAAAAACCAAGCATGGAATCCAGATCTCAGGACTACAGTATACAATCAATCTGTATTATTCCGCCTGGCCTTCAATCTAGCCTGATCCCCTATTCCTTTTTCCCCTTCCCTTTTTTCTGAAGAAACCCTTCTTGGTCCCCATATTAAAAATTTTCCCTGGTCTCCCAACTAGCCTAGTAAGACTAACGGCCAGTTAGCCCTGATTGATCCCACTGATGTTTGTTTTTATGCTGTTTTTAGTTGTTTTTTAAGTTGTTTTTAATCATTGTTTTGTATTTGTTGTTAGCTGCCCTGAGCCCGGTTTTTGGACCGGGAAGGGCGGGATATAAATAAAATATTATTATTATTATTATTATTATTATTATTATGTTCACAGATAGCTCATACCACACTGATCCTGATCTAGTTGAGGAGGGAAGCACATTTGAGGGTTGTTTTTTTTTAAGAAAACGGATTCTGATATTATTGCAACAAATGCACTTATAGTAAAGTGTAGGCTCACAGGCTATCTGACTTCTGGTTTCTTCAGACCCTTCTCTATCTGCCTGCCTCTCTCTCCCTCGTGGCTCAACTGTCATCAGCATTTTGTAAGCTCATAGCTTCTTGTTGGACAGTTTTTCATTGTTTTAACGTCTATAGTAGGTCACCTTTGTGCTCTCTGGGGTATTTTTTTTAAAAAACATTTTTTCCTGTACTTCTGCAAGCCCTGGGTTTCCCCAAGTCTGCTGATACTTCCCTCTTGTTTCTCAGTGGCCTCAGTTTAGCAACAATCCTTGCACCACTCAGTGCATGAATTTGCTATTAGAAGGAGTGACGATCATAATTCCAGGCTTCATAACATTTCCCACAAATTTAGACTTGGTGGCTCTTCAGCCAAAAAGATTCCCGGAGCAGCTACAGATAAAAATGGGAGCCAAAATCACCAATGTTCACTTATTTGTCCCATGTCCAGAATGGAAATCGTTCCAGTGCGTACGATGGGTATTCCCTATTGTTGTGATTTTCAGCCTGCAAACAATGTGTAACAATATGAAATTGATGGCAACCCGCCCCCAACTTGCTGGGTTTCCTTTGCACTGAAATGAATGGTGTGGAGTAACATAATGATAATTTAAGGACATTATTGCGTAAAATTTCACCATTGCAGACTGTAAGACAAATATTGTAGTTTTTGTCGAAAGCTGAACTGCAGCAGAATAGAAACAGTGATGCTTGCAAAAAATACAAGGCAGAACACAACGGATGCCTTCTTACATCCCTCTGGAGAGGTCTGTAATTATTCTATCTTGCCCCTCATAAGACTGGGCTGCCTGGGAAGGAATTTGTGCTTCCACCAACAGCATGACTAGATGCCTAGGATGGCTACTGCAGAACTGCAAGCTTTTATCAGATCAGTCCAGAGATGAGTTTTGTGGGTACAACAAACTCTGGCAAATATCTGTATTCTGATCTAAAAGCATTGCAAGGGAAACAACAAGCAAGGAAAATACTGCAAGGAATTGTGCTGCTTTCATCGACATACTTCCTAATGCACATCAAGCATTTATTTTTCAGTTGGGCTAAGCTTGGATTCAAATGCCCTCACAGCAACAGAAAGCAGTCAGGTAATGTTTCCTTTCATCATGAGTATAAGTACTTCAGGGTACATCAAACCATGGTTTGTCCTTCTATAATTTGTTCAAAGCGTTTTCACTCTTCAGTCAAAAAGGTTCCCAGAGCAGCTATAGATCAATAACAAGGCAATAACAATGCCCTTTGGTGCTCGATTTAAAAGACATGACAGAAAAGGTAGAAGAGGGGAAGGGAAAAGGGAAAAAGCACATTCAGGCAGCAGTTCTTAGAGTTTTTATAAAGCCCAGTTAAGACAGCAGAAATTCAGGTTGCTGGATGCAATGATTACTGTAAGGTGACAGGTGATTCAAAATAAGAGCCAAAGGCAGTTGGTACTTCAGCATAGCCCATGGAATATCCCTGCGTCCTTTCTCTCCCTCTGCCGCAGCCTAGGGGAATAACCACTGCTAGATGATGCAAAGTCAACGGCAACTGGACTCAAGCTGTTTCTGAGCTGTTTTGGTGCAAGTCCCTACCTCATCGGCACGCCATTCAAGCAGGGCACTGGCACCCCAACAAGCATTAACCTCATTCTAGTCCTAAGAATCAGATTCATTATGCAACAGATTATAAGAGGGTAGCATGGCGAAGAACGTCAAAGAGCTGCTACAGCAGCCCTGAGTGCCAACTTATAATTTGAAAAATTACCGGTAATAATAATAATAATTTATTATTTATAAAAACAAAATAAAAAATAAAAAATTCCTTCCAGTAGCACCTTAGAGACCAACTAAGTTTGTTCTTATTTATTATTTTTATTATTTATGTATTATTCTTTTATTTATTTATTTATAATTTATTAATTTATTAATTTATTTATTATTTATTATTATTTATTATTTATACCCTCCCATCTGGCTGGGTTTCCCCAGCCACTCTGGGCGGCTTCCAACAAAATGTTAAAATACAAAAGTGCATCAAACATTAAAAGCTTCCCTAAACAGGGCTGACTTCAGATGTCTTCTAAAAGTCTGGTAGTTGCTTTTCTCTTTGACATCTGGTGGGAGGACGTTCCACAGCATGAGTGCCACTACCGAGAAGGCCCTCTGCCTGGTTCCCTGTAACTTGGCTTCTCACAGCGAGGGAACCGCCAGAAGGCCCTCGGCACTGGACCTCAGTGTCCGGGCTGAACGATGGGGGTGGAGATGCCCCTTCAGGTATACTGGACCAAGGCCATTTAGGGGTTTTAAAGGTAAGCAACAACACTTTGAATTGTGCCCGGAAACGTACTGGGAGCCAATGTAGGTCTTTCAAGACCAGTGTAATGTGGTCTCGGCGGCCGCTCCCAGTCACCAGTCTAGCTGCCGCATTCTGGATTAATTGTAGTTTCCGAGTCACCTTCAAAGGTAGCCCCACATAGAGCGCATTGCAGTAGTCCAAGCGGGAGATAACTAGAGCATGCACCACTCTGGCGAGACAGTCTGCGGGCAGGTAGGGTCTCAGCCTGCGTACCAGATAGAGCTGGTAAACAGCTGCCCTGGGCACAGAAAAAACCTGGTATCTGGGGAAAAGCCCGATAGAATCTGCTGGAAGCACCACCTTATTTTTAATATAGTGGCCTGAACATGTGCCTGGATCCTAGAGCGGGAAACAAGATGTGAAGGCAGCACACACATTCCACTCTTCTGCAGGTGACTCTTCTGATGTGCCACATTGCTTGGACAGCATCCATCTTGCCTCAACAGACGCTGTGGCTAAAAAGAAAGCGCACAGCCATGCATGCTGCAGCTTCGCATGGCAGCATGTTAAATGGTGTGGTGGGCTCCCTTAGTACCTTGGTTGTGTATTAGGCTACAGAAATCAAGCAGTTGTCCAAGTGATAACAATGCTGAGGATGGTGCCAGCACAAAAAATACCTTACAGCTGGCTCAGACACCAAACAAACAAAACAGCCAGGACTTCCCACCGAACACCTCAGTTGCGTGGGCAACGCTAATCTGCCATGTTGTCTTGTTGCCAGACTCATCACCTTGCTTCCTCCTAAACTGGATTGAGTCAATAATACTGGAGCCAATCCAGAGAGTGGGGAGCTATAAAAGAGAGGGTGCACATGTGTCCTAATAAAACCCTAATATTCAGGGCTTTTTTCAGCTGGAACTGACAGGAACTCAGTTCCAGCACCTCTCAGGCGGGCGCCATTGCCATTATAAGAGAACAAGGCAGGTGAGTTCTGGCACCCCTTTTACTAGAAAAACAGCACTGCTAATATTCCTTTCCCCAAGGCCAGCCCAAGACATTTTGCTGCCCGTGGAAGGACAAGGGGGCACTCTCTCGCTCCTTGCACAGAAGATGCCTGGGCTGGCAACTGAATCTTACCTCCATGGTGGCAATGAAATGGCATTCACCACTCCAGAGGACAGCAGGAGTAGCTCAAGTTGTGTAGGGTAGACCATGTGGCACACACAGCGTATACTTCCCAACTCTGCTAATGGTAGGGCCGGCCCAGCCCTAATCAACAAGCTAGACTCTTCTAGGGTGGACATCTGTCTTACTCCACAGAGGACATAAAGAGGGAGAGCAGGTGCCTTGAAATAGCCCATCAGCTGTTAGCACCTGGGCTAACCAGGTCACCGTCTTCTCTACTTTGGTTAGATGCATTGTATTTAAATTTACAGTAATTAGTTCTACTTCTGCCTATGCACATGCAAGTTAACCTGTGCAAAGAATTGTGTAAATCTGCTCTCTTTTTGGCCAGTGCTTCTTCCCCTGGTTTTTTTTATTAAAAAAAAATGTTTTTGGTGATGTGCAAGTGGCCGCACCTGACTCACCAGATCTCATTGAACAGTCGGGTTCATATACTTGTTGGGGAGAGAGCAGAATATGGGCAGTTCCACAATGTATATTTAAAACACATCCAATGCACATTTAAAGTACATGGCCTCCCCAAAAGAACCCCGAGAACTGTTGATTGTGAGGGGTGCTGGGATTTGTGCCTCTGTGAGAGGGAAAGTGCAGTTCCCACAATTGTTTGCAGGAAGTCATGCGCTTTAAATGTATGGTGTGCAGTTCGAATTCAAACAGTTTGAGAAACAAAGTCAGACAAATACAGCTCGCTAAATGCCAGGCAAGTCAGGCCATGTACAATGAGAGCCAAGAGGAAATGGCTGCAGGAAAATTCTCTTCCCTGTAGGCTACACTGCCGTGATATGAGATAGGAGACTGTGCTCCCTCACACAAATGAGAAATTTGCCTAAGCAAAACCAAGCTTTCTTCCTTGACACAAAATGCCTCCCCCATCCCACCCACTACAATTGCCACTTGTCCATAAAGTTTACAGAGTTCTCAGAAATATGAGCTCTCTTCATTTCTAAACATACAGCAAGTTTCAACCTGTTGTGCTTGGGAAATGCTTCAGAAGGTGAAGGCAGCATCTGCTAAATCAAATAAGGTCTGGGTGGTGCTTCTACCAGTGGGACCTCATACTTTGGAGACCTGAGCCCACAAAGGATTCTCCCTCAATTTCCTTCCTGCCACATATCACCTGCTGCCATTTTGGTATGACTTATCAATTGCAGAAGTTTTCCTTTTATTGAAAAAAACACCACCACCACCTAAGGTCGGGTTACAGTGTGAACAAGCTGTAAGAGATGATTATTTTTCGCCCAAACATTACTGTGGGAGCAGCCAGGGCACCAGGCTCCCCATGGATTAATATTCCCTTAGGGAGGAGGCGAAGGCGGCGCAGAGACAAAAGGCAGTTGTTTTCTCTTTCTCTCTCGCCGGTGGCTGGAATCTTTTCGAGATGCCAGAGCCTGCAAAGTCCGTTCCTGTGCCTAAGAAGGGGTTGAAGAAGGCCATCACCAAGACTCATAAGAAGGGTGACAAGAAATGCAAAAAGAGCAGGAAGGAGAGCTACTCCATCTATGTCTACAAAGTTCTCAAGCAGGTACACCCGGACAAGGGCATCTCGTCTAAGGCCATGAACATCATGAACTCCTTCGTCAGTGACATATTCGAGCACATCGCTACTGAGTCTTTCCACCTGGCCCATTACAACAAGCGATCCACTATCACTTCCCGGTAGATCCAGACTGCTGTGCGCCTGATGCTGCCTGGGGAGTCGGCCAAGCACACCGTGTCTGAGGGCACCAAGGCCGTCACTAGTACACCAGCTTCAAGCAAACTTGGAAAAGAACCACTCCACTTATTTTGTTTTTATTTTAATGGGATGGCATCCAATTTCATTGTACTTGTAACAATGACAATAAAGAAATCTTATCTTATCTAATCTAATCTTATATTATCTAACTGTACAATAAGTTAATTTTCATGGTTAAAATCAGCATCACTTATTCACATCAAGATTTATGATTCCGGAGTTTGCATTTTATGATGAAAAATTCACCAGGAAGGGCCCAGCATTCAAAGGAACCACTCTCAATTTAGTCTCATATACCAGGCATGTCCAACAGGTAGATCGTGATCTACCGGTAGATCAGTGGCTCCCCTCAAAGAAGCTAAAAAACTTTGGCTCCCCTAAAAAAACTCAACATCTTTACCCTGCACCCCTAAAATGACCCGAACCACCAAAAACAGGGCTTTCCTTCCTAAGAAAAGCTCAGTGTCACTTTCCTCCTCCCTAAAGCTTAACAACTTTTATGTGAACCCCCAAAAAGGGCTAGCCTTCCTAAAAAAAGCTCAAAAACTTTGACTTGAACCCCCCCCAAAAGGGGTAGATCACTGCCAGTTTTTAACTCTGTGAGTAGATCGCAGTCTCTTAGAAGTTGGCCACCCCTGTCGTATACGATCTACACACAGGTCTGTATACATTCCCTTCTTACATCTTGACTTGAGTGACCACAGAGCCTCTCTCAGACCATATCAGCTGCCAGCAGCCATGGCTGTTCCCATGCCGGTCATGCAACCTCGCCTTAGGTTAGGCCTGTGCCTTTCCATATGTATATTATGTCACATCACTCTTGCATAACCCCTTTCCGTGCTTCCTCCTTATTTCCACCAGCCGATTTCACCTCATCTCTACGCATGCACATACACCAGTAGAGGCATCAGCCCTCCTGTCTCACAGTCAAAGCGAAATCTACACATCTGTCCCACACCACTGTGCACCTTCAAACCCCTCCCCATCCCTGCTTTGCACAGCAGCTACAGGCAGACCAATACTTCCCCACCCACACATGCAAGATCACACAGCAATTACTTCCTCAGAGGTAGGTTAACCCTTTTCCCACCAGATTCAGCGTACAAATACGAGGTGGGTTTCATGCTCCCGCTGATGGGTGGTGCGCTTCATGGTGGGTGGTGCTCTCCCCTCCCGCTATCACAGCTTGCATACATTGGTGGCATAAATCATAAATACCACACTTGATTCCCTTGCTCTTTATTCTTGTTCTTGCTGCCTAGATCCTCTGACACCTGCCTCTCTCTACCCCAAATTATTCAGAGGCTAAAACCCCAAATCCCGACACACAAACGTCTATGGGGATGTTGCAGAAGCTGTAGATCCCCTCAGCAACCAGAAAATTTCTGGTTGCGAGAGACTGTGCTTCCACCCTGCTCTTTCTTCACAGCGACGCAGACACAGAGACCTTGATGCTCCAGCTACATGACCCTCTTCCCCTTGCCTCATTGCTTACCTGGGACATTTGGGGGCGCAAGTTGATCTCCCGCAAGTTGACAGCGTGAGCCGTCAGGTTGTTGAGGAGCTGACAGAGTAGGACGCCATCGCGCAAGGCTTGGGCCAAGTCGCAGACCTGGGCCCCCTCCCAGGTCACTCTGTGGTTGGGGGGCAGCACCCGGCACTGGATCAGCCAGTGGGCGCATTGCTTCCACAGCTCCATTCTCACCACCACCAACACCCAAAGGGGCTGCTCCTGGGTGCTGTGCCGGGGCCGCTTCCCACTGCCAGCAGCAGCACCCTTCCTGGCGGCTGCGAAACTGCAACAGGCGACAGCTTCCTCTTTTGCAACTGACATCAGACCACAAAGAAAAAAAAAGGGCCGGTGTGGGGGCTGGGGAACTTCCTCACCCCACCCCAGAGGAGGAGGTGCCAAAGAAGAAGCAAAAAAAGCCCAGCTTTCACTCAATTTTGCTCAATTATTTGCCAGGAGTTCAGGGTGCTATAGAGGTATCTCTTTTCTAGCAGCAGCCATTGCCAGAGCTGTTTTCTGACAGGGCCCAGCTAAGGTGGAGTGCCTTAGTAGACAAATTTTGGGGTACAAAGCCAGGAACCAAAATATTTCAGGTTGTCTCTCTTGGCAGCGTATACATTTTTTTAAACAAAATACAAAGTCTGAAGACCGGGCTGGATCTTGAAGCTCTGAGGTGCTTGGGGGCAAGTAATGTTCATTGTATTTAAATACCATTTTAACCTGCTTTTCTCACAGAGAGCAAGCAACAAAATAATAAAACAAAGTTGAAACCAAGAGGAAGAGCAAAAAAAGGTATGAAATCATAAAGCAGCAGCCGAATCCTGATGAAAGGTCAATGGATCTCCTGAGGCAGGGAGTTCCACTGTCTTGGGCGTGGTGGCAGTAGAAAAGGCCCAGCCTAACCAGCTGCGCTTTTGACTACTGCAACTCTGCTGCCATGCCACACCAACTCCCGCGCAACAGCACTTTCCCCTCTCACTTAGATAAATCGCCCACACCTCACTGAACAACCCTTTACCCAAAGGTTTATTTTCCTTTCCTCTTAAAAGTTCTAGCCCAGAGTATCCTGTGGGGGACCTTTGTGAGGGGATAACTAGTAAGTTGGAGTCTCAGGCAGGTTTTCTTTAAATAAACAATAAAGATTTATTGTATTTAAGGCAAGATAGTATATAACACAAATGGGTTAAACTTAGGTTACTTCAGGAATAGGGTGCGATTTCGCTTTAATTCGTCCTCAGTTGTTTTTTGTGTTATAGGTTTGGTTCCTTTATATGGTGATACTTTCTTTCAGTTATCCACCCCCTTTAACAATCCTGCTCCTGAGGTACTTTAAGTACAGTCATACGTCATGTTGCGAACGCTGTGCGTTACGCGTTTTCGGGTTGAGCTCCGTGCCGAACCCGGAAGTACCGGAACGGGTTACTTCTGGGTTTCGGCGCTTTGCGCATAAGTGCCAAATCGCGACCCGCGTGTGCGCAGACGTGGCGCTGCAGGTTGCGAATGCGCCTCCTGCATGGGTCGCGTTCGCAACCCGAGCGTCCACTGTAATAGACCAAAGGGCTCCCCACACCCCCTTCCTTCACTGGATCTGGGAGTTTATTCTTTTCCTTAGAAGAATCTCTCCCCTCCAGACTAGATCTGAGTCCCAAGGAGGCTGTTCCTTTCCAGCTCCTACTTCTCCTGGCTCAACCTCTGCCTCCCTGTAAAATTCTGGTCTATTCCTCCTACAGGACACCTCTGAAATAAACAGAAATCTGCTCTTATTCCTTTTGAGGTTCTCCATCGGTAGGAGCCTTTTGAGGTTCTCCATTGGTAGGAGTAAATTTCAGAGGCCAACCAGAGAAAAATTGAGAAGCAAAGAATTTATTTCTGTTGCAACATGGCGTTTTTGCCCCACACACCAGAGAGTAGGGGGAAAAGAACCCCGGAAAAAAAGGAGCACATGCTAAAGACATTTCAAAAATTCCTCCTCAGAGTCCAGCCCCACCCCCAGATACCTCACATACATCACAGAAGGGGTGTAACCCCAGACCACTCCCCAGATACATCACAGCTGCATCACAGATTGGGAGGGTCAGAGGAGGTAACCTGAGAATTCTCACACCTGAATTCTCTCTCCCTGACCCCTCCCTGACACACATTTCAGCAAAACAAAAGGTTTCTTGTTTCCTGGCCTGGCCTGGCAGGGCTAATGTAGGGCTAACGATCCAAATCCATTTTAGGTGGTGAGTTCTTTGTGAGGGAAATGACCCATGTCTGGCACTCAGGCATCAGGATGCCAGAGTTTATCACTTTATTTTCCTGAGACAATCACCCCCTCCTTCCTTGCAGAGAAACAGTTTGTCAGTTTGAGAGTCAAAATGGAGACAGGCCTGTCTTCCTGTGCTGCTTCAGACATGTGGCCTTGTTTTGCTTGGCACACTTATGAACAATTATTATATATATATATAAGACCTTGATATTCTTACAACACCACACTCTGACCTTCACAATATGCTCAGAGTGCAAGTTGTTTTTCCAGAACCAACTCTTTTTCCCATTTTTCCCGTGTATCTGAAGAAGTGTGCATGCACACGAAAGCTCATACCAAGAACAAACTTAGTTGGTCTCTAAGGTGCTACTGGAAGGAATTTTTTTTTCTTTTTCCCATTACCTCTTTATACCTCAACCTGTTTCCCCACCTCTTCAACCTCAATTCCAACCCACCTCAACCAACCTTCTAAACTGTTTCCCTTCAAATCCTCTCCTTTTAAACTCTTCCTCCCGGAACCATGGCCAATCAGAGGCTGCCATTTGTTAACCATTTGCTGGCAGGGAAAGAAAGAAAGCAAGAAAGAAAAAAAACTTGTTGATCCAACCTGTCCAGCAAAACCAACTTTTTCGTCACAGCATCCCTTACCTGGTTGTGTGGCGGCAAAGCAGACGCGACCACGGCAGGTTCTGGTGAGCTCTTGCGAGGTTCCGGCAAGCTCTTGCCAGGGTTCCTGCAGGGGCACCGCTTCTTGGGCTTCTGTGCCCGAGGCAATTGCTTCAGGCCGCCTCATAGGTGGGCCGGTCCCGGTGAAGATCCTCTCCTGACCTGAAGATCTTAAGGAGCAGGCTCATCCCTTCCCCTTACCAAGCGGCCCCATCATTTTTTTGTGCTCCCCACCAAATACTAGCATCTTCATACCATTACTATGGAGAAAATATACTACAAATATCATGACACCTGGTCTCTGACCTCAAAAAGGGCTCTGCCCAGGCATAGTAAATGAATAATCCTACCCTTATCATCCATCCTAAAATCTGCATGTGTGTGTATGAAAAACTCAACAAACAACAGAACTGGCTAGCTAGCTAACTCGAATTCTAAATATTTTTAAAAAGAACAAAACAAGAAAAGCAACACGAACAAGTCAATAAAACCACAACTCTTTCCTCTGAGCTCTCTAAAACAGTCAGTTGGAAATGAGCACATTCAAGCAGCTATTATGTCATGGCCTTCATTGTTGAGCACACATGACCTCATAGAGGACAGATAGAGGGGAAAGGTGGTTGGCTGAGCTGCTGCTGCTGTTTAAAGGGTCCTTGCACAACCTTGATATGATCACAGGGGTGCCAACTTGAATTAAATATTGAGGGGGCCCAGGTAAGCCCTGTGAGGTTTTGAGTTTTAACAAGCTCAGTCTGTCACCCTGTCCACAGGATGACATCACACAGCCGGGGATTATCTATGTACGAGAGTCTCCGTTATGTGGTGTTTGCATTTTCTTTGTAATGTGATACTTGTGTGTATCGGACTGCTGTTTCAGTCCGTCTCCGGCGATCAGCCAGGATGGGGCTAACATCTCTTGGCTTGGAGCCCTTATACAATAAATCTCCTTAATTAAGCTGGAGTTGCTGTGATTTATTGTCAGAACTAAATACAGAGGGAACTTGCTCTGTGATCTTTCTTCCGCCGTGAACTCTGCCTTTGGAGAAGAAAGGGAAAGGTTTAAGAAGCAGAAACACGCACGGGAAGCGTGTGGACACCTTGTGACGCAGCTGATAAATAGCTGTGGGTTTAAGTGTAATCTACATTAAACCTCAGCTGCTGTGTTGAATAACTCAGTTATTCCAAAAAGCCCCACCCTGCATAACTGATCACATGACACGGCACACTCACTCACACCATTTGATTGGCAATGCCCATCAACTTTGGGAGGGCCTGGCCCCCTCAAATATTTTATTGGGGTGGCGAAAGGAACTCGGCCCTTAGGACTGGTCTCCTGTGATATCTCAATAGCTGCTTCTTGTGACGTTAAGCAGAAATTTTAGCCTGAAAAAGTTTTAGATTTTAAAAATGACCCTGGCTCTGCTTTCTAACCCTTATAAGATCATGGATTTGCCAACTGGCCACATATAAACCAACCTGATTATGCTTTTGTGCATATCGAAAAGGAGGGAATCTGCCGAAATCTGCTTGGGACGCTTAATCTTGGCATGATGGACCTAAACATCACCGATTCATTTCAAGAGATCAGACAGTTGTTAGTGGCGAAGTTGCAAGACCCCTGGTTCAGAAGATGGCAATGCTTGAAAGGGTTATTTGCAACGGGAAACAAATCCCTTTTGGGAAAAGTTTGCAATCTAACAATATCGTCATAAAGTCTTGCTAGTTGTTGTAAACCAATGTGGCATCTGAATAAACTTTGCAGACATAAACCTTTAATTTGCTCTAGTGTAGCAGCCTACAGAAAGCAACTTACAGAAAGAAGTCTCACTGTCCAGACTCCAGTCAAATGAACAATCAGATGGCTTTTTTTGGATGTCATGCCGAGTCCTGCAGCTGTAGGGAACAAAAATTGTTTCTAGGAAATGTTTGTGCCTGTCATATGTCACTTACAGCTTCTTGTTCATACGGGCATAAGAGGGCTAAAAATATTCACTCATACGGAGCGAAGGCAATAAGAGCACCGTCACTCTGAGGTAGCTTTATGACATCAACATTTAGCTAAATGTGCCCCCTCTCCCTACTACTGTCTAGTGTAGCTTTTTAAAAAAGAAAACTCTAGTACTTCAAGACTTAGGAAAGTTAAACAGGAAAAAGATTTTATTTTACAGCAAAACTGGTAAAACAAAATATGTGTTGGGAGATTCTTGAAAAGAAACAGTAAACATAAATATATCGTAAATTCAGTGTATGCCATATGCTTCTAAACAAGATGGTCATTGTACAGTTTATATTCACTTCATTTCCTTAAGCTAAAATTTGTTATTCAGATTCTTATTTTTCACTCGCTTTCCCCACAAGTTCTTACGTATGTCTAGCCATCATTTCTTTCATCTCCAATACTTCCAGGGCTCCCCCCCCCAAAAAACCCCATGTTCTTTGCAGATCTCATAATTTTGCTTTTCTAAACTTAAGACTTATTTCAACATGATGCTTATTCTCCTATTTTAGCTGCCTTTCTGTCACTTACAACACACCGGCACACTGTTCTTGAGGTCATTCTGTGTGTGGTAGCACTTTCGTGTTTCCTGTTTAATTTTCAATGACAAATTTTCAACATCCGCATTCAGTTTCTCTGATTCGGCAGCTAATTTATTTCCTGCTGTCTTAGATCGCATCTAGCGCAGGGAATGTACAAAATTATTGAAAATCACATTCTGCAAAAAACCGGAAGCATTCCTTTTGGGAATCATGACAATTAATATCCCTAAAGATAAGATTATTCCTTTATGCGACATCGGTGGCAAGAATCTTGGTGGCTAAATATGGGGAAGAAAATAATATACCCACCAAAGAAGAATGGTTATGCAAGCTGACAGTACTTGGAACTCGCAAAGCTAACAGATATATTAAGACACAAATCTAATACAATAGTTAAGAAAGAATGGGATCATTTAAACAACTACCTGATGAATCAAGGTTCAGCACCTAAGATCCGGTTGTGCCTAGAATAACACTGCAAAAGCAATAGTGTCCTGATACCAAGGTGAGGAACCAATTGAAACACAGGAAAGTATCTTTACTAAGAACAATTAACTGTTGTGGTATTGGAGGAAGTCTTTATTTGTTGTTTTGTAGGTAGCTTTGAATGTAGTTCTCTTTGTCTTAATTTAAGAATCTATTTGTAAAATATTAGTCTAACAATGAGTGATTTACTGTAATCCTAGTTACACACACACACACACACATTCTTTTTTTCTCCTTTTCTTCTCTTTTATAATTCTTTCTTTTTTTCTTCTATATTATAATTTTAGGTAAAAGGTAAAGGGACCCCTGACCGTTAGGTCCAGTCGCGGACAACTCTGGGGTTGCGGTGCTCATCTCGCTTTATTGGCCAAGGGAGCCGGCGTACAGCTTCCAGGTCATGCGGCCAGCATGACTAAGCCGCTTCTGGCGAACCAGAGCAGTGCACGGAAACGCCGTTTACCTTCCCTCCGGAGCGGTATCTATTTATCTACTTGCACTTCGTGCTTTCGAACTGCTAGGTTGGCAGGAGCAGGGACCAAGCAACGGGAGCTCACCCCGTTGCAGGGATTCAAACCGCCGACCTTCTGATCGGCAAGCCCTAGGCTCTGTGGTTTAACCCACAGTGCCACCTGCATCCCTTATTATAATTTTACTTTCCCTTATTAATTTTTGATTTTATTTATTTATTTACTTAATCTGTTTGACGACTGTAAATTTTGTTCTAATTGTGTATGCAACATAATTCAATAAAAAGAAAAAGAAAACAGCAAGACCTCAGAGCCAACTTCCGCCTCTTACCAAATGCACCCACAAGAGGTCGTTCTGCTCCATAAAATGCAATCTTGGCAGCTGGCAATAAACCAGCTTCCTCCACTTAATCTGGGATGTGCAAATGGCCAGTAGCTTCAGCTGACATTCAAATTTTTCTGCTTGCAGGACCCAGCTGGGCAGGCTGTGCAAAAGCAGCCAATGTCACTACTGTACTTGGAACAGCAGTATTTTTCAGGGGCACTGGGGGAGGGGCTGAATGTGGGGGCTCCAGCCAACATTCTGGATGGTGCAGTGCAAATGCTTTGGGTAGCAACCCCTCAGGGGCGTAGGAAGTGGGGGGCGGGGGGAGGGCCGCCCCAGGTTCCATCATGGAGGGGGTGACAAATTATCAAGGGACAATTACTGCCCTACCAGGGTGGTTCATAAAAAAACTTTTTTTTTTAAAATGCCTGCTCCAAAGGTCTTATCTTACTACACTAGGGATTATATAGCTATATATGAAATTCCATGCATATCAGTTAATATCTTGACCCTCCTCCACGAAAATAGCTGTTTACTTGGCTGTTTTCCTATGTCGTGAAGGCTGAAATTTCAATTCAGTGGAGCACTTACTGTTCCCAACCCTAACCCTGCAGAAAGCCATCTAATTAGACTTTAATTTGATTTTGACATGTTTTTAGGAGTTACTTTAATTATTGTTTGGTTTTATATCAATGTTAGGTATCTGATGTTAGCCGCCCTGAGCCCGACTTCGGCCGGGGAGGGCGGGATATAAATAAAAGTTTATTTTTACTTATTATTATTCCTTTGTAAGAAAATATGAAATAACGTAAAACCATTTTTGCAGGCAAAAAATAAAATAAAAATCAATGTGTGTGTGTGTGGGGGGGTGACAAGAAATTTTCCACACCGGGTACCACCTGATCTTCCTACGCCTCTGCCTTGACCAACTCCATTCTTTCTGCGGCACACCTGTGGGGCTCAGGAGCCCAGTTATGCCACCCCTTGCCTGCAGAGCTGCCAGCCTCTCACCCCTTTTCAAACACCCTCCCTTGGCAGCCTCTTAGCCTTCTCTCTCCTCTCCTTGGGAGTCCTCCAGGCAGCCGCTTCCGGTCTCTGAGCTGCCCCTCCTGCCCCAAAGAGAGGTGTCTCCTCACACTGCCCCACAGGGGCCTGGGAAGAGGATGCCCCTAGCCTTAGTGGCCCAACAAAGACTGGCCAAAGGTGAACATAAGGCCAGCACCTTACCTTGGGAGGCAGCAGCGGGTGCTGCTGGGCCTGCCTGGCGGAAAGGCTCCTTTTCAGCACTCGGCACTCAGCTCCCAGGCAGGGTTCACAAGGCCTTTCTGCCTGGCCTGCCACATGTCTGCCCATTCCCAACAGCAAGGGCTGGTGGACTGGCTGGGCTAACTCGTCCGCTTGCTTGCTTACTCTGATGCTGCCTCAGCTCTTGGCAACCAGCCCCCCGCCCCCGGCCAGCCCCAGAGGCACCATTCCGAGCATAATTCAAAGTGTTGGTGCTGACCTTTAAAACCCTAAACAGCCTCGGTCCTGTATACCTGAAGGAGCGTCTCCATCCCCATCGTTCAGCCCGGACACTGAGGTCCAGTGCCGAGGGCCTTCTGGTGGTTCCCTCACTGCGAGAAGTGAGGTTACAGGGAACCAGGCAGAGGGCCTTCTCGGTAGTGGCACCTGCCCTGTTGAATGCCCTCCCACCAGATGTCAAAGAGAAAAACAACTACCAGGCTTTTAGAAGACATCTGAAGGCAGCCCTGTTTAGGGAAGCTTTTAATGTTTAATAGATTATTGTACTTTAACATTTTGTTGGAAGCCGCCCAGAGTGGCTGGGGAAACCCAGCCAGATGGGCGGGGTATAAATAATAAATTATTATTATTATTATTATTATTATTATTATTATTATTATTATTCACCTGGGGAGCTTGTAGCCATGGCAACAAACAGCTGTGGAAGCCTTTGGGAGGCCGAGATAGGAAAGGGCATCAGAGGAGGGAGGGAAGGAAGGAAAGAGGGACAGAGGCCAGTGTTGTTCATGGCACCCTGATCATCATTCAAGGCACCCCAGGCCTTAGAACAGGGGTTTTCAACCAGTGTGCTGCGACTCCCTGGGGTGCCTCAGTGGCAAGTGGTTCTTATAGGTAGTCATGGTGGGGGAATCACAGCAGTTTCACCCTGGGAACTAGCTATTAGCCATTAGCATTGGATATAAACTCTAAGCAATTGTGTGTGGTTTTTTTAATTAAGAAAAAACCGCACCTTTTAATTCTGTCATCTGAAACATACTTGCTAGGGAGTAAGGCCCAAGGAAGGAACGTGGGTGGCCCTGTGGTGTAAACCACAGAGCCTAGGGCTTGCCGATCGGAAGGTCGGCGGTTCAAATCCCCGTGACGGGGGGAGCTCCCGTTGCTTGGTCCCTGCTCCTGCCAACCTAGCAGTTCGAAAGCACGTCAAAGTGCAAGTAGATAAATAGGTACTGCTCCGGCGGGAAGGTAAACAGCGTTTCCGTGCGCTGCTCTGGTTCGCAAGAAGCAGCTTAGTCATGCTGGCCACATGAACTGGAAGCTGTACGCCGGCTCCCTCGGCCAATAAAGCGAGATGAGCACCGTAACCCCAGAGTCGTCTGCGACTGGACCTAACGGTCAGGGGTCCCTTTACCTTTATGGCCCAAGGAAGTTCTTAGGCTGCAATTCTCTGCACAGTGACCTAGGAGTATGTCCCATTGAATCCAGTAGTCTGAGAAGTCTGCATAGACATGTATAGGATTGCAGTTAGGCTGCAATCGTATGCAGCAGCATCCCCCAGCCTGATACCCTCCAGAGTTATATTCTAAAACATCTGGAAGGCATCACATTGGGGACGGCTGCTATGCAGTATTTACACTTACCTGGGAATAAGACCCATTGCATTTGCATTTATTTTATTCTCCTTGGTTTCCAGTCCCTTGGTCTTCTTGGTAGCCCTCCTCTACACACGTTCCAGCTTGTCAGCATCCTTCCTAAATTGTGGTGCCCAGAACTGGACGCAGTATTTCAGGTGTGGTCTGACCGAAGCAGAAAAGAGTGGTACTACTACCTCCTTCGATCTGGACACTAGACTTCAACAAGGACACTAACGCAAAGCTCGCTGGAGAAAGAAAATGGTAACAAGATCTTAAGAGAAGAATAATGCAGCAGCACAAGAAGGAGCCATAAAGGAACCTATTAAATAAAGGCTCTTGGAAATAATTAATGCTCCCAATGAAAACGAACCAGACGGAACTGAACATGAGGCTTGATTCTTTACCAGAAGCAGCCACAGCAATGACAGAATTAAACCAAATCCAGGACAAAAAGAGCAAAGAATTACAAACAGAAAATACAGGTCTGTGAAGCACAGGAGCCAACGTCTAGGGACTGAGGTCCCTTCAGCCCCCCCCAAAAAAGTTGATTGGCATTGCCATTCAAATGGAGTGTGCGCATGCTGCGTCTTGCGATCGATTATGCAGTGCGGGGTTTACCTGCCCCCCCCGCACTATTTTACTCAAGTTTATTGAATAATTGTGAAGCATAACCAGGTCCAGATTTAGGTTTAACGAGGCCCTAAGCTACTGAAGGTAATGCGGCCCTTTATATGTCCAGCTGTCCTTTGTCAACAACAAATTGTCCCTTTTTGTTGTTGAATATATGCTATATGGTAATTTATGGACCTAATAGGTATCTGAAGCCATTTGCACATAACAAAATATGTATTTTTTCAAAGTAATTGTTGAACTGAAATACAATTAATAATAAGTATATTAATAGTGAAATAATTATTAAGCTCTAACTTAAACTGATTGGGGGCCCATTACTTACATCATAGGAGCCTACACAACACAAAACACTATAAAAAAATAAAAAAATTCCTTCCAGTAGCACCTTAGAGACCAACTAAGTTTGTTCTTGGTATGAGCTTTCGTGTGCATGCACACTTCTTCAGATACCATGCACATGAAAGCTAATACCAAGAACAAACTTAGTTGGTCTCTAAGGTGGTACTGGAAGGATTTTTTTTATTTTTTATTTTGTTTTGACTATGACAGACCAACACGGCTACCTACCTGTAACCAGGACCGGTGCTGGCAATTTTGGCGCCCTAGGCGAGGGGGCGGGCCACGTGATGTCATTGTGTATGACGCACGTTGCGGAGCGGTGCCCTGCGCCCTGCCCGGCCGGGCGCCCCCCCCCCGCCGCGGTTTGCTTGCTCCGCCGCTGGTTGGGGCAGCGGCGGGGGGCAGGCTGGCCAGCGCCCCCTCCATTTTGGCGCCCTCGCCGCCGCGGTTTTCGCCCCAACCTGCTTGCTCCGCCACTGGTTGGGGCGGCACCAGGCGGCGGCGGGGGGCAGGCTGGCCAGCGCCCCCTCCATTTTGGCGCCCTAGGCAATTGCCTAGTTCGCCTAAATGGACGCGCCGGCCTTGCCTGTAACACAAAACACTGTTGCTGTATGTAGGTTTTATTTTATTTGTGTTTTATCTAATATTTTGGAAATGTACATCCAGGTTTCCCCCCCTTTAATTCCCCCCCCTAGAGTTGTTCCCTAAGCTATAGCTTATTTAGCTTATACGTAAATCCGGCACTGACATAACTAGGAGGTGTCCCCCCCCCCCCGCGGAGGGACATTCCAGGCCCCCTCCCGCGGCTCCGCGCCGTCCTACTGCGCCCAGGAGCGCACACTTTGCGCGCCGGGGAGTCGCCAGCGGGTTTGCCGCTCCGGACGGGGTCCGGCGAGGTCTGGAGGAGAGCCGCCGCTCGGGTTCAGCAGGTGGCGAGGTCGGAAGGCGAGGCGCGCCCGGGGAAGCCCCTCCCCGGCCGCAGGTAGCCGCAGGGAGGAAGCAGCAAGGCGCGCCCTGGCGGGGCTCCACGGCGAGAGCGGCGCCCGGGCCCCGCGGTTGCCATCACTCCCAAGAGAGCCTTCGCCGAGCGGGCGGGAACCGGGAAGCCTCCCCTTGGGGCGGGGAGTTCCCCGGTCCCCACCTTTGAAAAGGCGGGGCTTGCCTGGGAGCCGCGCTCCTTCGGTTGCGCCTTACTCCTCTCCGCCGCCGGCCTCACCCACCCGGAGGAGGAAAGGTACGTCTCTGGGTTTCTTTCTGTTTATTGCAAGCGCCGGAGGTTTGGGCTTCTGGGCCGCCTGTCCTTTTCCAGGCGCGGAAAACGGAGCTGGCTCTCTGCTACCATAGATGGGCTTCGACGGAGGTGCGGGCGGCCGCGTTTTCTTTCCCACCGAGCGCGCCGTTTCCTGGTCTCTGGACTTGGGAGGGGAACTTCGCGGCTCGACTCGTGCAGCGCCGGATTTACGTATAAGCTAAACAAGTTCTAATTTAGGGCCCCACTCTCTTGGGCCCCCCCCAAAAAAAACTTAAAGAAAGAAAAACATGTACATTTCCAAAATATAAGATAAAAAATAAATAAAATAATAAACAAACAAACAAAATAAAACTTACATACAGCAACAGTGTTTTAATATACTTCTTAATTGTATTTCAATTCATCACTTTGCTAAAATACATATTTTGTTATGTGCAGATGGCTTTAGATACCTATTAGGTCCATAAATTACCATATAGCATATTTCAGTTACAGGTAGGTAGGTAGCAGTGTTGGTCTGCCATAGTCAAAACAAAAAAATAAAATAAAATTCCTTCCAGTAGCACCTAGGAGACCAAACAAACTTAGTTGGTCTCTAAGGTGCTACTGGAAGGAATTTTTTTATTTTTTATTTTGTTTTGCATATAGCATATATTCAACACAAAAAACAGCGACAATTTGTTGTTGGCAAAGGACAGCTGGACATATAAAGGGCCCCATTACCTTCAGTAGCTTAGGGCCTCATCAAACCTAAATCCGGCCCTGCCGCCGTGGGGTTTCCGTGTGCCAAATTCCAGCTTTAGTTTTTGGTCACAGTTGTGAAACAGCATCCTTGCCTGACATTGCAAGGTGGGCATGTTTGTGTGTGTGTCCGTCCCTCTGTCCGCCCCGCCCCCCTGAACACAACACCAAGCCGAACGCCCCCCACAAAGTTACCACCACCCAAGAGCTGCGCAACTTTTGCAGGTTGAAGGGAATTGGACAAAATTCAGAATGCTAATAATGATATGGCCCCGAATTCACCCCATGGCATAATTGAGTAGAGTTGGATTTTAAATTGGCATTCCACTTTCTCAATAATAAACGTTGAGCTCAAAAGTGGCACACAGGAACTTGAGAACTGTAGAGCTGGAAGAACACTGCAAACACTGTAGTATCAAACACAATAGGTAAAGGTAAAAGGTAAAGGACCCCTGGATGGTTAAGTCTAGTCAAAGGTGACTATGGGGTTGCTCCACTCACCTCACTTTCAGGCCAAGGGAGCCGGCGTTTGTCCACAGATAGTTTTCTGGGTCATGTGGCCAGCATGACTAAACTGCTTCTGGCGCAATGGAACACTGTGACGGAAACGCCATTTACCTTCCCACCGCAGTGGTACCTATTTATCTACTTGCACTGGTGTGCTTTTGAATTGCTAGGTTGGCGGGAGCTGGGACAGAGCAATGGGAGCTCACCCTGTTGCAGGGATTTGAACCGCTGACCTTCTGATCGGCAACCTCAAGAGGCTCAGTGGTTTAGATCACAGCGCCACCCGCATATGTAAAGCGAACAACAACAACATCACATTCATCAACACAATCCATACAATTCACTAAAGTCATAGTAACTCATAGTATTGCCAGGATACTTCCTAATCACATGGAACCTTCCCCATAACTACAAAAAATGAACTGGCTGTTGGTTATCAAATGCATTCGCTGTACATGAATTATCACTTACACGGACCTAGAGATGTAAAAAAACATTTCAGGGGGTGGGTGGGCAAGTTCATTGAATCGGTGGTGGCTGGTCAGCTTCTACTGGCGGTTCCCTCACTGCGAGGTTACAGGGAACCAGGCAGAGGGCCTTCTTGGTAGTGGCACCCACCCTGCGGAACGCCCTCCCATCAGATGTCAAGGAAATAAACAACTATCTGACTTTTAGAAGACATCTGAAGGCAGCCTGTTTAGGGGAGTTTTTAAGGTGTGATGTTTTATCGTGTTTTTAATATTCTGTTGAGTGCCGCCCAGAGTGGCTAGGGAAACACAACCAGATGGGCAGGGTATAAATAAATTATTATTATTATTATTATTATTATTATTATTATTATTATTATTATTATTTATTAAATAATAATAATTAAATAATAATAAATAAATAATAATAATTGAGTGAGTGCCTCTGAGCATGTGTGAAACGCCTTTCCCTCATCTGCAAGAAATCCCCACCGGTTGAGTCTGGGACCTGAGGCCTTTCTAGGTCTGAGAGTGTGATTTGCAGACAGACTTAGTCTTTGGTGACTCCTTCCCTTCTAGGAATCAAGGGCATGACTCTGCTCTGACTGGAGTGGCTCTCAGTTTTTAAGAGGAAGCTGAGAGCTAAAGCTGAACAAGATCCTCATCCTCCTGGAAAAAAGTGACAAGTGAGGTGCCGCAGGGTTCGGTCCTGGCCCATGGTTGGTCCATGTTTTTATGCATGACTTGGAGGAGGGCGATCAGAATAATCAAGGGTGTGGAAACCAAGCCTTATGTGGAACGGTTGAGGAAGTTAATAGGTATGCTTAGCCTGAAGAAGAGGAGACTGAGAGGAGATACGATAGCCATCTTCAAATATCTCAAGAAGAGAGAACAAGCTTGTTTTCTCCTGCCCCGCAGGGTAGGAGACAAACTAATGGCCTCAAGTTACAAGAAAGGAGATTCTGACTAAACATCAGGAAGAACTTTCTGACGGAAAGAGCTGTTCGACAGTGGAACAGACTCAACCGGGAGTCAGGAGGTTGTGGACTCCCCTTCCTTGGAGGGTGGACGGTCATCTGTCACGAATGGTTGAGTTGAGCTTCCTGCATTGCAGGGGCTGGACTAGATGCCCCTCAGAGTCCCCTCCAACTCTGCAGTTCTGTGATTCCAAGGAAGAATATTTGTGGCCAGTGGGTAGTTAATTCATGTCAGTGAAGTGGCACAGTTTGTGTCGGGGATCCTTATTTAGCTGGCCGCAATCAGGGCCGTGACCGCAATGAACCGTGGAACGACTGAGATAATAAATAGCGAAATTGGGGAAGTGCCTTCTCTTCCATGCCACTGGAGACGAAATGACTCATGGTGCTCTTAAGACGATGACAGACCCTTCTGTTATGAGGTCTGGGAACTTAGAATCATAGAATCCCAAGCTTTTTCAGCCCCCCCCCCGCTTCCATAAACTCATCTCCTTAATCTCCTTAATGTGGGATTTGGCATCTTTCCACAGGGCCTGCAAGACAGAGCTGTTCCGCCTGGCCTTTGGGTTGGTTTTAGTTTAACCCTGATGTTTCATTCCTTTATGGTTTGATTGGTGGGCTACTTAAAAATGAGGCTGCATTTTAAACTTTAAATCGTATTTTAACTTGCATTTTAATTGATTGTTTTGTATGTTTTGTTGTGATTTTATGGGTGTTAGCCACTCTGAACCCGGTCTTGACTGGGAAGAGCGGGGTATAAATAAAAATTTATTATTATTATTATTATTAACATATAAAAACAATATTTCAGAATGGAAGTTTGCACAACCCACTAAGGAGGATTATAATGCGATAAAATTCAAAACAGTGACAATCAGTTGCACATTTATTCAAAATACAATTAAAACTACTTAGTTTGATTAATTCAACAATGTTAATGAACTTGATCCAGTAATGCCAGCTTTTCAGAGACTGTTGGGCATTGACACCTCCCCTCCCTCTCCCTTGCCTCTTTGCCCCCCCCCTTTGGGAATGGGACACGGGTGGTGCTGTGGTCTAAACCACAGAGCCTAGGCCCTAGGGCTTGCCAATCAGAAGGTTGGCGGTTCAAATCCCCGTGACTGGGTGAGCTCCCGTTGCTCGGTCCCTGCTCCTGCCAACCTAGCAGTTCAAAAGCACGTCAAAGTGCAAGTAGATAAATAGGTACCGCTCTGGTGGGCAGGTAAACGGCGTTTCTGTGCGCTGCTCTGGTTCGCCAGAAGCGGCTTAGTCATGCTGGCCACATGACCCGGAAGCTGTATGCCGGCTCCCTCGGCCTATAGAGTGAGATGAGCGCCGCAACCCCAGAGTCGTCCGCGACTGGACCTAATGGTCAGGGGTACCTTTACCTTTAATATACCATTGCTCTCCTACTGTCTTCTGAAGCTCCTACTGTCTTCTGAAGCTCTTCTGAAGCAGTGAGGGAACCACCAGAAGGCCCTCGGAGCTGGACCTCAGTGTCCGGGCTGAACGATGGGGGTGGAGACGCTCCTTCCGGTATACTGGACCGAAGATGGTAGATTTTAAGTGCTCTCCAGGATAAAGCACATCTGGCCTGAAGCTCTGTCTGTCTGTCTGTTTTTCTGGGCCTCTGGCAATCCTCTCTAAATCAAGCTGCTTTTGCGAAGGATTTCCAATTCTGTACTGGGAACAGTGCATGAAAAGCACCCACTGGATGGGAGCATTTCCTCTCTATTGTGTGGCTCACCCTGGCCTCTTTCTGTGTTGATTCTGACCAGCTGGTGGAGCTTACTGTTGTGCCTATTAGCTTTGGCAGTGGCAAAGTTGGCTGTGCATGTGCACATGGCGGTGTGTGTACGTGTGAGGAGGGGTTCATGATTTGGGATTCCTTTATTCATATCTATCTGTTAGTGACAGACTCCTGGATAAATTTATTCTGAGATCGGAGTAAGGTTGGCAAGCAGGGTGGATAAAAATCAACGATTTAAAAAAAATAAATCAAATAAATCGATTTTTTTAAATTTAAATTGGATTTTTTTGATTTAAATTGGATTTTTTTGATTTAAATTGGATTTTTAAAATAAAATGCTTTTGGAGGAAAAATCTTTCTAAATATAGTCTTCTATTTAAGTTACATTGTAGTCCAAAGGCTATTCATCAGGAAATAAGGATTTGTTTTAAGTTTATCAAGTGTGCTAAAACTCAGTCTAAGGTTTTTTTTTTAATGTTTAACCACATCAGTTAACAAATATGGATACATACGCTATCATGTTATTGTTTTAGTTAAATAAATTGTTTAAATGGTGATTAAGGAAATGATTATTTTTCTCCTTCCAATAAAGTACAGCAGAAAAGTTGTCCAAATATAAACAGTTAACTTATTAAACCTCACCATAATTTCATAATTATCTGTCTATGTATTTCTAGTAGTATAACCAAATCAGTAATTTTTGATATAACTGTAAAAACTACTCTGAAAATTTATTATTCCAAAAATGAAACCTTCATATGGTTGTAAATATTAAGATTATACCAGCAAGAATTAGTCTTTCTGTAAAAAAATATTTAAATCAAGTCTTACTGACTAGTGATTTAAATCAAGCCTTACTGTCTAGTGATTCAAATCGTGATTTAAATCAATTTGATTTAAATCAAATCCAGCCTGTTTACAAGGCAGCATCCCTCCCACCCACCTTCCAGTCAGGGCACGGGACTATTTAATTCAGTTGTTCTCTTTCTAGCATTCCAGGTTGATGCCTCAGGCTTGCTTGTGAGTTTATTTTGGCTGGAGCCATTCTTGCTGAATCAAATTAGACTGAAAGAGTCGATTCTGCCACCTTCACCATGTCTGTTGAAGCAAAAAAACAATTCCCAGTATCTGCTGCAAGCCTCCTATGTTTTCTCCTCATTCTCTTTACTCCACTTACTCAAGTCTTCCTTTCATGAGGTGAGATTGTACCGATCCTCTGGAATTCATCTTCTTTTAAGCCAGTGTGTTAATCTGTCTCTCTCTGTTTCCCCCCTCTGAGGTGGATGAGTTCAGAGGGGACTTCTGGTTGTATGTGACACACTTCTGTGACATCGGTTTCCTCTCCCTCAGTGAGTTTGTAATCTCAATCTTGTCATCACCTTTCCTGCCCCTTTAAAAGGAAGTGTTTCTTTTTAATGCAGGCTGCAGAGCCAGTGGCGGCAGGCTGGAAGGCAGCTTAGAGGCTGGCGAATGGGGAACTGGCCAGAAGTCATTTTCCGTGCAAATTGTCAATGTTTCTGGAGGAGATAGAGACACATCCACCACTGGAGAAGTTGTTTCCTCATCAATCCATTATTAGGAGATGATGGTATGTCGCACCTTCTACTTATTTATTTCCTTTTTAAATGCATAATGATCTTCTTTTCCCCAAGAAAAATCCAGAGAAAGTGTTTGGATGGTACATTTCAGTGTGAGTTCAGCTCCCTTTCTGCTAGAAAATGCGGGACTCAAAACTGTTCAGCTATGGGCTTCTGTATCTGAATAGGGTGAATGGAGCATGGGTAGGCAAACTAAGGCCTGGGGGGTGGATCCGACCCAATCGCCTTCTAAATCCGGCCCACGGACGGTCCGGGAATCAGCGTGTTTTTACATCAGTAGAATGTGTCCTTTTATTTATAATAATAATAATAATAATTAATAATGATTTATTATTTGTACCCCACCCATCTGGCTGGGTTATTTTGATGTATTTTAATATTTGTTGGAAGCCGCCCAGAGTGGCTGGGGAGACCCGGCCAGATGGGCGGGGTACAAATAAAAAATTATTATTAAAAAATTATTATTATTATTTGTGGGGCCTGCCTGGTGTTTTTACATGAGTAGAATGTGTCATTTTATTTAAAATGCATCTCTTGGTTATTTGTGGGGCATAGGAATTCGTTCATTCCCCCCCCCCCAATACAGTCCGGCCCCCCACAAGATCTGAGGGACAGTGGACCGGCCCCCTGCTGAAAAAGTTTGCTGACCCTTGTTTTAATGTGTTGTAAATGGCTTTGAGATTTTTTTCTTTAAAATATAAAGCAGTATAGGAAAAATAATAATAATAACAACAACAGTAAGTTCCATTGTAAAAAACAAAACAAAAACCCTTCCTAGAGATTCTGTTGTGGTGATTGTAACCCAGGTTTAAGGTGCCATTTGGCGATTAGCTTATATATCTGAGTTTCTAACACTGGTCAAGGGAGGGGAAGAGGCTGTCATTGCCTGCAAATCCCAGTGCTTTACTTCCAAGTAAGAGAGGGTGCAGATACTATGAAGCTCATTTAATTGGGTTTGAGGATGGGGCAGCATCAGAGTTCCCCAGCACTGTTGCATTCTTGGAAGAAGGAAAACCTCTCATCGAAATTCTAATTCAGGTGGTACAATGGGGGCAACCCAGCTAGAATGTTGCTTGGAGTGGAAATGTTTAGGAGACTTTTGAAAATGCACTGTCTGGTTGGGTTGGCAACTCTCTTATTCCGGTCAGAACTGAACGGTCTTTCAGATTCCTATGAACAATGGCGCTACTGATCATGGCCGTGCAGCCTTAAGATTGAGAGGTGATTTTAGTTGGGAAATGTTGACCAGCTTGTTGGGCAAGGGATTCCTGTCATGCCTTTTTGGCTTCCGTTTCTTCACCTGCACAGAGCCTGCTTCTGAAGACAGCACTGCTTTTATTTTCCAACACTCCTTTCCTGTTAATGGTTAATTCCATCCCTAGGCAAACAACTCCAGGAGGAGAAAGTGCTTGTTTCTTTCTGGTAGGTTGTCTGGCTCCAAGCTGCTGCTGGCTGTTATCTCCCCCCACCCCACCTGCTCCCTGCAGGGCCAACCCAAGAAGTTTAGCTATCCCAAGCAGGTGCCCTGTGAAATGAAGGGGTTAGTGCACCTCTTTGACCTCTTGCAACACTGCAGAGCATGCTGGGGTCACAACTCTGAATATGTACACTGTGTTTGGGCCACAGTTTTCTGTAATGCGCTTCCCCCCCATTTATATCCCACAAGAGATGTTTGCACCTGGTTCTCCCCCTCATTTAATCCCCACACCAACCCTGTGAGGTAGGCTCGACAGAGACATGAGAGAGTTACTGGCCCAAGGCCACCCACTGAGCTTCAAGGCTGAGTGGATCCAATATGCCCTGCTGGAATCTACTTATGCTGGAATCTACTTATGCAGGCAACTCTC
This sequence comes from Darevskia mixta, assembly GCA_034641385.1. Classification (NCBI taxonomy): domain Eukaryota; kingdom Metazoa; phylum Chordata; class Lepidosauria; order Squamata; family Lacertidae; genus Darevskia; species Darevskia mixta. Next base: position 763,632 of record JAWWNH010000093.1, read on the forward strand.
AACTTAGGCAGGTCTATCTGGGCACCCGGCTGATTTTCTTCTTACCTTCCTATTGCAGGATACTGACCAATTTGTAACCTCACAAATGGCAAAATTTCTAACCTCCGTTCTGACACACAAGAGACGTAATGGAGCATTAGTAGGAACCTGAAATTGCTTGGAAATAATTATCTATATTTTTTGGGTAGTTATTAAGTTTTATTCCCATTAATCCTATCGTTCTAATTTTCCAAATCTGATGTGAGTGAAATTTTTCGTTCTGTCTGTGTTTTCTGCCTTGTTTTTGATATGAGCTTAAAGCTGAAATAAAAACGTCTCGAACTTAGGCAGGGGTTGGCAGGCAAAGCCAGAATTGTGTATAGTCAAAACACATTGCGTTCAAGGGTGGTGAGATTGCCAAAGTCTCTCCCCCCCCCCAGATGCCTACCTGCTTTCGACCCACTGTTAAATATTTTTTGGCCAAGCGTGTAAAGCTGAATGGGCACAAGTATTAAATGCACGTAAGCTAGGAGTTACCGGGACCAACATTGCGGACTGTTTACGTTGTACATCGATATTTTCTTATACGCAGCTTACCAGCTGTTTTATGCCTTGTGCCCCGTGCCTGGTTAACGCCTTCTCCTTCTTTCTTGCTCCAATTTAAATCCCTTTGGCACCTGAGCAGAAGAACATGGAACTGGCTGGTGAGAAGCTGAGGAAGGAGCTGGAAGAGGAATTGAAATTGGGCCCTGAGCAACTTCGCAGCCACGCCTGGTACCACAGCTGTCTGCCACGGCAGGTAATAGCCCACGGATACTGTGGCGATGAGCGGGAGGAGAACTTTTTTTTCTTTTTAATCTATTTATTGAATTTTCCAATACAAATCACAGCAAATCACATTGAAATTATTCCCAATTACATTTCAAATTACAATCCAAATTAATTATACAATTCCCAATTAAAAGAAACATTCCAATTATGCCTAATTCTTATAGTAATTTTTTTATATATGGACTTCCCATGCCTCGGACGCCAGAGCTTCCCTGATCACCTTCATCGATTGCTTTTCAAAATTCTTTCCAATATTTCCACATATATGCCAGCAAGCAGGCTAAATTATAATAAACAATGTCTCTGTGTGGATGAGGTCGATCTTAATTCCAAATGCCACACTCCGACCATCGCCATCTTCTCGTCCTGTTGTTCACCAAACTTCTTCACACTGCTACTCTTCCCCGCTTGCTTTGCACATACCCCTTTCCAGGAGTGCCAGTCTCTAATATAAATCAAGCGGGAGGAGAACTTAACAATGCTTTCCTGGGACTGTCTCTTAACTCTTGGAAGGTGTAGAAATCTGCCGGTAGAACCCCAAACTGTTCTGAATGGCGAAGGTCTGCTTCTCCCGATGTATTCATGATTACTTGTGGCATTTCTCTCCCGTCCATCAACCAAGTCCTCTGCGTGGTTCACAGCTGAACGAAACAATAAAACGCAATAGGAAATGTGGAATTCAGCGCGATGGTAGTACTCGTAATGCCTGTCCTGCTCAACGCAAAGCCTTTTACAAAGCTATCTTAATCCTCTTTGCCTCTTTCGGAAGTTTGGACAAAGAGGAGGAGCTGTTTCAGCACAGAGAGCAGGCACATTGTTGTTTAGTCATGTCCGACTCTTCGTGACCCCATGGAGCAGAGCACACCAGGCACTCCTGTCTTCCACTGCCTCCCGCAGTTTGGTCAGACTCATGTTAGTAGCTTCGAGAACACTGTCCAACCATCTCGTCCTCTGTTGTCCCCTTCTCCTTGTGCCCTCCATCTTTCCCAGCATCAGGGTCTTTTCCAGGGAGTCTTCTCTTCTCATGAGGTGGCCAAAGTATTGGAGCCTCAGCTTCAGGATCTGTCCTTCCAGTGAGCACACAGGGCTGATTTCCCTCAGAATGGATATGTTTGATCTTCTTGCAGTCCATGGGACTCTCAAGAGTCTCCTATAGCACCAGAATTCAAAAGCATCATTTCTTCGGCGATCAGCCTTCTTTATGGTCCAGCTCTCACTTCCATACATCACTACTGGGAAAACCATAGCTTTAACTATACGGACCTTTGTCGGCAAGGTGATGTCTTTGCTTTTTAAGATGCTGTCTAGGTTTGTCTAGAGCAGGCACAGTGGTGGTGAAATCCTAGATGAAGATGGTTCTGTGCCTTCAAAGTGTGTGGAAGTTGCAAATGCCATGCCCTCTCAAAGGGGGGGGGAATCATAGAATCATAGAATTGTAGAGTTAGAAGGGACCCAAACAATCACCTAGTACAACGCCCTATAAAATCTCCTCTTCCTACTGTGGATTCCCTATGGCAGAGGTTTTCAATCTTTGGCAGCCCCTCTCTCTCTTTCAGACACCCTCCCTTGTGGAGGGTTCCTCCAGCCTCCTTTCCACTCTCCTTTCCTTAGGAGTCCTCTGGGCAGCCACTGCTGCCTCCCCTGGTCTGTGAGCTGCCCCACCGCCCCAAAGAGATGCCTCCCAGAGGCACCATTCACCTGTACAGCTTGGACTACTGCAATGCGCTCTACGTGGGGCTACCTTTGAAGGTGACCCGGAAACTACAATTAATCCAGAATGCGGCAGCTAGACTGGTGACTGGGAGTGGCCGCCGGGACCACATAACACCGGTCCTGAGAGATCTACATTGGCTCCCAGTACGTTTCCGAGCACAATTCAAAGTGTTGGTGCTGACCTTTAAAGCCCTAAACGACCTCGGTCCTGTATACCTGAAGGAGCGTCTCCACCCCCACCGTCCAGCCTGGACACTGAGATCCAGCGCCGAGGGCCTTCTGGCGATTCCCTCACTACGAGAAGCAAAGCTACAGGGAACCAGACAGAGGGCCTTCTCGGTAGTGGCGCCCGCCCTGTGGAACGCCCTCCCAGCAGAGGTTAAAGTGATAAACAACTATCCTACATTCAGTAAATACCTGAAGGCAGCCGTGTTTAGGGAAGTTTTTAACTTGTGATTTTGATGTATTTTAATATTTGTTGGAAGCCGCCCAGAGTGCCTGGGGAGACCCGACCAGATGGGCAGGGTACAAATAAAAAATTATTATTATTATTATTATTATTATTATTATTATTATTATTATAGCCAGGGCTGCTGTAACAAACAGCTGTGCAAGCCTTTGGGAGGCAGAAACTCGAGAGGGCATCTGAGGAGGGAGGGAAAGAAAGAGGGATAGAGGCCAGTGTTGCCCACGGCACCCCTGACAATCATTCAAAGCACCCCAGGGTGCCACGGCACGCTGGTTGAAAACTACTGCCCTATGGGGTTATTGCGTTCAGTAGCTGCAAGGTTCTCTCCACCCCCATCATTCTGCCCGGACACTGAGGTCCAGCTCCGAGGGCCTTCTGGCGGTTCCCTCCCTGCGAGAAGCCAAGTTACAGGGAACCAGGCAGAGGGCCTTCTCGGTAGTGGCACCCGCCCTGTGGAATGCCCTCCCACCAGATGTCAAAGAGAAAAAACAACTACCAGACCTTTAGAAGACATCTGAAGGCAGCCCTGTTTAAGGAAGCTTTTAATGTTTAATAGATTATTGCATTTTAATGTTCTGTTGGAAGCCGCCCAGAGTGGCTGGGGAAACCCAACCAGATTGGCAGGGTATAAATAATAAATTGTTATTGTTATTATTATTATTAATAGTTGTCCGGAAGGGAAGAGCTTTGATAGGTGCATATTGTATCTGGCCCAGAAGGGAGATTAATATAGCTGTCAAAGGTAAAGGTAAAGGGACCCCTGACCATTAGGTCCAGTCGTGACCGACTCTGGGATTGCGGCGCTCATCTCGCTTTACTGGCCAAGGGAGCCAGTGTACAGCTTCCGGGTCATGTGGCCAGCATAACAAAGCCACTTCTGGCGAACTAGAGCAGCACACAGAAACGCCGTTTACCTTCCCGCTGCAGTGGTACCTATTGATCTACTTGCACTTTGACGTGCTTTCGAACTGCTAGGTGGGCAGGAGCAGGGACCGAGCAACGGGAGCTCACCCCGTCGCGGGGATTCGAACTGCTGACCTTCTGATTGGCAAGCCCTAGGCTCTGTGGTTTAACCCACAGCGCCACCCGCTGTCACAGGTATGAGTGTCCTACAGCAGATTTGGTCTCCTGTCGATGGACTTGCAGTACCTCTCCACACTGACTCCTTGGATCCTGCTAGACAACCCCCCTTTCTTGCTACGCTGTTTTTGCCCCTGCTCTCCCCCACCCCCCACCCCCCGGCCACCTCCAACCGCAAACCAAGTTCCTCTCTCTCTCTCTGTCCCTCCTTTTCCTTTCTGGCCTTAGGAGGCAGAGTCTCTGCTGCAGGACGATGGAGAGTTCCTCATTCGTGACTCACGGTCCAGCTCCGGCGACTACGTCCTGTCGTGCCGCTGGGGCGGCCAGGCCCTGCACTTCAAGATCATCCGCGTGGTGCTGCGCCCCCGGAAGGGCTATTCCCGCACCCTCTTCCAGTTTGAGCAGGAGCAGTTTGACAACGTTCCCGCACTGGTGCGCTTCTACGTGGGCAACCAGAAGGCCATCTCGGACGCCTCGGGAGCCGTGGTGTCCCGGCCTGTCAACAGGAGTGTGCCCCTCCGCTGGCTGAAGGAGCGGTACAGTGACACCGGCCAACCCCCGGGGCCAGGCATGGAGGACAGGGTGCCGCTTCGGCGCTTCAGCTTCCGTGCCGCTGCAAATGCGGAGGAGACCGGAGACGGGAGCTTGCTTCGGTGAGCAAACAATTGCTGTGGGAGCTTTGTCTTGGGGGAGGTTGTAATGGTGGGTATGGCATGGCTTTCTTGTGCGAATCTAAGCCAGTGCCTAATGGGACTCCCAAATCCCATTCCCAGCCAGCATGGCCAATGATTAGGGGCAGGGCTCCCCCCCCAGCTGGAACTCAGTTCCAGCATCTCTCAAGTGAGTTCTGGTACCTCTCAAGTGGGCACCATTGCCATTCTAAGAGAACGAAGGAGTTGTTCATGGTGATTTCCGGCACCTCTTTTTCTAGAAAAATAGTACTGGTTAGGGGTGAATGATAGGTGTTGGAGGGCCACAAGTTCCCGTGATTTAAGCAGGCCAACTTGGAGGAAGCACCACTTTTAGACCTGAGCCAGTGTGGTGTAGTGGTTAAGAGTGGTAGACTCGTAATCTGGTGAACCGGGTTCGTGTCTCCGCTCCTCCACATGCAGCTGCTGGGAGACCTTGGGCTAGTCACACTTCTCTGAAGTCTCTCAGCCCCACTCACCTCACAGAGTGTTTGTTGTGGGGGAGGAAGGGAAAGGAGAATGTTAGCTGCTTTGAGACTCCTTCGGGTAGTGATAAAGCGGGATATCAACTCCAAACTCCTCTTCTACGTCTAAGTAGCTGCGAGCAATTCCCTGGTCTCGTTCAGACGTCATGCCAAACCATCGTTCAGTGCTTCAGAGGGCCTTGGGCACGTGTGCTCCCTCCTCCCCTCCCTCCTGTCCCAGTTTGAGATAAATGTGTGAATAGTCCTGCCTTGTGTTGTGGCTCTTGAAGTCTTGTCAGTGCAATGTCTGTTTGCATGTGAGTCTAAGCATTATCTGGCAGCTGGTCTATGCATTCAAGTGGCTTTCCTGCAGGTTTTTGAAAGGTGGTGTTGGTGGGCTGGAATGGGTTGGTCAACCAGTCATTTCCCTCTTATCTGCCCCCCACCCCAGGACAAAAGATCGAAGTGGAAGCGACCCCAGTAGTCTAGACCAGTTGGACCGGAAGCCGTCCTTGCATGGTGCCCAGTCGGACAGCAATTTGCTGACAGGTGAGTGACGTGAGTGAAGATCACCAACTCAGCACAAGGCAGCTTCTGTTTGTAATGCTGGAGGTGGGTAAGCAATGGTAAAAGTTCAGTGCAGTTATTACTAGACTTAAAAGAGGCAAGCTGTTAAGTTTTCATCAGCTTTCTGGGATGTTTTCCACTGTCCAGTTGTTCTTGGGCTTGCTGATCAGAAGGTCGGCAGTTCGAATCCCTGTGACGGGGTGAGCTCCTGTTGCTCTGCCCCAGCTCCTGCCAACCTAGCAGTTCAAAAGCACACCAGTGCAAGTAAATAGGTACTGCTGTGGCTGGAAGGTAAACGGCGTTTCCGTGCGCTCTGGCTTCTGTCTTCCGTCACGATGTTCCGTTGCTCCAGAAGCGGTTTAGTCCTGCTGGCCACATGACCCAGAAAACTGGCTGTGGACAAACGCCGGCTCCCTCGGCCTGAAAGCAAGATGAGCGCCACAACCACATAGTCGCTTTTGACTGGACTTAACCGGCCAGGGGTCCTTAACCTCTTTACCTTTACCTTCTGTCATCCAGCTTGAAAACAGACACGATGTTTCACTTTTTATTTTTTCGTGCAAAAGGAGAGATTTTTCTTCTGTTCAAAAATCATGGAATTTACCAATGAAAAAACACCCACCACCCAAGAACACCCTACTTTAATGGGTTGAGAGCAGTAACAAAACAAAAAAAAATATTAAAACCACACTTCAGAACCAGAGTAAATCATGGATTGTTTCTCCTAGGTTTTGAAGAACAGCCCTCCCTGGGCTGTTTTGCTTATTTATTTAGAAGAGGTGTATGAGGACAGCAGTTGTTGCTGTTGGAATGAGTTCCAATTGAAAAGGGACAGCTGGGACACCGAATCATAGAATTTTAGAGTTGGAGGGCACCCCAAGGGTCATCTAGTCCAACCCCCTGAAATGCAGAAATCCTTTGCCCAACGACCCTAAGATTAAGAGTCTCATGATCTACTGACTAGGTAAAGCAGTGGGCACTGTTTCAGCTCTACAATATTTGGATATTTGAATATCAGCATCATTGGCCAATGACTGATACGATGACCTGGGTTTGATGAGCTTAATTTGAGAGTTGGAGCTTACTGCCCGTCAGGCTGCAGAGGAACCAACCCCCACGGCAGGTTGCCAGGAACGGATAAGACAAGGAAAAGTCCTTACCATCTACTTTTTATTCAATATTTACAGTGAAAGGCTTGGGAATGCAGCCTCTTGGAATAATGGCGTTGTCCCAGGTCAATCTCCACCCCTCTTCTCTCCCACTTCCTCATTCGTCATCTCTTCTACGGGTGGCGCTGAGGACCCTTTGCTTCTGAGCCCTTTGCTCTCCTACTTTTAAGGCTCGCTGAGTTCTGGGAAATGGTGGGTCTCGAATGCTTTCTAGTGATAACGTGTCAGCTACCTGCTCCGGCTCTGCCTCCTCCTCCTTTCCCATTATTTCCCAACATTCCCCCTCATCTGCCTCTGAGCTGTGATCCCCCTCAAACCACTGTTGTAATTCTGAACATAGCTGTCAACCCTCCCTGTTTTGGCGGGCAACTCCCTTATTCCAATGCCGTTTCCCACTGCTATCCCGGATTGTTGATATCCCTTAAATTTCCCGGATTTCAAAGGAAGCAGCTCCTCTCCCTCCCTGCCAGCCAGGGAGGCTCCTCAGCTGTGTTGCTCGGCTGCCAATAAGGAGTCTGAGACCGACTGGGGGCGGAGCTTGCATGCCTTGTGCAGCCAGACCCTCACGCCCAACCAGACAGCCAGCCTGCCTGCCATCTATGCGTTCGCTCTTTCGCTCACCCGTTCGCGCGCAGCCTCTGAAGCGCAGGGTGGCGAGCTACTTGGTGCCATTGAACCGCCCTCGCGGCATCCCTTATTTTCAAATCCGAAAGTTTGGAAAAATCCCTTATTTTCAAATCCGAAAGTTGACAGCTATGATTCTGAACTGTCTTCTTCTTCTTCTCTGGAAGGTTCAGGCTGGGGAGGCGGTCTCCATCATTCCTCCTCTGCCCAGTCCCTGACACTGTGTGGACTTAGCGCCTGTTCTTTCTTTTGACCGACAGGTAGCCCAGAAACATCACCTGGAGCCCAGGACCGGAGCCAGCTCCCTCCCCTGTCTCCTGCCTTCCGCACAGGCAGCGACCCTGTCCTGCGGCCCGATGCCCTGAAGCCTCGCCCACTGGGAGGTCCGCCACTGAGCGGCTCTGAGGGGCGGCTCCACTCCAAAGCTCCACCCAAACCTTTGAGGGCCCCGTCCATGCTGGTGAGCGACTACTGCGAACTGGTTCCCAAGGCTCCCGAAGGCCCCGGGAGCCACGTGGAACGTCTACGGAAGGAAGAACGGTGGCGGGGCCAGGCCTACATCACAGAGACGTCCTTTGGGTTCCTGGACACGGACGGGGCACCTTCTACCCTCCCCGACGCGGCGGAGGCTGCCGAGGAACCAGACTTCGAATGGCCCCTGGTAGAGACCACCTCCTCCTTCCAGCCTCGCCACTTCAAGTCGCTGCTCTTGGCCCCTGACAACAAACCCCTGGAGCCCAGCGCCCTAAAGCACCTCAAGGACCTGTTTGCCCAGCACGACTGCCAGGAAACTGCCCTTCACATTCTCCAGGTGGACTGCCAGGTGAGGGAGACCAGCGGCAGGTGGGTGGGGGGGACGTGACAACAACTTTTCACTTTACCGTTCGTTCTTGTGATCTCCTGCCCCCATCTCAATTATGGCACATTTTTGGCCATAACCCTAACCCTAACCCTTTTATAGATGATTGGTTTTGACCAAACTTGTCCTGAGAGCTCACTGCCATAGCTGTCAACCCTCCCTTTTTTGGTGGGAAACTCCCTTATTCCAATGCCGTTTCCTGCTGCTATCCCGGATTGTTGATATCCCTTAAATTTCCCGGATTTCAAAGGAAGCAGCTCCTCTTCCTCCCTGCCGGCCAGGGAGGCTCCTCAGCTGTGTTGCTCGACTGCCAATAAGGAGTCTGAGACCGACTGGGGGCGGAGCTTGCATGCCTTGTGCAGCCAGACCCTCACGCCCAACCAGACAGGCAGACAGCCTGCCTGCCGTCTATGCGCTTGCTCTTTCGCTCACCCGTTTGCACGCAGCCTCTGGAGCGCAGGGTGGCGAGGCTACTTGGTGCCATTGCACCGCCCTCGCGGCATCCCTTATTTTCAAATCCGAAAGTTTTTGGAAATCCCTTATTTTCAAATCCGAAAGTTGACAGCTATGCTCACGGCTGAGATGGGACTTGAATGCTGATCTGTAGTATGTTCTCTGCTGCACCACTACTGTGGCTGGTGCTCAAAATATTTCGGCCAGGACGTTTTTTCGGGTAGGTGGGTGGATTCCCCTTCTCACAATGGGGTAGGGGCTAAATCTAGGTAGGAGACCTGGCTTCCAGCTCAGTACCATGGCTGGGCAATATCTGGTTTTCAATACTGTGATATATCACCAGCTAAACATCTCAGTATACTGATACATCATAATATCTGAAATGAGAATGGAACTATGGAGAGGTATTGGCTGGCTTCATGGTTTTCCCCACAATAGTGCATGCACACAAACACACACCATGATTTGCGATATATGGCCAGGTCAAAAATTATGAAAATGATACGATATGAACTTCAAACCAGTTTTGGATGATATATCACCCAGCCCTAACACATATAATGATTTGCAATATATGGCCAGGTCAAAAATTGTGAAACCAGTATCACGATATGGATTTCAAACCAGTTTTGGGCGATATATCTATATATTGCCCAGCCCTATCCTAAGCTTTGGGGGGGGGGGGCTTTTTCTAGTTTTGCCCAAAATTGTTGAGCTCCACCCCACCCCCCGCAAATCTACACTTTCGTCACGGGTTGCTATACATCAGGATTTTCCCGGACATTTCAGCGAAATACAGAATAGAATCTCTTCTCCGACCATAAGCATAAATTGGAAAGCTTTCGCTCTTTTTAAGATGATGCAAAGACTGACAGATGGACTGTGCCAAGAGCTTTTGTCAGCTGGCTAGACCATCGTTTATGTGACAAACTGCTCTGTGGCTCACAAAAGCTGATACCTTCGTTGGCCTACAAGGTGCCCCAAGACACTGTTGTTTTTACTGTAACAGACTGACCCACTGCTCTCCTTCTGAAGCCCACTCACAGTCCATCCTAGATGGCGAAAGTATAGTAAACAAAATAATTAAGGATGAGACCTGCCTTGGTTAAGAGGTAGGTCACCTTTGTCTTTAGTACATCTCAAGACAGAGAGAGAGAGAGATGCATGGTGTTGCCCTGAGAACTAAACCGGACAAGGTGGAGTTTTACTTTTCTTTAAAAATTAATGAATAAATCTCAGAGCAGAAAGCTTTGGAGCCAAGATTTCCCTTCCTTCAGCCCTCTTGCTTATTCTTGCACACATGCTATTTAAGGCACTGTTTTAATTTTGTTTAACAAAATAAAGCCGCCTCATTCAGAAGAGGTAGGTTTGCTTTTAAGCCAGAGTTTCATTGTGAAGTTTTTTTTTTTTTTAAAAAAAAAACCTTATGAAGGCAATGGAGAGCCAGGAGATTGGAGCTGTGTTGTACGGAGAAGGCGTCCATTGGAAGCGATGTGGGGAAGGCTGACTCGTTTTTAAATGGGGGAAAATGCATGTGGGTTGCATTTTTGCATTCCTACATAGTGCAACATTCAAAGAAATGTTCTGATTCCAAAAATGCCTGATCCCTCCTCGCTCTAATGGACCAGGGAAGGTTCCCACACGCTGGGTCCCAAAAATGATGATTTTACTACCACGTTGTGTTCGCATTTGTTTCTTGGGTGCCCATATGAGCTCTTCTCGTTGTGCACCTCTAGTCACAAAAAGTGGATTTTTATGCTTGCTTACCTCAACCTAGCAGTTCGAAAGCACGTCTAAGTGCAAGTAGATAAATAGGTACCGCTCTGGCGGGAAGGTAAACGGCATTTCCGTGCGCTGCTCTGGTTCACCAGAAGCGGCTTAGTCATGCTGGCCACATGACCCGGAAGCTGTACGCCGGGGAGGTGGCCGGGGGGGGGGGGAGAGCAGGGGCAAAAACAGCGTAGCAAGAAAGGGGGGTTGTCTAGCAGGATCCAAGGAGTCAGTGTGGAGAGGTACTGTAAGTCCATTGGCAGGAGACCAAATCTGCTATAGGACACTCATACCTTTGACAGCGGGTGGCGCTGTGGGTTAAACCACAGAGCCTAGGGCTTGCTGATCAGAAGGTCGGCAGTTCGAATCCCCGCGACAGGGTGAGCTCCCGTTGCTCGGTCCCTGCTCCTACCCACCTAGTAGTTCAAAAGCACGCCAAAGTGAAAGTAGATAAATAGGTACCGCTGCAGCGGGAAGGTAAACGGCGTTTCCGTGCGCTGCTCTGGTTCGCCAGAAGCGGCTTTGTCATGCTGCCACATGACCCGGAAGCTGTACACTGGCTCCCTTGGCCAGTAAAGCGAGATGAGCGCCGCAACCCCAGAGTCAGTCACGACTGGACTGGGGTCCCTTTACCTTTGACAGCTATATCAATCTCCCTTCTGGGCCAGATACAATATGCACCCATCAAAGCTCTTCCCTTGCGGACAACTATTAATAATAATAATAATAATTTATTATTTATACCCCGCCCATCTGGCTGGGTTTCCCCAGTCACTCTGGGCAGCTTCCAACAGAACATTAAAATGCAATTATCTATTAAACATTAAAAGCCTCCCTAAACAGGGCTGCCTTCAGATGTCTTCTGAAGCGAGTAAAGCAAGATGAGCGCCACAACCCCAGAGTCGGTCACGACTGGACCTAATGGTCAGGGCTCCCTTTACCTTTACCTCAGGTGGGAAGCACGATATCTATGGCAGCCCACAAGGCAAACCGGTCTGGGGAGCAGAATGGAGGGAGGGAGGGAGGCCATTGGCTGCCTCAAGTTCCTCACCCTTTCCCCCCGAAATGTCCCCTTCGATTCTTCAGGTTGCCAGAATCATTGGAGTGTCCAAGGAGCAGCAGCGGGCGATGGGGGTCAGCTCAGGCCTGGAACTTATAACCCTCCCTCAAGGGCATCAGTTGCGGAAAGACCTGCTGGAAAGGTATTGACATTTGGGAGTGGGCAATGGAACAGACCCCACAAGAGGGGAGGGTGGCATTCCTAGGATGACCACAGCTACTCCAGGAGTTGGTTGCTTGTGCAATTGCTCTGTGTGTGTGTGGGGGGGGGGAGCAAGCAGGTCAGTATGGAAATTGTAAACTTTGCTAATGAATGTATTGGGTGGCGGAAAAGAATTTTCCTAGGGGCCCTGAAATACCTTTGTGTGTGTTGGCTGCATTTTTCCTCCTTCGAGGGCTTGAGATGAGTATGCAGAGCTGTTTGCCAAGTGGCAACATGTTCGAGTGGGAAATTCATTAAGGGGAAATCCAACAGGAGGGTTTGTACGGGGAGTCACCCAGCCTCTGGCCAGAGCGAGCTCCAAATAGATAGCTAACTTAGCACTGTGATCTTGCAACTACTCGGTGAGAGGTTACCACTTGGCAACTGGTTGACCGGATTCACTTTAATAGTCTGAGCAGCAACAGCAGCAGCAGCACAATCCTCTATATGCACTATGTTGAGTTTCACACCTGGGCTGTGATGCAATTCTGGCTAATCTGAAAACCTGAGTGTTTCCCCCCAAGACGTGTTTCTCCAATTCAAAGCCTTGAGAGTTGAAACGTTTGTGGTGGGAAACTCAAGGTGTGGTATTGAAATTGGAGTGTTTGCCAGACAGGCCTCAATCCCTCTCCCTACCACAAATCTGCTGCTGTGCTCTGAATGTTTAAAAAGCTAAAGGGACCCCTGACCATTAGGTCCAGTCGCGAATGATTCTGGGGTTGCGGCGCTCATCTCACTTTATTGGCCGAGGGAGCCGGGGTACAGCTTCCAGGTCATGTGACCAGCATGACAAAGCCGCTTCTGGCGAACCAGAGCAGCGCACGGAAATGCCATTTACCTTCCCGCTGCAGTGGTACCTATTTATCTACTTGCACTGCGTGCTTTCAAACTGCTAGGTTGGCAGGAGCTCGGACCAAGCAACGGGACCTCATCCCGTTGCGGGGATTCGAACCACCGACTTTCTGATCGGCAAGCCCTAGGCTCTGTGGTTTAACCCACAGCGCCACCCGCGTCCTTTGGAATGTTTACGTATTAAAATTGATGCTACACCTTTTTGATACGGTGGAGTGGCTAAGAGGCTAAGGATTTGGGGATGTTCCTGGTTCCGAGTTCACTTGGTGCCTTAGGCAGACTCTCTCAATGTCAGCCCCGCAGCTGCAACAGGGGAATAATCCTGCTTGCCTACCTTGCAAGCAGGGTGCCAACTTGAATATTATATGGGGGGGAAGGGAGGTAAGCCCCACCCCACATAATCACATGATGTGCACACACACCATTTGAGTGGCAATGCACATCAACATTGGTGGGGGGCAACCTCCTCAAATATTTTATGGGGTGGGCAAAGGGCCCTCAGCCAGCCCACAAGAGTTCGCTCCTATATTTGCAAGGGTTTGCGATATAATGTGATTGTGATGTTATTTGAATACTCAGCAGTGGTATAAAATTATGTTCTTCTGCTGGTAGGTGATGGGATTAGGAATTTCCTGGTTTATGGGTACATTCAAACACATTTAGCATTGGATAGGATGGGAGGACCTTTTTAGTGAGTTTCCGTATCTATTTTCTGTGGCGCAGCACCCTCTCGTGGTGAGGACAAAAATAAAACTCTATAATCTGTCATTGCTTCTGGGCGAGAGCCCAGATGCCATAGAAAATGGTACTCTAGACTGTGTTTGTTTTGAGGGCAGCAGCGACCCCTGTCTGTCCACTCAAGATTCCCTCTTTGCCAACCCTTAGGCACCACCTCATCGCTCTGGGCATCGCTGTGGACATCCTAGGCTGCACAGGGTCCGCAGCTGAGCGGGCGGCCACTCTGCACAAGATCATTCAGCTGGCGGTAGAGCTATGGAAGTCAGCGGGGGACCTCTTTGCCCTCTCTGCTGTGATGAAAGCCTTGCAGCTGCCGCAGGTGAGAGATGAGTAGGGGAGAGTGAAATGAACTGTAAGGCATTTGCCAACACTCTGGTCACGGGATCTGCTGCAGGGGATTGGAAGCCAAGGCTGTGGAGAATCTGTTTGCCTAGAAGGATTGTGTAGCGGGCCACCGGCGAGCGTGGCCCTTCGGAAAAGCCAGCCCTGCAATGTGTGTTGTGGGGGCCTGACTTGCTGTTAAGATGGCTGTTGTTTTTCAGATGAAAGTGGGATGGGGGGGGGGAGAGATCACAAGTATCAGGTTTCTGGGCCTCACTGAAGGGTGTAATGTGCTTTAGAACATGAGAGTGTGGATATTTTAACAGAGCTATGTTTCCTCAGAATGGAGAGGTTTCATCCCTCCTTGAATTCTTCTGACGTTTCATTAAAAAGTCTCTGCTCATGGCATGTACAAAGTTAAAGGTAAAGGGACCCCTGACCATTAGGTCCAGTCATGACCGACTCTGGGGTTGCGGCACTCATCTCGCTTTACTGGCCGAGGGAGCCGGCGTACAGCTTCCAGGTCATGTGGCCAGCATGACTAAGCCGCTTCTGGCGAACCAGATCAGCGCACGGAAACGCCGTTTACCTTCCTGCCGGAGTGGTACCTATTTATCTACTTGCACTTTGACGTGCTTTCAAACTGCTAGGTGGGCAGGAGCAGGGACCAACCAACGGGAGCTCACCCCGTCTCAGGGATACGAACCACCGACCTTCTGATCGGCAGGCTCAAGAGGCTCAGTGGTTTAGACCACGGTGCCACCCGCGCCCAGAAATAGAACTGTAGCAGGAGATGTAGAAACCAGTGACAACCACAGCAAGCTTGGAACATGGGGTGGATGTGAAAAGAAGAAGCCAGGACTTTACCAACCTCTGTCCCAGACAACTTAAAAGCAGCAGTGGTTTGCATAGCCCTTGTGTAAGTTAAGATTGACTTTATTTAGGTTGGTTTACCGACCCTAGGCTCTGTGGTTTAACCCACAGCGCCACCCGCGTCCCTGTACAAAGTTATACCTCAATAAATCTGCATGTGCTGATGATGCTAGCCCTTATTTTGGTCCTGAACCTGCTATTCAAGGCCCAGAGGTTTCGGGCTCAGAAATGTGCAGATTAATGCCATTGAAAGGGATTAAATTTGAATTTGCCTAACCACAGGGTGTGAATATAAAAGCAGCCTTGGCTGTTATGCAGAAGCTTGCATAGACAGACTTATTGACCCCCTTGTGTGGATTTAACACATTTCCATGCTGTATATCCTCAACAGAGCTCTGTTAAAAAAAACAACCTTACCAGGCCAATCGCTCAGGTCTTTTTGTGACACAGAAGTCTGTGCTGGTAGCTGGTCCAATAGGTTTGGCTCTGCTTCTCCCTCTACAGATCACGCGACTGGAACAAACATGGAGGCACCTGCGCCAGAACCACACGCAGAGCGCCATCATGTTTGAGAAGATGCTGAAGCCCCTCATGGGTTGCCTGAACCGGGCTGAAGGTGAGGCCTCTTAGCCATTTTGATGGAGGCAGGCCTGAGGATGCAGAACATGGCGCCTACGTGATGACACGGTTCTATGGCTCCCTTTTCACATGCTTGAACCGAGTTGTGGTTTGCAGCTGTCACACGGTGTACAGCCCCACAGACGTTTATTTTTGTGGCCTCCACATGGGAGGCTATGATGTTTGGATCTTCTGCGACTGCCACAGTTCACAGGAAGGGCTTTGGAAGAACCATAGAATTGTAGAGTTGGAAGGGACCTGTTAAAAACCATTCGGTACCCCTTCTGAAACCTTCGTTTCCATGCTTTGGTACTAAACACTATGGCTGCTCTTGGCTTGTCATTGCCTCAACTACCATGCCTCGGCTGGGGACCACTCTCTGTAGGCTCTCCCTGCAGTTGGATGACACCCAGATGAATATGTCACAGGCTCTTGGAGAAACATTTCATCCCTCCTATATACTTGCATCTAATATACTGCGGGTGGTGCTGTGGGTTAAACCACAGAGCCTAGGGCTTGCCGATCAGAAGGTCGGCGGTTCAAATCCCTACGACGGGGTGAGCTCCTGTTGTTTGGTCCCAGCTCCTGCCAACATAGCAGTTTGAAAGCACGTCAAAGTGCAAGTAGATAAATAGGTACAGCTCCGGCAGGAAGGTAAACGGCGTTTCCGTGCGCTGCTCTGGTTTGCCAGAAGCGGTTTAGTCATTCTGGCCACATAGCTGTATGCCGGCTCCCTCGGCCTATAGAGTCGTCTGCAACTGGACCTAATGGTCAGGGGCACCTTTACCTTTAATATACCATTGCTCTCCTACTGTCTTCTGAAGCTCCATGTTTTTTTTTTTAAAAAAGCATTATTAATTTACTTATTGAGCTCTCAATTGAAGCAGCAGCATTTTTGAGAAGTCAGCCTGTTAGCCAGCACTGTCTGCTATGACTGATGGCAACTCCTTAAGGTCTTTCCTATTAGAAAAAGGCTCCTGGGGTCCTTTTAACTGGAGATGCCAGGAATCGAACACAGGACTTCTGCCTGCAAGGCATGGGCTCTTCTAGTTGTGGCCCCTTCCATTTTTCTTCTTTAAAAAATAATTTGTGCTTCTGCCCCACAGGGAATTCAGTCCCCTCCCTGAAGGAGGTTGCAGTTCCCCACATCCTGCCCCTCCTCTGCCTTATGGAAGAAGAAGAAGTCTGGGGTAGCAACGAGGAGACCTGCGATGCTCTTCTACGGACATTGGAAGCAGCTCGGTTCATGGCCACCAACGCCAGTGCCTACCGAATCAGTGCTGAAGCAAAGCTCCAAGGTAGGGTAGCTCTTGGCAGTACTGATGAGCCCAAGCCTGGCCAGAGGTTGGCGGCTTCATCCCTTCACAGTCTCATTTTGTGCTCAGGTTAGAGTATATGAGACTCACATTTTATTCTCAAACATTTACAACTGCATATATGCATGGAACGTTTCTTGGCGGGTGGAGTACATGGGGATTGTTTGCTGCCGAGATTTTCAGAAACCGAAAAATAAAAGTTAAGAAAACAAAGTTGGCTGAGCTGCTGAGATGCATCCAGGAGCAAAGTGAGCGTCACGGCTGTGTAGAGGTTGGAGCCTGGGCTTTCTAAATCGAAATCTGGAAGGCAGCCGTTCCATCACTGACTTTTGCCACGGCAAAAGGGGCTGCTGCTGGACTGTATTTTGCCTGCCAGCCAAGTTCTGCAGCATGATTTCCTTGGTCCAGCCTTGCTCTTGCCATGGGCGGCACCTCCTTCTGTCCTACGGAGTGGCAGAAACATTGCCGTTCCCCCCATAAATGCCATGTGTTCATGTGCAGATGCATGCCCCATTACCCCCCCTCCAAATTCAAGCAAGAAACTGTTGGGTGTCCTCAGTCAAATCCTGTAGCCACGTTGGTGCTGAAAATGGGAAATAGTGAGATTTTTGGGGGAAGGTTGTCTAGAGGAGTTATGATTTTTGTCCAAGCCGAGCGGCAAAACAGCTGCAGCTTGGATGGTCTGACATTTGCCTGTCTCACTAAGCCATGAGAAAGTTGCCTTATCTGTTTTCCTACATGGAATGTTTATGCTTCACTGTACTATTGTAATCCTAGCCTTTGTGCTCTCTCTTCTGGCTAGACCTCAAGCTGGAAAGACAGCTTTATGGCAGCTCTGTCTTAATGGGCTGGCAGCAGAGATTCTCTCTGCACTATTCCTACAATAAATAGTTTAGCCTTATTTATGGCTTGTGTGTGTTGTTCTTCATGCTGGGAACAATCACATATGACTGCGCCACCGGACTCTCTGTAGCCGGGGATGTGCGCACACGGCTTTGCTCTGGCTTTGGGGCAGTCTCACAAACTGCCCCAGGCGGGGTATTTGCTGACAGTTTGCACATCACAAAAACACCTGAGGAGATCCTCAAATTGAGGCCTCTCAGGCACACATGCAACTTGTGCCAGGGCCTCCCCTAGCCTACATTTTATTCCAGGCAGCGTAGGATTCTGCACATCCATGATTTGCTTCTGTGTCAGCTTGTCTTAGCCCCAGGCAAACACTCTCTCCCTTCTCCAGCCAGCTTTTCTGCCTTTCCAATAAAAAAGCTAGATAGAACCAACCCACAGGTCATGTCTTGTGGAACTACTTGAGTAGCCTGTTAGTTCTTTCCCCTGAAGCTCAGGGGGTTAAATTTGGGCCCTGCTGCATCTGTCCACTGTGGCTTGTGTTGCTTGTGATAACATCATAATCTGCTTTGCTCAGGATCCGAATTCTGCACAGACAACACCTGGTGCCTCAAGCAGAGGCTTGCAGAGAGGCATTCCTTTTCATGCTGCCTTCATGTTTTCATGCATGTGTTTAAGTCAATGCACAAAAGTGCCATTGTGGCCCAGAGGGGCTGCCCATTCCTCTACCTGGCATTGTGGCATCTAAAGAATATGATTTAGCACTGAGCCTTTCCGTGAAGCCAGCATTGCTCAAACTGCCGTTTTGTTTTGTCCTGGGCCTGCTTCTCTCTAAGCCAGGGGTCCCCAAACTCACCCAGCTTCGGGCCGGTTCCTCCGGCGCCGATCGCGCAGCGGGACGGAGGGCAGGGGAGCGCGCACACACATGCTATTTCCGGCGCAGCTGCCCATCTCCGGGTCGGCGGAGCGTCGGAAATAGCTTGTGTGCATGCGCAAGCGTCATTTCTTTTTTTTTAGACATATTTTTATTCTGTCATTTCTGGCGCTCGCCGACCCGGAAGTGCGCCGGAAATGACGCTTGCACATACGCACAAGCTATTTCCGATGCTCCGCCGACCCGGAGATGGGCAGCCACACCGCTAAGAGCGGTCGACGTCGTGGGCCGGATAATTGGATCACTCGGGCCGCATCCGGCCCGCGGACCTTAGTCTGGGGACCCCTGCTCTAAACTTATAATGTGCAACTCCACACCTTGAGCCACCTCTATTGTGGGCAAGCCTGGTGCCTGACCTAGGTGTAACTCTGAACAACTGCTGAAGCCTCATGGCTGCTTTTTATCCCTTCTCCAGGGTTCCACGGGACTCCAGAACTCCTGGAAGCATTCCAGACTGAGTTTTCCCTCCGCTTATTCTGGGGCAGCAGAGGAGCCGATGTGGACCGGGTGGAGAGGCACAAGAAATTTGAACAGATCCTGACTGTCCTTTCCCAGAAATTGGAATGAACGGGACTCTTTTTGCACTCCTGACACCCCAGCTGGGATGCACGCAGGGAACGGCAAAGAGTAATTTGTCGAGAAGCCAAAGGAAGAAGCTCCTGCTGCTGCTGCGAGAAACTTCCAGGACTGGAAGGCGCAGACGGCAGCGTCCGCAAGGAGCCGAGACTTTTCGGTGAGATAGACGTCCCTTCTAGGAAACAAATGGTCGTCTTTCTGTGCTGCCTGAGGCCATTGGTGCCTTTCCCGGCCTTTGAGAATACAGGCAGCCTCTGCTGGGGACTGAACAGGTAGAAAGCAGTCAAAGGCCTTTGTTACTATGTGGTGGTGGAAGCATTCTGTTCCCATCCTACTCTAGTTTGAATGCCGATTAAGAATGCTACAGATGGGGAAATCTGGGATTACAGGCATGGTTTTAGAACCCGAGAAGTTAGACTTTGCACACCCCTTCTGTTTCAGCACATGCTTATAGGTATCCGTGTTGGTGTTTGGACCGAGGCTGCTGAAACTTAACTGCAGATTTATTTAAGCTCTCCAAGCTAACTTTGCCTGATTAGTGGCATTTGCCCAATACTGATGCTGGAAGGTGTCTCCCCACTCCAAAATTAAAGGAGATACTCAAGGCACGGTTCTTTCTAGAATTAGATGTACAGGTGAAACTCGAAAAATTAGAATATCGTAGAAAGGGTCATTTCTTTCAGTAATTCAACTTAAAAGGTGATAGACTCATGACATGCCAAGCGAGATATGTCAAGCCTTTGTTATAATTGTGATTATTATGGCGTACAGCTGATGAGAACCCCAACTTAACAATTTCAACTTTGGGGTTTTCATCAGCTGTATGCCATAATTATAACAAACAAAAGCTTGACATATCTCGCTTTGCATGTCATGAGTCTATCTCCTATATTAAACTCCAGTAGCTAATGAAAACAGTTGCTTACATAAATGGACTTTTCCACAATATTCTAATTTTTTCAGTTTCACCTGTAATTAATCTTAAGCAGTTGAGCACCCCCCCCCCCCAAACCCTCAAGTTATGAAACTCCCTCAGCTCTGCTGTAGAAATTGGGAAGCGGTGGTTTTCCAGCAACCCCATAACCTAATCCTGGGGGGCTGAGGGCTGATGGGAGGCTGAAGGGCCCCAGGTCTCCTAACACCCTTGCTTTGCCAATTGCCGTTTCATATTTTGCTGCCGTCCATGTCATGTATGCTTTGCTTACAAGCCACAGAGGCAGCTTATGATAAAGAGGGGGCAGAAAGGTTGGTTTGCACGGGGTCTTTGTGATAAATAGGGACAGGGGGTTGTCTGCTCGCTCCCAAATGATCGACATACACGGCCGTCTAGCATTTTTATAAACTTCTTAAAAAACCCGCACTTGGGAGGCCAGAGAAACAAACAGTCCAACTGCACAAGCTAAATTTCGTCTGCTATTTACATAAAGTGTAAAAAGGCACCAGCAAATACATTCTACATCTCGAGAGAGAGAGTGTGGCTCGCCCCCCCACCCCCAAATCCCCTTACCCCCCCTCCATGCTTTATGGGGGAACCAGGGTTAAGAGCCAGGGACATTTTACCGATTATGTGAGTAAAAAGCTAAACTTGAGTGGTAAAATAAATTGGTCACTGTATAAAAAGGCTAATATGTTAAGAGTCTTCTTTTTGTTTTGTTTCCTAAAAAAAAAAAAAAAAACCACACGAAAGTCCACAGATCTGGGGGGCAGGAAGTAATTGGTGGCTGCCCCCAATGGCAAAGGCTTGGGGTTCAGGGTAGTGACTCCAGGGAGTAGGCACTTCTGAATGGCCGAAGGGGCCAGGCCAATCAATCCAGGTTAAAATAAAGTGCATTTCAAGGAAAGAGGAGCTGGGTGTGGTTTGATGCCGCTGTGGCATTTGGCCTGCCCTCTGAGCAGAGGTGGTGGTGCTCACACCTTAAGTAGCGCTAGCAGCCGACTGTTCTCCTTCCACCCTACCCCAGAAAGCCAATGGCAGGCACAGTGGCATGAGGGTGCAAGTTAAAGGCTTCCTTTCAATCCGGCTCCCTTCTCCCTGGTACACACGCATACACACAAACACAGAGAGTCTACTGACTTGCAGTGCAAAGCACCTACCGATTCCTTAGAGAGAGCTCTGCCCCGACCAGCCCTACTGAGGGGATGGCTGCCACCTCGCCCCCCATGAGAAGGCAGGCCCATTTTGCCCAGGGCCAGATGGGAGAGAGGAAGCAACGCCCCCCCCACCCCATGCATGCCACACCAATCGCGCGTACACTACGGGTGACCCACCCAGGCTAGAGGCGGGAAGCGAGGAATCCCCTTTATGCAAAACGGCAACCGTTGCTAAAGGAGGAAGCAAGCGGTGCGTTTCAATCCGTTCCTGCTAGAGAATGTTTTGCAAGGGGTTCTAGTGTAGCTAGGCTTGCCTCCAAAGGCATGGCGGGGAGGGAGGGAGGGAAGGGGAATTACTGGTTGGGGGGCACATCATCAGCATGGAGACCAATTCCCCCCCCCCGCCTCCCCCATGGCTCTTATTCAAGATCTTGAGCTGGCTGCAGCCATCATGTCTTCTCTTCAGGCAAGCAAGTGGCCTCCTCCCCCAGTTTCTGCAGTGGTGATTTGGTGTGACCTTGGATGGGGTCACCCGCAGCGGGCATCGCACCGTCCTTCCCCCAGTCAGCTGAAACACGGCACCTCTCTTCCACTCGCGCCCTGCTGTTGACTCGGAAGTCTCCAAGCCGCAGGCCTCGTACCACGGCCAACTCGGCACTCAGTTTAGGTTGACCCGCAGGTAGGAAGTGGGGACGTACCCCTCACCCCCTTTGCTTCGCCGCACACGGGTCCACCCATCGCCCTTGTCCTCCTCCATCAAGCCGAGCTCTTCGCCCTCCAGCATGGAGATCGTACCTTCACTGGAACCTGGAGTGGAGAGCAAGCAAGCAAGCCGGCAAGTGAGCAGAAACTTAAGGAATAACCCAAAAGAAAAAAGGGTAAAGGTAAAGGACCCCTGGACGGTTAAGGCCAGTCAAAGGCGACTCTGGGGTTGCGGCACTCATCTCGCTTTCAGGCCGAGGGAGCTGGCATTTGTCCATAGACAGCTTTCCGGGTCATATGGCAAGCATGACTAAACTGATTCAGGCGCAATGGGACACCGTGATGGAGACCAGAGCACACGGAAACGCTGTTTACCTTCCCGCCACAGCAGTACCTATTTATCTACTTGCACTGGCGTGCTTTCGGACTGCTAGGTTGGCAGGAGCTGGGACAGAGCAACGGGAGCTCACCCCCGTTGCAGGGATTCGATTCAGAGGTAGCCCCACGTAGAGCGCATTGCAGTAATCCAAGCGGGAGATAACTAGAGCATGCACCACTCTGGCGAGACAGTCTGTGGGCAGGGCATTTATTATTATTATTATAAATGTAGTAACTGGGCAATATTGCTGAGCAGGTACCTTCAAACTGATAGAGCGCCACACAGGTGCCTATGGGAGACGTCAACTCCTCCTCAAAGTCGTCATCAAACTCGGTGTAGATGGGCTGGTTGAGTGTGTCCTGGTTCTCATCGGAGTGGGTGGTGTTGAGGCTGCAAGGGGAAGGGAGAAAAGAGAGTGGAGCTGGTCCTCTCTCCAGCACTGGGATCAAAGCAAGTCAAGGGACCAGGGCTGCTGGGCTCTCCCGCGAGAGCTTCCCTTAAACAACTGCTTCCCTCTGATATTCAGGACCTCTGTATTTATGCTGCACCGCAAGTGGCGATTACTGAATCTAACCAAGAGCCAGGAGGGTCAGTACCAGTTAATGGGATGGAGGCGGGAGAAAAACCAAAGAATCGGGAGAGAAAAATAAATGTCCTCCTTACCAAAAAGCAAACATTCCCTTCCCTGGCCCAAAAGGTGGGACGATCCAGCTGCTAACCTACACAAACCTACCTATTCAATTCATGCTCACAATGCACAAATAAAGTAGGTGCACTCTACAGAGGATAAGGCGCAGCTCACGCAAGTGAGCCAAGCCACTTGCCGCAGGGGGCCATTGTCCATTTAAGCTCTGAGAAAACTCCACCTTAAACGAACATCAAATACAGGATGGTTGTATTTGCAAGTAACCACCAACTGACTTCTGTGAATGGGTCATAGAATCGTAGAATTGTAGAGTTGGAAGGGACACCAAGGGTCATCTAGTCCAACCCCCTGAAATGCAGCATCACTCATGTTTTGCATAGAAGTGTGACCCACTCACCTCCATCATTTGTTCTCATGGCCTTGTGGCCCCACTGTTTTAAACCCTTTTCATTCTCTTTAAAAGTTTGGGGGGGTAGCTGGGGGTTGTTCCCTCATGCATGTGCAGAGGGCTTTGCTTCTTTCTTCTGACAACATGGGTTCTTTTGAGTCCTAGCAACCACCCTGCTGGGGACTGGACAAGACTGGGTTTGTTTGTTTGTTTTTATTATTATTATTATTATTATTATTATTATTATTATTATTATTATTATTTAGTTCCTGTATTCTTCTACTGATCTTTGTGAGCTCCAGGTTGCTTTCCAGTAAAAGCACTGCATCGCACACTGGAAAAAGCAACAGGCCCCCGTCTAGGAAGAGACTCCGGCGCCTGGTGCAAGATTACAAGAGCATGAGGGACTATGGAAGGGGACAATACCCTCAAAAAAGCAACTGACATCAGCCACAGCCATAGGCCAGGTCTCCACTGCTTCTAGGAACAGAAGCAACTGGACAGTGTGTCTTGACTTTTCTGCTGCTTCTCTCTCCAGCCTGTAACATTCAGGGCTTAGGGACAATTTCATGTCCCCAAAGTTAACTCTTTAGATGGAGGTGTGTGTGGAGGGGGGGCAAGTAACAAACTGGATACACCAAAAACTAGGTTTCACTGGAAGTGTTAATGAGAACCTGTGATACGGTTGTTGCAGATATGTGTACAGTGGTACCTTGGTTCTTGAACTTAATCCAAATCCATTCCGGGAGTCCGTTCGACTCTCGAAACTGTTTTTAAAAAAAACAAGGCGCGACTTCTGATTGGCTGCAGGAGCTTTCTGCACTCAAGCGGAAGCCGTGTCGGAAGATCGGCTTCCCAAAAATGTTTACAAACTGGAAGACTTACTTCTGGGTTTATTGGGGGACCAATTTGTTCAGGAGCCAAGCCGTTCGAGTACCAAGGTACCACTATATTGGCTTTTTCAGATTCAGATCTCATTCCTCCTTCTGCTTTAACCATGTTATTTACAATTCCTTATATTAATGGGGAAGGTCTTGAGACTCGCAGTGTGTAATAACTTTTAAAGACTTTAAAAACACATGATACACGAACCCTTAACTAATGTCAAAAATAATAATCCAATGTGCTTCGGGGGTTATTGGTATGCTTTTGTTTTCGATTGTGTATTTTGTGTTGTTATATATTGTGATTTTATCTTGTATAACTGCCTTGAGACCTGCAGGTATAGGGCAGTATAGAAACATTTAAAAATGAATCTGCTGCTCAAGGAAGTTTTGAGGCCTTGGCTCCGTTCCAACGAGCAACTCAGCCGACGTAGCTCATGCCTACTTGTTCCACTGCAGCAAAGCAGCCCTTCCAGGGACTTGCAGAGATTCAAATGCCCCAAACCCTGGCTCATCTTCTGTTCATAAAAAAGAGGGCCCTTGCCACACCTGCTATGGGGCAGCCGGAAGTCCTGCACCTTGCTCTGCAAACCCAGCTCTCACCTGTCTTTGTCATGCGAGCAGTTATTGTTGTTCAGGGCACTTGCATGATCCAAGTTTCGGTTGTAGCGTGTGACGCTATCAGGTCGGTTACTCAACATCCTGCTCTCCGCGTCTGCCAACCAAGCCTATAGAAGAAGGGATACGGGTTAGGATTTCACTGCACAGGTAAAAGCTAAAGGACCCCTGGACGGTTAAGTCCAGTCAAAGGTGCCTTGGGGGTTGCGGCGCTCATCTCGCTTTCAGGACGAGGGAGCCGGCGTTTGTCCACAGACAGCTTTCCGGGTCATGTGGCCAGCATGACTAAACCGCTACTGGTGCAATGGAACACAGTGACGGAAACCAGAGCACATAAAAACACAATTTATCTTCCTGCTGCAGTGGTACCTATTTATCTACTCTCACTGGTGTGCTTTCGAACTGCTAGGTTGGCAGGAGCTGGGACAGAGCAACGGGAGCTCATCCCATCGCGGGGATTCGAGCCGCCGACCTTCTGATCAGCAAGCCCAAGAGGCTCAGTGGTTTAGACCACAGCGCCACCCGCTTCCCTCATCTTCCCTACAGTGGTGCCTGGGCTGCTTGCACAGCTGTCCTGTCTGCTGTGGCTTATTGAAGAATGAAAATGTGTGGATGGCCACAATGATCCACACATTTTCATCCACAAAGAAAACAAGGCCCTCTCCCCCGCTCCCAATGTTTCATCCATCCCTGTTCTAATCAGGCTTCTACACATGACATCCAGAGCTACCTGAAGATGCTGTGATGCTCAGGGTAGAAAATGGGGGAGAAAAAAGGACAGATTGCTCCTCCTCCTCCTCCCTCTGTGTAACTTGTCAGGAAGCTGCTCTGCGCAAATGTCATGGGAATGCATAGCAGCAGGGCTGAAGCTTTTGTCCCATCTAATGAGCAGTAATGTACAGTCGTACCTCGGTTTTCGAACAGCTTAGTTCACAAACAACTTGGAACTCGAACGCCGCAAACCCAGAAGGTGGTGTTCCGGTTTGCGAACTTTGGCTCGGAAGCCGAACATCCGCGTGGCTTCTGATTGGCTGCAGGACGCTCCTGCAGCCAATCGGAAGCTGCGTCTTGGTGGACTTCCGGAACGCATTCTGTTCGAAAACCAAGGTACGACTGTGTATCAACAGCTATTGGTAAGATGGCAAAGAACCTGAACTAGGAAGTCTCTAGTTCAGATCCAATAAATTGGGGACCGCAGCCAAGGCACTCTCAGCTGGCCCCTTCAACCTGGAAGATGTGCCAGCGGAGAACCCTCCCGTTTTGTCTCTGGCCTGGCCTGGGTGGCTTTTGTGCCGAGAGAGTGGATTCAGGCAGTGGATCTGGGCAAATGCCTGACCCTACCACTGTCGAGCCGATCACAAAATCACCTCCGTCTCACATTTGCTAGGCACACCCCAATCTGTTAAAAGGTCAGGTCTTTTGTTTATGGGCACCATTGCCATTATAAGAGAACAAGGGAGGTGTTCACGGTGAGTTCCGGCGCCTCTTTCTCTAGAAAAATAGCATCGGATATGGTGTGAAGCACAGTTTACAGGGCTACTGAAGAAGTAGGCAGCTGGATCTGGCCGGCAGCCCATATCTCCACCCCCTACCAGTAGGCCAAATACAGCAGGTGGGCGGGGCGGCTCATCTGCCCATCACTGGAGTGACACTTTTTTGCCCTCACGGTTGAAATCAAATGGTGAGGGCAAATGCACAGCTTGAAGAAGAATAAGAAGAGTTTGGATTTGATATTATAATATATAATAATAATTTATTATTTGTACCCCGCCCATCTGGCCGGGTCCCCCCAGCCACTCTGGGCGGCCTCCAACAGATATTAAAATACATTAAAATATCACAGGTTAAAAACTTCCCTTCAGGTATTTTCTGAATGTCCGATAGTTGTTTATCTCTTTGACCTCTGCTGGGAGGGCGTTCCAGAGGGCGGGTGCCACTACCGAGAAGGCCCTCTGCCTGGTTCCCTGTAGCTTTGCTTCTCGCAGCGAGGGAACCGCCAGAAGGCCCTCGGCGCTGGATCTCTGTGTCCGGGCTGAACGATGGGGGTGGAGACGCTCCTTCAGGTATCCCGCTTTATCACTACCCGAAGGAGTCTCAAAGCGGCTCACATTCTCCTTTCCCTTCCTCTCCCACAACAAAGACTCTGTGAAGTGAGTGAGGCTGAGAGACTTCAAAGAAGTGTGACTAGCCCAAGGTCACCCAGCAGCTGCATGTGGAGGAGCGGAGACGTGAACCCAGTTCCCAGATTAAGAGTCTACCGCTCTTAACCACTACACCACACTAGGAACCTGATGAACAATTGCACACCTCTTTTGGTGGAAACAGGTCTCTCACCTGCTCCAGGTGGCTGTGAGTTGCTTGAAATGGCCCTGTAGGCCCAATGAGGAGGTTCCCTAACCATGGGTTACTGATATAAATGGCAAATAAATTGCTGCCCAGGTCGATCTACAAAAATAGAATTACGGTGCAGATGTGGAATAACTTCTGAGAACATATCGGAATGAGTTTGGAGGTAAAAAACACTCAGGGACAGAAACGGCTGAACTGGGAGTTGAGGATAAATCTGATTAAAACTTGATCTGAAATTATCTTAATTTATTTTACTTTGGTAAAAACAAAAATAAATTTAATGAAGAATGGAGGAATGTTATTTAAAATGAATGTCGTCTAAAATGAAGGTGTTACACCTACATGGAACATTGGTTGGATTAACTCTTGTATAATAAGAATATATAGGGCTCTTAGAAGAAGTGTCAATGTCTATAACTTATCTTTCTTTAGTTATAATTATGTACATTGCTAGTGAAGAGTGGTAATAGGGAAGTCAGCTACATATATATATAATGTTTGTAACTTAAGTTTCTTTTGCCAAAAGGAACGGTTAATGAAATTTTGATAATATTAGGATATATATTACTAATAATAATAATCTTAATTTGTCTATGAAATTATAAGTTTATGTGTGAAGATTATATTGTGAAAACTATAAGAATGACGTACCCTATATACTCAAGTATAAGCCTAGTTTTTCAGCACATTTTTTGTGCTGAAAAAGCCGCCCTCAGCTTATACTCGAGTGAGGCAGGCAGTGGCTCCTATGAAGCTTTCCCAGGTTTTTTGTGGTAAAATTGGGTGCCTCGGCTTATATTCGGGTCGGCTTATACTCGAGTATATACGGTATTTTATTCTTAGTCTGTAGGTCTGTGTATTAGTTTGAATGTACGGTATGTCTGTATGTTTGTGTGTTTATTTTTCTTTATGTATGCAAAAAAATAGAATTATGCCTAAACCTTAACATTTGGGACACAGCTCCAGGTCAGCTGTCCCTGAGCCATACATGTGATGATGGTGATGATTTATATAAGTGCAAGTAAGGAGCCTGGAAAGTGCAAGAGAGTTTGCCCCCCCCCCCCCGCCCACTTTGCCTGCCAGTCCCTTACTTCACATTTCTGGACTTCTAGTCGCAACCTCTCAATGTTGCCCAGAGTCTCAGAGATCTTTGGCTCAAGACTATTAGGGTCTCCCATCTGCGGCGTCTTCTGGTAAACATCCTTCATCTTATTTAAGGCATCCCTGAAAGAAAGGAGGGCAAAACATTCTGCGTTGTGAAGATACACTAAAAAAGCAGGTTCATAAAACCAGGAATCCATGGGGTTGGCCACCTTGCATTG
The DNA here is from genome assembly GCA_034641385.1 of Darevskia mixta. NCBI lineage: Eukaryota > Metazoa > Chordata > Lepidosauria > Squamata > Lacertidae > Darevskia > Darevskia mixta. The sequence goes on from JAWWNH010000093.1 coordinate 792,013, forward strand.
CCCAACAGGGCCATTTAGGTACTCTTAACCTTCCGTGCCGTCCGAAAGCAAAAAGATTCCTTCGTTTTTCCAGAGGGGTAGCTATGCATGCTGTTTTTGCTGCAAAATACTACAGCCCCGAGGCACCACAAAGACAAATGCATTACAACTATTATAGTTTCCTGGGCTAGAGTCCACCATCAGATGCATGGTTGTAATCCTAAATATAGGCAGCGTCCTCATTTGCACAACATGATAAGCCACCATGGTTTAAACTGTGAACATGACTTTTCCTGCAAGGGGGTCCCCTGCATGGCACACCCCTTCCCTCTAATTTGCATGGCACAAACAAGATAGGATCTGCCCATGTGATGCCCACCTGGTGGAAACTCTAGCTCACATGGTCCTCAAATGCAAAATGTATGATGATCTCCGCCAACAATACCTAGACCAACTATGTATCCCAAAAGGGAAACCGCAGATAGAGGTTAAAGGTAAATAATAATAATAATAATAATAATAATTTATTATTTATACCCCGCCCATCTGGCCGGGTCTCCCCAGCCACTCTGGGCGGCTTCCAACAAATATAAAGATACATTAAAATATCACAGATTAAAAACCTCCCTGAACAGGGCTGCCTTCAGGTATTTTCTAAAGGTCATGTGGTTGTTTATTGCTTTAACCTCTGATGGGAGGGCGTTCCACAGGGCGGGTGCCACCACCGAGAAGGCCCTCTGCCTGGTTCCCTGTAGCTTCGCTTCTCGCAGCGAGGGAACCGCCAGAAGGCCCTCGGCGCTGGATCTCAGTGTCCGGGCTGAACGGTGGGGGTGGAGACGCTCCTTCAGGTATACAGGACCGAGGCCGTTTAGGGCTTTAAAGGGACCCCTGACCATTAGGTCCAGTCGTGACCGACTCTGGGGTTGCGGCGCTCATCTCACTTTATTGGCTGAGAGCTGGTGTATAGCTTCCGGGTCATGTGGCCAGCATGACTAAACCACTTCTGGCGAACCAGAGCAGCGCACGGAAACGCCGTTTACCTTCCTGCCAGAGCGGTTCCTATTTATCTACTTGCACTTGGACGTGCTTTCGAACTGCTAGGTGGGCAGGAGCAGGACCGAGCAACGGGAGCTCACCCCGTCGCAGGGATTCGAACCGCCGACCTTCTGATCAGCAAGCCCTAGGCTCTGTGGTTTAACCCACAGCGCCACCTGGATAGAGGTTACACGCTTCCTATTACAAGGGAGAGACCAGGAGCTCACCAAGACAGTAGCTAAGCTCCTCTATTTGATCTTTTGCCGCCGAAGTACATTATAGGACCCTGCCCTTGTTGGAGACCCACAGAGGTGAAATAGATCGCTGGCCTCCTCTTCCCTTGGCAAGTGACTGTACTGATGATATGGCAACGAGATCGTACTGCCAATTTATTCTGAATGTTTGTAAGTGATGCCAATAAAGGTTTTGATACTACAAACAAGTCCCACTGCGACTTTCTGGATCACCTGATTCTAGACAGTGGCTTGTCTGTTTCAAAGAAACTATGGGCGGTAAGCCGGAAACACGCTAAGAGCAAACTCTGGTTCATTTCTGGCTTTCTGTGCATGGTTTGCTTGCAACAAACAAACTATGGCCTTGGTTTGGATGATACAGTGAGTGGTTGGGGTGGGGCCGGGAATAATAATAATAATAATAATTTATTATTTGTACCCCGCCCATCTGGCTGGGTCTCCCCAGCCACTCTGGGCGGCTTCCAACAAACATTAAAATACATTAACACATCACAGATTAAAAACTTCCCTGAACAGGACTGCCTTCAGGTGTTTTCTAAATGTCATGTAGTTGTTGATCCTTTTAACCTCTGAAGGGAGGGCGTTCCACAGGGTGGGTGCCACTACCGAGAAGGCCCTCTGCCTGGTTCCCTGTAGCTTTGCTTCTCGCAGTGAGGGAACCGCCAGAAGGCCCTCGGCGCTGGATCTCAGTGTCTGGGCTGAACGGTGGGGGTGGAGACGCTCCTTCAGGTATAGTGGACCAAGGCCGTTTAGGGCTTTAAAGGTCAGCATCAACACTTTGAATTGTGCTCGGAAACGTACTGGGAGCCAATGTAGATCTCTCAGGACTGGTGTTATGTGGTCCCGGCGGCCACTCCCAGTCACCAGTCTAGCTGCCGCATTCTGGATTAATTGCAGTTTCCGGGTCACCTTCAAAGGTAGCCCCACGTAGAGCGCATTGCAGTAGTCCAAGCGGGAGATAACCAGAGCATGCACCACTCTGGGGAGACAGTCTGCGGGCAGGTAGGGTCTCAGCCTGCGTAACAGATGGAGCTGGTAGACAGCCGCCCTGGACACAGAATTAACCTGCGCCTCAATGGACAGCTGTGAGTCCAAAATGACTCCCAGGCTGCGCACCTGGTCCTTCAGGGGCACAGTTACCCCATTCAGGACCAGGGAGTCCCCCACACCCGCCCGCCCCCTGTCCCCCAAAAACAGTACTTCTGTCTTGTCAGGATTCAACCTCAATCTGTTAGCCGCCATCCATCCTCCAAGGGCAGAAGGAGAAACCACATGGCAAGGGAGAGGCACGCTCACGATTAAACAATGGTTTAAGACACTAGTCCGTGGCTTATCATGACATGCAAACCAGGGCAGCGAGGTCAGAGGAAGCTTAAGCTCAAACAATGATTTCCAGAGTCTGATCCAGCAAACGGCAGCAAAAACTACAACAGTATCTTGCAGCACCGTAAAAGAGTAAACAAATTTATGACGGCATTAATTTTCATAGTTCATAGAGTTGAAAGGGACCCCGAGGGTCATCCAGTCCAACCCCCTGCAATGTAGGAATCTATTAATAATAATAATAATAATAATAATAATAATAATAATAATAAGTTTATTTATACCCTGCCCATCTGGCTGGGTTTCCCCAGCCACTCTGGGCGGTTCCTAATTTAGAATATTAAAAACACGATAAAACATCAAACATTAAAAACTTCTCTAAACAGGGCTGCCTTCAGATGTCTTCTAAAAGCCAGGTAGTTGTTTATTTCCTTGACATCTGAAGGGAGGGCGTTCCACAGGGCGGGTGCCACTACCAAGAAGGCCCTCCACAAAGCATCCATGACATCACCTTTCATACAATTAAGGATTTCTACACAAAAGCAAAATAATGACAAATTTTGCGCAGCCTTAAAATCCCTACGATTATATATTTATTTTCTATGTCACCCTTCATTTGAGGATCACAGGGCGGTTTACAATATAAAAACACAAAAAGTATTTATCCTAGTAACCAGTGCTTTTTTTCAGGGGTTACTCAAGGCTACACAGTACTGGCGCCCCCCCCCTTTTTTTAAAGTGTGGCATTTACTTCATGGTGAGTACCACCTATATTCCTAGGGGGAAAGGCACTGATAGTAACAAACTAACAAAAAATAAGCAGTTTGAAAGGCCTTGGATTGAAAGGCATGGGAGAAAAGGAATGTTTCGCCAGGCGAGCATCCCTGGGGAGAGCATCCCACAAATGGGGAGCCACTGCAGAAAAGGCCTTGCTCTCATGTTGCCACCCTCCAGACTTATCATGGGAGAGGCACACGAAGAAGGGTCTCAGAGGATGGTCTCAGGGTCCAGCTAGGTTCATATGGGGAGAGGCAGTCTTTGAGACCCTGAGCCTTTTAAAGCTTTGTAGGTGAAAACCAGAACTCTGAATAGGGCCTGGAAACTGATGGGCAGCCAATGCAGTCAGGCCAGGATCCTGCCCTATGACAGACAGCAACTGACAAGCAATGAACTACCGGTATTTGGCCTTTTAGCAAGTCAAGTGTTCTCAGCGGTCCCCGCTTGGCTGTATGGAAAAGACCAAAGAGATAGTAGCCTTTTTGTAGTAAAGGCTGTAGGTATTTACCTGGGAGTAAGTCCCTTTGAACTCAACAGGGCTTACTTCTGAGCAGGCATATAGAGGGCTGAATTCTAAGTGCTACAGTAAAACAGGGAGTAAAACTGCTTGGGCTAAGCCTAGTGTTGGTAACACTGAAGGCTAGATTGTTTATGGACATTATAATTATAAACCATTATTAACTATCAAGTTTTAATTACAGATTTTGAAAAGATTCCAATTCTGAAATGTCAATTTAAAAACAAAAAAAACTGCCAAGAGCTAATTTTAAGCACTGCTTAGACCACACAAATCCCATCTTCAGAGCCTAACAAGCGAAGAGGACGGTGGTTTTCGGTTTCTGACCTCTGATCCAGTTCTTTCTGCAGCTCCCGATTCCTTTCTTCAATCTTCTGCTGGAGCTTTTTCCTCCTCTGTTCTGGAGGCAGATGACTAAAGTCCTCCGTGATCACAGTCTGGCAGCAGGAAAACACACACACATGAATGGGGTTGGTGCCCTTCAGGCGCCTCTATGAGCGTTGCCCTACTGACCCCAACCCCTGCCTCTTCCCTTGTCCACCTAATCTGTCCAGCCCATCTGTAGTTAGGGTACATAAGTTAGCACAGCCCCAGGCACAGAAAGGACCACCGACAGCTTTCAGGCAGCAAAGATCCCAGGCCCTAAGGCAGGGGTCGGCAAACTAAGGCCCGCGGGTTGGATCAGGCCCAATTGCCTTCAGGATCCGGCACGCGGACTGTCCGTGGATCGGCATGGGAATTCTGTTCCTTCGGGCTGCGCCATTTTTTCCCTCCGCCATTCCATTTCCCCCCCTCTCCCTCACACACCGTGGCCCCTCCTCCTCCAGGCTTCTCCCCGCCCTGCCTAGAGGAGGAAGGGGGCTGGGCTGAGCTGGCTGAGCCCCATTTTAAGCAGCCCCTCTCCGGAGCCAGCCCTTTCGCGCTGCTCATCTTCCCTCCACTGCCGCCGTCCTGGTGCTCCTGTGGGCCAGAGAGTGCAGCGGATGAGCTCGCTCTGCCCACCCACGAGAAACAGCAGCGGTGGCGGTGGCAGTCCCTGGGAAGGTAAGCACAGCAGCTGGGGGTGGGGAGGACTACTTGTCCCCCCTCGCTTCTTCTTCCAGCTCTCTGCCCCACCCCCCGGTGCTGCTTCTGCGGCCCACCACAAGGTCCGAGGGACAGTAGACCGGGCCGTGGCTAAAAAAGTTTGCCGACCCCTACCCTAAAGCCCCACAGGCCCTGCTGCAGCAGATCTTGCTTGCCCTACCCAGCTCTATGTATAGGGCACTAGGGCAGACCCACCAGAAATAATCAACAGTGCTTTCGAGCATTCAAAGAACTTCATGGCATTATTTCAGCAGTTCTTATGGCAAACCTGTAAGCTAGACACCCGTACCTTTCCCCCCATGGGGTGGAAGTGACTGGGGAGTGACTTGGGGCAGGAAAAGTGGAAAAGAATAAGCAAACACCTCCCCCACCTACATGATCTTCCACTCCAAACTCCCATCTTACCACACAGCTTTGGAGGGCAAATAAGTAAATTGGGAGGGGGAAACCTCACGCCACTAAGCAACACATGTAGTTTGAGCGTGTGGTGCACAGACTGCATAAGACCAATTAGTGAAGGCCAAAGTTAGACCCAGACTGGGGGCTTCTTAGCACACAGCTAGGGTGAAAATGCAGCAGCCTTTTTTTCCACCCATGTGTCACTTCATTCTCTACCATGCGCTGTAAGGGTCAGAACAGAGGGGCAACAGGCACCCTCGCCAGATCTAGTCAGAAAAGCAAGCCAATGGATTTATGACCTTGTTAGACAACTACGAATTATCACAGCGGGCTGTGAGCCCCTTCCAATTCCATGATCCGTAGGTCTTTCTAAAACAAGGGACCACAATCAGAGTCGCACCAAGGCTGAAAGGCAATCTACCCTGGGGCTGCTTAGCAGTGACAGAGGCAAGGCAGGGAGCATAGCTGTCAACTTTCGGATTTGAAAATAAGGGATTTTTTCCCAAACTTTCGGATTTGAAAATAAGGGATGCCGCAAGGGCGGTGCAATGGCACCAAGTAGCCTCGCCACCCTGCGCTCCAGAGGCTGCGCGCGAACGGGTGAGCAAAAGAACGAGCGCGTAGACGGTAGGCAGGCAGGCTGTCTGTCTGGTTGGGCGTGAGGGTCTGGCTGCACAAGGCATGCAAGCTCCGCCCCCAGTCGGTCTCAGACTCCTTATTGGCAGCCAAGCAACGCAGCTGAGGAGCCTCCCTGGCCGGCAGGGAGGGAGAGGAGCTGCTTCCTTTGAAATCCGGGAAATTTAAGGGATATCAACAATCCGGGATAGCAGCGGGAAATGGCATTGGAATAAGGGAGTTTCCTGCCAAAAAAAGGGAGGGTTGACAGCTATGGCAGGGAGTGTTTGCCTCCCTCCGACAAGAGTGTAATTCGACTCAGCTGCACAAATCACCCGAGTTATTTGCTCCATAAGCATCGTCTTCCAGCACACTTGCTCACCTGCTTTTGTGGCATACATGTGGCCTGAATTGTGCAGACTAATTGGCAAGAACTGATGGGCTTTGCTTTGGGCATAAGGGTGCCTTCTGATTTCTCCCACCACCTAAGCTTGTAACAAGTTCCCAAGTAAAAGCCACCTCATCTGAGACCTGAACCCACAGCCCCTAAGAAATGCAGCAACTAAACCCTTCTCTTCCTCCAACTTTTACTGTGAACTGCTTTGGCATGATTTCGTGGAAGCGTGCATAAGAATGCTTTAGGTATGTAAGATTGGAAAGTGCAAGTCTTTGAAACTACATTCATGAGTGGACTACGACTGCCAGTTCATTGGAGCTAAAACTAGTTCTTGTTTGGGTCTGTGCAAATAAAATATAATAATAATAATAATAATAATAATAATAATAAGGCACAGCTAAAAAGTCAATAACCCAAATCTCAGGCAGACACTCTAAGCTATCGCCTGAAGTCACTTGTGCTAGTATCTGAGCTCAATGGACCTCATTGCCCTGGCAAGACTCCATGTATCAGAGGCTCTATAGGTCAGAATGGAAGAGGGAGGGGCAGTATCTGTCTTTAAGACATTTTATAGGTATATGTCAGACCAGAGGCCAAGAAAGCAGCATAACCAGCTGCACCAAAAACAGATAATGGATAGACTGACTGCATATTCAAATCTTTTCCATATTCAGTGTACAGTGTAAGACCCTCGACTTACGAATGTAATCCGTTCCAAATGGGCATTCGTAGATCGAAAAAAATCGTAAGTCGAGTCCCCATAGGAATGCATTGGGAGAAAAAAATCTGAAAAAAATCGTACTGTATATTCCTGCGTATAAGACTACTTTTTAACCCAGGAAAATCTTCTCAAAAGTCGGGGGTCGTCTTGTACGCCGGGTGGTATTTCTTATACGGCGAGTATATCCCAAACTCTATATTTTAACTGGAAAAGTTGGGGGTCGTCTTATACGCCCAGTCGTCTTATACGCCGGAATATACGGTACATCGAAAAAACCCGCATCTAAGCTTCGTAAGTCGAGGAAACCGCATCTAAAACGGCAACGGTTTCCATTCGGAGGTCGAAAAAATTCGTAAGCGCTCAGCCACTTTTTTCACTCATAACTAAAAAAATACGGAAATCGGGTCATTCGTAAGTCGAGGGACCACTGTACTGGCAAACAGTGGCTGCTTTGAAACAAATAGGTGAGGGCCCCGTGATCTAGAATTTTGGCTTTTTAAAAAGTGTCTTCTCAGCACCAAAACCACGACTGGTTTTCTACTTGACAGGCAGGTGCCTTCGGAAGCAGGAGGCACGAGATGCTGGTTTAGCAAAGAGGAATTGTCCACTTACCCCCCGTTTGAGGCTGCGGAAGGACGTGATGCGGGGTTTGACTGTCTTATTGATCTCGTTCAAACAGTAAGACAGGGGGTCACGGGTGAATTTGGGGGATGGAGGTCCATTGATGGCAGATGAGGAAGGGGAAGAAGTGGAGGAGGAAGGGCAACTTAAGGGAGAGAGGGGAGGGGGTGGAAGCTAGCGACAGACAAGGGTCGTGAACAAGAAATGAAACACAAAAGAATGGAGAAAACTCGGTAAGAAAATAAAAAGGCCACACAGAGACACACACACACACACACACAAAACCCACCCCAAAACACAACAACAACAAAAATTACAGTACATTCCATCTATACGGTACATTCTTACAATGGAGAGCAACACATTGGCCAGACGTTTTTAGAAACCATTTGCCCTGAGAAGCAATGGCTACGTTCGCTGTTTATATTGCCTACCTCAACCACCTGACAAGACAACAAATAGCAATCCAGTGTGCCCAATATAACAGGAATGCACTGTAATAAAAAACCCACCACCAAGAATACATGGGGAAGTGGGGGGCGGGGGCGGAGAGAGAGGCAGGAGGCAACAGAACAAGATGTAGAGCAGTGATGGCTAACCTTGACACCCAAGATGTTTTGGAACTACAACTCCCATCATCCCTAGCTAACAGGATCAGTGGTCAGGGATGATGGGAGTTGTAGTCCCAAAACATCTGGAGTGTCAAGGTTAGCCATCACTGATGTAGAGCAACGCTTCACCATCACAGACAGTATGAAAAAGAAAGAGAGACTGAGTTGCAGAGTCATGCCAAGATGCAAAGCTGGCTTTCTGTGTAGGCATCTCATTCAAACATGTCCTTAGATACTGCCCTCCCCCCCCCAAAAAAAATCCTGAAATTCCTGGTCACCGATCCCATGATTTAAGGGATGGCCCTAAACTGCAATGCCATGGGAGGATGAGGTTTGAAGGGGTGGGGCACAATATTAAAGGTAAAGGTAAAGGGACCCCTGACCATTAGGTCCAGTCGTGTCCGACTCTGGGGTTGCACTGCTCATCTCGCATTATTGGCCAAAGGAGCCGGCGTACAGCTTCCAGGTCATGTGGCCAGCATGACAAAGCCGCTTCTGGCGAACCAGAGCAGTGCACAGAAACGCCGTTTACCTTCCCGCTGCAGCGGTACCTATTTATCTACTTGTACTTTGACGTGCTTTCGAACTGCTAGGTGGGCAGGAGCTGGGACCGAGCAATGGGAGCTCACCCCGTTGCAGGGATTCGAACCGCCGACCTTCTGATCAGCAAGCCCTAGGCTCTGTGGTTTAACCCACAGCGCCACCTGGGCACAATATTAGTAGAAACCATTTTTGAAAACCAGGGAATTCAGGAGCACTGGATACTTTGAGGGAGCCACCATTTCCACTCCCCCCTCCATGCTCTCCCTGTTTCAAATTAAGCCTTCAGAGCTCCTGCAGCTCACCCCCCCTCCCAATGGACCCTTCCCCCTTGAAATGCTGCTTTGTGTTGCTGGCTACCCCATCTCAGGGTGGAAGCAGCCTTGCTTTACTGAGAGCATCCTGATGAAAACGCACAACCTTTGTCTCTCTTGGAATGAGTCACATGGCGGGTCAAGGGATTCCTTGGAGCTGGACCGAAATCCCCTGCGCCTCTGAAGGCCACGCCGCCAATCAAGTTGAGAAAGCAGCGTGTGGTCGCTCCCGGGGAGCACCCCCCCCCGACAGCAGCTTCCTGTGGAGCTGCGCAAAATTGGTACTTGGTTTGCAACAGCTGGAAGAGCCGCAGCCGAGGAATTGCGTCAGACTCGTTTCAGCGTGGCTGCACCTTGCCGCAGGGGAGCTGCAATAAGGGCAACACGTAATGACCAATGAATATATCAGGCACTTCAATAAACAAACTCAATATATATCAAGAAATAAACAAAGTCATTGACAACATAAAATATAAGTCTCTAGATGAAATGAGATAACAATGTTCATGAGAAGACGTAGTCAGTCAATGTACTGTAGCAATAACGTCCAAGTAGTTCCAGTAGTAATGTGCACAGCGATCCCGGATAATCAAAACTGTTTCGCAGGAGTCTTCTTCAGCACAACAAATAGGTTTGAAGAGAACGCGTGCTAGCCATATCATGAAAATATAAATCCTACTGTGGAGTAGTGGTCATAAAGGTATGTAACCACTACATTTGTTATGCTGGAGAAGACTCCTGCGAAACAGTTTTGATTATCCGGGATCGCTGTGCACATTACTACTGGAACTACTTGGACGTTATTGCTACAGTACATTGACTGACTACGTCTTCTCATGAACATTGTTATCTCATTTCATCTAGAGACTTATATTTTATGTTGTCAATGACTTTGTTTATTTCTTGATATATATTGAGTTTGTTTATTGAAGTGCCTGATATATTCATTGGTCATTACGTGTTGCCCTTATTGCTGTTGATTCATTGTGTTAGCAGGGGAGCTGCAAGCAGCTCGGGAGCCCTGCGCAAGCTAGGAAGAGAAACTTGCTGAAGCTCAGCGGGTGAGAGTCTGGTCGGGGACTGGATGGGAGACCGCCTGGAAAAAAAAAAACCGTTTGCTGCCTTAGGTTCCACAGCGGAAGAAAGATGGGGAATAAAGGCAATACATACGCACAGAAAGCAAATGCTGTGAAAAGCATCGGCACCAGGCAGTGGGGCTTAAAGGCAGCAAGCCAGAATCTAGGAGACTTTATCTATCAAGGGAATGCTGGGATTTTGGCATGCACACACCCTCACTTGCCTCAGAAGTCAGCATCTCAAAGCACTGTTGCCGGGGGGGGGGGAGGTAAGTGAGAGGCAAGAACTATCAGAGCTGGTGTGGGACACATGACGGAAGGAAAACAAGGCTTCTCTGAGATTATGAACGGCCTTTGCCCCCTCAGCTCCCGGATGCAGGAAGCAAAAGAAGTAGGGGCTATCACCGTAGACCTTTTGGGTGTCCCACATGAGCTAAAAAGGGGCCTGGCAAGTTCTCTTAGAGCAGGGGTCCTCAAAGTTACCTGACCGATCGCGCGCCGGGCCGGAGTGCGCGCCCACACGCTATTTCCGGTGCACTTTCGGGTCCACGGAGCGCCGGAAATAGCTTGTGCGCATGCGTCATTTCCGGCGCACTTTCGGGTCAGAGGAGCACCGGAAATAGCTGCACAGGCCTCCGCAAACCCGGAAGCGCGCCGGAAATGACGCTTGCGCATGCGCACAAGCTATTTCCGGCACCGCGCCAACCCGGAGATGGGCAGCCACGCTGCACTGGTAAGAGCGGGCGGCAGCGGTCGTCGGGGGCCGGATAATTGGCTCGTGCGGACCGTATCCGGCCCGCGGGCCTTAGTCTGGGGACCCCTGTCTTAGAGAAACATTGGATCCTGGCCCACAGCTCCCATCTTCTGCAGTCAGCATAGCTGATGGTGAGGGGGTGGGGGGTTGTAGCCCAACAACAACCAAAGACCCAAGGTCAGCAGAGTTAGTGCTCTTATTTCCTCCCCGGCTAGAAGACACTTGTGGCTACGCAAGGAGAAAACAGGAAGCAACAGGAAGCAAGAAGCAAGGCAGCACACAGGACATGGAAGAAATTACACGGTTGTTGTGTTTTTTTAAGGGATGCAAGGCAACGGAGAGGCCAGCAACAGATGTGAGCCAAGGCAGCAGAGTCTGGCACTCCTGTGACATCTGCACTGCGAGATTTACAGGGCAGATGTGGCTGAGGAGAGTTCACAGATCTAGCAGCAGAAGAGTTAGGGAGCGAAACGAAGGGCAGCTTAAGAGGAAAGCAGGAGAAAGGAAGCTGTTCAGGTGGGGGAAGGAAGGAAGGAAGGAAGGAAGGAAGGAAGGAAGGAAGGAAGGAAGGAAGGCCTTGCTAAAATGAGCCTTTTTGCGAAAGAACAGCCTGTGCACAAGTTATAAAGGAGCCTCTGGAGAAAACTAGCTAGAAATGTGAGGGCTTGCTGAAGCAGATCTTGGGCCTATGCCATAACCATCTCCATAATACAAACACAGGGGTCAGCTAGGGACTGTAGGGAAGAGGAACGCCCTCCTCTGAGTGACAGGGGCAGCTGGAAGTCAGAATAGCAGGTTCCAGAGGCAGAGATCCAAGGCTTCCATAGCAGAGAGCCTGGGTGACACGAAGGGCAGGAGGCTGATCTGGCCAGTGGCTGAATCAAGGGAAGGGAGGGGTAGCCAAGTTAAGACCTTCCAACGGCAGAGGTGACTACCATTAGCTATCGCGACACAACCGCTTTGGGGGAAGCATTGGTCAGGCCCAGAAAGTTAGAGGAGAAACCTCTTTGATAAGGGCTAGTGCAAGCAGCCGGAAAGGAGACGGGAGAGGGCAGCCAGAAAATGGAATGACTTGGAGGGAGGTGCAAAATCATGGCATTTGCTAGCTTGCCTGTTGTGCTGCCATCTAGCAGACGAGCGAAGTGGCAGAGGCAGGGAAGAAGGCATGAGATCAAAAGGGGAAACCTGCTGGAGATCCAGGACTCTGGAGAAGAACCCAGGAGATGAGCACTGTGGTGATCACCCCTCTTCTCCCCAATCACTACCCGCTTCCCACAATTTTACTTAATCACACTTCGCATCCTGAGCTGCAAGCAGAACCTGGCAGCGATGGGAATCCCACAAGCCTGAGGGCCAATGGGTTGAGGGCAGAAGGACAATACTTCCCGGCAGGGTGGATTTGATTTAAATCACTAGTCAGTAAGACTTGATTTAAATCACTTTTTTTTTTTTTACAGACTCATTCTTGCTGGTATAATCTTAATATTTGCAACCAGATGAAGGTTTCATTTTTGGAATAATAAATTTTCAGAGTAGTTTTTACAGTTATATAAAAAAATACTGGTTTGGTTCTACATAGACAGATAATTATGAAATTATTGCGAGGTTTAATAAGTTAACTGTTTACATTTGGACAACTATTCTGCTGTACTTTATTGGAAAGAGAAAAATAATTGTTTCCTTAATAACAATTTAAACAACTTATTTAACTAAAACAATTATTATTAACATCCATGTTAACTGATGTGGTTGAACAAATTCTTTTTTAAAAAAAAAAGCTTAGAATGAGTTTTAGCACACATGAAAAACTTAAAACAAATCCTTATTTACTGATGAATAGCCTTTGGACTATAATATAACTTAAATAGAAACTATATTTAGAAAGACTTTTCCTCCAAAAGCATTTTATTTTTAAGATCCTATTTAATTTTTAAAAATCTGATTTTAATTTTTTTAAAAAATAATCATTGATTTTTATCCACCTTGCTTCCCGGCTACCCTTTTTCAGGCTGTCCCAGGTCCTCCATGCCAGTCCTCACCTTGCTCTTCCTGCTGAAGGGCCAGCGCTTCCCCTTGCTCTTGCCCAGCAGGCGGGGGTCCAGGCGACCATCGAGGGTGCTGCGGGGGGTGCCAAGGCTGCTGTCTGATGAGGTACGATTGATGGGTTGGCTGAAGTCTTCAAAATCCATGTCTCCTGGCCTCTCAAAGCCCGATTTGTGCAGCTCAATCAGCATCTGGGAATCCTACAGGAGAAGAACATCCTTCTGAGTGACCTTGAGGAACAGAACTGCCTCCAGTACAAATGAGCAGGGGTTGGGGACACCCACTATCAGTCCTGCTGAGGACAAGAGGAGGATATGGCAGAAATGTTGTGGCAGTTTGAGAATACACTGAGTTTGTGGGATGCAATCCATTGGTAAGGTCAAATGCAACATTCCTTATTTCCCTTGAGGGTAACTCTGTATCGGGAAGTTTTTAATGTTTGATGCTTTCTTAAAGGTAAAGGGACCCCTGACCATTAGGTCCAGTCGTGCCCAACTCTGGGGTTGCGGCGCTCATCTCGCTTTACTGGCCGAGGGAGCCGGCGTACAGCTTCCGGGTCATGTGGCCAGCATGACAAAGCCGCTTCTGGCGAACCAGAGCAGCGCACGGAAACGCCGTTTACCTTCCTGCCGGAGCGGTTCCTATTTATCTAGTTGGGATTCGATGAGCTTTCGAACTGCTAGGTGGGCAGGAGCAGGGACCGAGCAATGGGAGCTCACCCTGTCGCAGGGATTCGAACCGCCAACCTTCTGATCGGCAAGCCCTAGGCTCTGTGGTTTAACCCACAGCGCCACCTGGGCCCCTTATTTGATGCTTTATTATGCTTTATCTATTCTGTAAGCTGCCCAGAGTGGCTGGGGAAACCCAACCAGAAGGGCGGGGTATAAAAAAACTTTAAAAATTATTATTATTATTATTATTATTATTATTATTATTATTATTATTATTACCACCCATGCATGGACTACAGCGGTTATTCGACAGCACATCAACTATTCTGCATTACATGGGGGAAATGTTACAACTTATCTGGCAGGCACTTACCATAGCTGTCAACCCTCCCTTTTTGGCGGGAAACTCCCTTATTCCAATGCCATTTCCCGCTGCTATCCTGGATTGTTGATATCCCTTAAATTTCCCGGATTTCAAAGGAAGCAGCTCCTCTCCCTCCCTGCCGGCCAAGGAGGCTCCTCAGCTGCGTTGCTCGGCTGCCAATAAGGAGTCTGAGACCGACTGGGGGCGGAGCTTGCATGCCTTGTGCAGCCAGACCCTCACGCCCAACCAGACAGACAGCCTGCCTGCCGTCTATGCGCTCGCTCTTTCGCTCACCCGTTCGCGCGCGGCCTCTGGAGCGCAGGGTGGCGAGGCTACTTGGTGCCATTGCACCACCCTCACGGCATCCCTTATTTTCAAATCCGAAAGTCTGGAAAAATCCCTTATTTTCAAACCCAAAAGTTGACAGCTATGGCACTTACATTCTTCTCATCTACCACATCTGCTGCTGCCTTCATGCCCTCCAGGCACTTTCCAATGATGGGCATAACTTGCTGCTCCGTCTCTGAAAAAACGCAGTAGCCGTCCTTGAGGCGCAGGGTCCGCCGTTCGTCCATCTCTTGCAGCTTCTAGGAATGGGGGGAAGGAAGGGAGCAACACACACAAAAGGGGACAATCAGAATTTAAGGATTAGAGAGGGAAGGTTCCTTACGGGGAGCTAGGATCCCCTCAGCACCCCCGTCCTACCGGAACCCACATTACCCACAAAACGAAGAGGCCCGTCTGCTTATCACACCTCTGTTCCTTGCAGTCAGCAAGGCATGTGGCACTGGTAAGGCTGGTGCAAAGTTTAAAATGGCACGATGCCATCTAAAAAACGCCTGTTAAGTAGCTGCATTTGGGTTTGTTCTAATGGGGTAGCGTCCCGGCTCAACTTCCCAGTTGTCTCCAGATAACAAGATTTCAGGTAACAGGACAACAAGGGTGTGGGTGCGTTTTCAAGCATTTTCAGGGCTGTCATCAGTAGACTGCAAACTGGCAAGGATCAATTTTAATCGAAGAAGCAATAAACTGCCTTATTTATTTTCTAAGCTATGTTTTTAAAGTTCTGATGAGGCAGTGGGAAATGAATAAGAAACCCTTTTAAAACAACCTTTCCTTTTTAAGAGGGGTAGCTATGGTTTGCTGTCAGGTTATCTCAAAAAGGCCCTTTATTACTGAGGTTTTAGTACGCAAACGCAAATTTAAAATTTTAAGTTGTAAAGCAGACGGTTAATCAATTAACAAAAGGATCCCAGGCATGCCTCACTCAGACTTTAGTCCCATTCAGCTCAATTTGGAATTTACTCTCAGGTAGGTATGTACATAATTGCAGCCTGAACACTTTAATTGTGTGGCAGCCCTAATAATGTTCACGGATTTATTTATTTTTTAAAAGCCCACCCCAGAAATGGCACTTGTGGAGTCAGGAAAGGTTAAGAACCCTCCCACCTTCCTCCATTACCCCCAGAAGGGAGGTTCTGCCTGCTTTCTTTGTCGTGGGATCTTTCCACATTCCAATCTCAACCAGCACCTTTCCCCCCAAATGCTAGAAGCCTTCCCCACAGAGCAGAGCAGAGCTGCAGTGGCCCAAGGTGAACTTCCTGACGAAGACATGTGTTATAGGTCTCCAATGACCTCCACTGCCAAGTTATTTTCTTCTGGGGGAAGGCTGAGAGCCTGTCTAATATCTGAAGTCAGAGAGAGAAAATATTCCACTAGGAGGAGCCACGAAAATAGCTGCTCTGGTTTTATGGAAATCCCTTTCATGAAAGTTCCATGGCGCTTGCTTCATTTTAGGTGATCTGAGGCAGGCCTATCTTTTCCTCCAGCTTTTCAGCAATCTTTGACGTTCGCTGGTCACAATCTGCTGTTTCTGGACAGCTAGTTTTTCGAGCTGTTGCTCTTTCCCCTTGTTGCAGGGATGGAAAGATCAGAGTATGTTTCTGGTTCATGCTAGTTTCACACGTTTGTTCTTAAGTATGTTCTGCCCTGTTTCCACATCAATATGTGATTAGAAAACAAAACCCAACATTAAAATTTGCATTTTGTTATTTCATCCACGACCTGCCACAAATATGCCTTTTAGGTAAAGGTAAAGGGACCCCTGACCATTAGGTCCAGTCGCGGACGACTCTGGGGTTCCGGTGCCCATCTCGCTTTATTGGCCGAGGGAGCCGGCGTACAGCTTCCGGGTCATGTGGCCAGCATGACTAAGCCGCTTCTGGCGAACCAGAGCAGTGCACGGAAATGCCGTTTACCTTCCCGCCAGAGCGGTGCCTATTTATCTACTTGCACTTTGGCGTGCTTTCGAACTGCTAGGTGAGCAGGAGCTGGGACCGAGCAACGGGAGCTCACCCCGTCGCAGGGATTCGAACCGCCGACCTTCTGATCAGCAAGCTCTAGGCTCTGTGGTTTAACCCACAGTGCCACCTGGGTCCCAATATGCCTTTTGGATGCATTTAAAACTTATACATGCATTTTATTATGTTCCTTTGAGCAGAGAACTGTATCGCAAAATTTTGAGAAGGGCAGAAACTGAAGGATGATTGCATCCTGATCTGTGTCTTAGTGTGGAAGTGAAAATCGGGTTGGTTCACTGAGAAGAATCCCTATATGCTTGATTTTTATACAGCAAGGTTTATTTTAAAATGTTGCTCTACTGTTTTTTTACTGTTTGTGGAGGGCTACTTTGAAGGACTACAGAGGGTAAAGGGAGTTGCAGAAAACTCTAAACTAAAATGTTAGGAAGTTGCTTAGAGAGACTTGCATTGAAGATTTGTGGCATCTCCAAAAAGTAGAACTGGCTCTGATTGTGGTTAAACTTCTGTAGATATGAAGCATATTCATTCTTGCTCTCCTCAGCCATATGACTCCTCAGGTTGGCCTGCTGCTTTGCCTGGAGAAGGTAAGGAGAAATGGATCAGCAGAAATGCTTTGGTTACAGTAAGCTCTACAGCAGAGGTAGAGAATCTGTGGCCCTTCCAGGTGCTATGGGATTCCATTTCCTACCAGCCCCAGCTAACATGGCCAGTGCTCAGGGATCAAGGGAGTCCAGCAAAATCTTGGGGGGGGGGAACCAAGGTTCCCTGCCCCTGGGCTTAGTAAGTCATCCAAACCTAGGCTGGTGGGTTTAGCTCTCCCAGACAAACCACAAGATGTAAACCGTAGGACTGTCTTGCAGACTGTCTCGCCAGAGTGGCGCATGCTCTAGTTTCAGGGAACCAGGCAGAGGGCCTTCTTGGTAGTGGCGCCCGCCCTGTGGAACGCCCTCCCATCAGATGTCAAGGAAATAAACAACTATCTGACTGGTTCCCCGTAACTTCGCTTCTCGCAGTGAGGGAACCGCCAGAAGGCCCTCGGCGCTGGACCTCAGTGTCTGGGCTGAACGATGGGGGTGGAGATGCTCCTTCAGGTATACTGAGCCAAGGCCGTTTAGGGCTTTAAAGGTCAGCACCAACACGTCGAATTGTGCTTGGAAACGTGCTGGGAGCCAATGTAGGCCTTTCAGGACGGGTGTTATGTGGTCGCGGCGGCCACTCCCAGTCACCAGTCTAGCTGCTGCATTCTGGATTAGTTGTAGTTTCTGGGTCACCTTCAAAGGTAGCCCCACGTAGAGCGCATTGCAGTAGTCCAAGAGGGAGATAACCAGAGTATGGACCACTCTGGGGAGACAGTCTGTGGGCAGGTAGGGTCTCAGCCTGCGTACCAGATGGAGCTGGTAGACAGCCACCCTGGACACAGAACTGACCTGCGCCTCCATGGACAGCTGTGAGTCCAAAATGACTCCCAGGCTGCGCACCTAGTCATTCAGGGGAACAGTTACCCCATTCAGGACCAGGGAGTTCTCCATACCCATCCGCCCCCTGTCCCCCCAAAAGATGATGTCTTGGCTTTAATGGCTAACTGGAGAAAGAAGCTGTGGTTTGCTTGGAAAGCTTTCATAGGTGGTCATTTACGGGGCACAAGCAAACAAGGGACTCAGGATATCCGTCCTGACTTCCATTGCAGAAGGACTCTGAAACCCTCCTAAACACTATTAGGGATGGGGAGCAGTGGCACCATCCTATTCAAAAGCACTGACCTTCTCCACATCTGCCTTGGTAGCATTGATGTCCTGGTCCAGTTTCTCGGCAGTCAGCACAGCTTTCTCAGCCTCTCGGCAGTCTCGCTCAAACTTGCGTTTGCTCTGCGGTTAAGAGAGAGAGTCTTTGAGAGTGAGGGATGCCCACAACAGCAAGCTTAACGAAAGGCTACACCCATTTGGACGCAAAGCGTTAGATGCTGCCATATCTCTCTTGCAAGGATACTGACATGAGCATCACTCGCACTTGGGCGATGAGATCGCTTGGTTTCACAGGCAGGATTAAATCACACCACCCGTTAAGTGCTCCCGTTTTGTTAGCCCCCGTTTTGTTAGCCCCGTTCTGGGCTTTCAAAAAAAAAAAAAAAAGCTGGAAATGGGAGGAGGGACTAACAGATTGTTATGTATAACGGGCTTCCAAAACAAGGTGCGGTACAATCAATTACACTAAAAAAGACTCTTGGCTGCAGGCTTACAATTAAATGACACACGCAAACATTTACTGGAAAAGGAGTATCGTATATTTCGCTCTATAAGGCGCACCTGACCATAGGACGCACCTAGTTTTTAGAGGGGAAAAGCCCCATTTTTTGAGGATCAGCTCAAATTTCTGTAGCTTCTTTTGCAAAGGAGAAAAGCCCCATTTTTTTGAGGATCAGCTCAAGGTTGTTGAGCTTACTTTGCAAAGGGAAAAAACCCTGTTTTATGGGGTTCAACTCACAGTTCTGCAGCTTCAGTAAAGGGAGCCATTTCTACAGTTTCCAGACAGATAATCTAATCAGCCAGTCACATGTCGCTGGCGAAACAGCCTCCCTCTGCAAGGGGGCGGGGCTGGAATCTCTCTCCCTTATCTCTCCCCCCCGATTGTTTGCTGAGCAGCTGCTCAGCGGGCTTCCTTTCAACACCCCCTTCTCTCTCTCTCTTTTTAAAAAGCACGATCTGCTTTTGCCCCTGGGCAGTTCAGCTCCAGGGACCAAACATTCGCTCCATAAGACGCACAGACATTTCCCCTTACTTTTTAGGAGGAAAAAAGTGCGTCTTATGGAGCGAAAAATACGGTAGGTGGAAAGGATGTTTGTGTACTCCAGTGAAGTGTCTATGGAGCTACTTTCAAAGCTTGCTGAGGCTTTGAAAGAAGCTGCTAAACAAAGTGATCTCACCTTTTATTTGAGGGTGGGGGCGACAGACGGCATAATTTACTGGGGTGGGGGTAGTTCAGGTATAATTGATTGTACCCCAGTGGACAGGGAGGGGAGAGGTGAAGAACGGACAGGTGACCTTTCCCAGTTTAGACAGCAAGAGCTTCACTGAAGTTCACCAACTGGAAGGCCACAAAATTTCGTCTTTCCAGATTCTCTCCACGTTCTCAAGGTTACGCTTAAGGCAGGGCTCAAAATTCAGCCCACTGAATATTCTAAACTGGGCTCTAAAGTAAAACAAAGCCCTCAACAAAACCCACAAACAATTCCCCCCATTAATTCATGCGGGGGAAAGTAAACACAACAGTGTGTTTGTGTCCTATAGAACGTAGGAAGGTGAATCACAATGAAGGCACTGCACAGCCAAAATAGAGAAGGCAGGAACTGGCTTTGGCAAGCGCATGCACACTCACATGTAAAAACTGCGTGTACCTGTATGTGAATGCATGCAGGAAGGACGTTCAATGTATGCAAGGTTTTAAAATATGATTTTTTTTCTGCTTTAAGGGAAACATGAGCAAGTATACCATTTTTTTAAAAGTCTACATCTAATGCATGCACACCCCCAGGACCGGTGCTAGCGATTTTGGCGCCCTAGGCGAGGGGGCGGGCCACGTGACGTCATTGCGCATGACAGACGTTGAGGAGCGGCGCCCTGCCCGGCCGGGCGCACCCCGCCGCTGCGGTTTTTGCCCCAAGTTCCTTGCTCCGCCACTGGTTGGGGCGGCACCGGGCGGCGGCAGGGGGCGAGGGGCAGGCTGGCCAGCGCCCCCTCCATTTTGGCGCCCCCGCCGCCGCGGTTTTCGCCCCAAGCTGCTTGCTCCGCCGCTGGTTGGGGCGGCACCGGGCGGCGGGGGTAGGCTGGCCAGCGCACCCTCCATTTTGGCGCCCTAGGCAACTGCCTAGTTCACCTTAATGGACGCGCCGGCCCTGCACACCCCTACAAAGGGCTCTTGGAAAACATTTACAGGTTGAAAAGAGATCCCTGTGGTCTGGGCTTATTTGCACATCATTTTATTGCACCCTCTTTGAAATCTTCTCTTAAAACCCTTCATGCAACAAGAACAAAGAGCTAGCAACAATTCCAGAGATGGGTTCAATTTTGTTCCGGGGAGCTTGCGCCTCTGCTGCTCATAAAGGCTTGTTCTTGCGTAGCCTGAGCTAGGATCTCCCCCCTGCCCCTGATGATTTACAAAAGTTGAGAAGTTCTTGGAGACTTCCAAAGGTAACACAGGAGATTCTATGGTTGATGCCATAAAGCCAGGGCTACAGCTCATGAATTCCCCTCTCTCGTTCCATGTGCATTGGATTTTGTCATCTTCTTTGCTTTCCTCCATCTGTCAGCCCCAAATTTAATTTTGAAAAAAGGACAGAGGAAACATTCTTGGCGGGGGAAAAAAAAGCCTCTTTCAGTCTCCTCATGATGTTTCCATTCACTAAATGTTTGGAGAATTCTAAAGGGACCCATGACCCCTCCACAGCTGTGTTCCTGCTCCGAACATTGGCCAAATCCACAGAAGTTGTTTTAGGTCTTCCGAGCATATGAGCCTCGGACTCTGCACACCGCATGTAGAGCTAGGCTGAAGGAAGATAAAAACAACTCACATTTTCAAGTTGCTTGAAGGAGTTCTCCAGCTGCTGCTGAGCCCTTCGGCCTTCTTGCAAGTGCTGGAGAAGGAGAAAGTTTACAGGATGAAAGCCTTTGTTAGAAGTGTCATGTTGCTTCTGCCAGAATCCAAACAGTTCTGTCAATCATTTTCAAATGATGACAGAAGTACCTCAGAAAGAGCAAAAGGCCACCTGCTACTACCAAGAGAGTCTTCTAGCACCTACCTGCCACCTGATCTACCTAATTCTTCACCAGAACACTACAACCCTAAGAAAACTTACTGAAGAAATGGGCCCCCAAACAGGTCCAAGTCCCTAGTGTCTACAATCCGAAAAAGAGAGTTTTGGGACAGAGTGGTGGGCTTCAAAGGAGATGCCTCAGCTTGAAAAAAGTACTCATAATTGAAGGTTACTTCCTAATCAGGTACTCTAGTCCCACTGTGCTGAAGTCATGCAGACTGCTCCATGGAACTCAATTCTGAAAAGTCATACAGAAATACTGCGACAAATAAAAACAGATTAAAACACACACACTGTAGAGAGCATAGTGGCTACGATATTTTCAAATCCTGAATCTAATTGCTAGCCCTCCTCTCCAAAACCTGCCTAATTTTAACATTATCCTAGTTCCCAACCCCCAGTGACTCAAAAGTCAACACTGCTGATGGAGAATTTAGCAACAACAAGGTAGTATTTTTAGTGACCCCTTTTTGTTATGTTATTCAAATTGATTTTGTTGTTTTTTATTTTATGTTATTGTGCTTTTGCTGTTAACAAACACTCTCCTGATGGAAGAGTGACAGATGAACCAAAATGGGGTGTGGTCCCCCCCAAGGGAGGTACTTTACAATAAGGCATGGTGGACTCAGCAGTCAAAAACGGTTTTTGAAAGCAGTTCAAACTAAGCTGCTACTCAAACTAAGAACAGATCTACAGCCCTCTTGGGCTTACACAACTGAGTTTCACAGTTCTCTGGATCTCTGGCCATCGTAAGTAAGTACATAAAAAATCTCTACGCCAATGTCAGCAGCCACCAGAAACATCTGGAAGTAGCATGGAAGCTCTCCCCACAGATGATGCAGATGGCCAAGCGAGCCACTCTGTATGCACAAAGGCAAAAAGGCCAGGGACGATATGCCTTCAACTCCTGCTGAACAGGCAGCAAGAGAGCCAGGGGAGCACAAAATATGAAGTGCCCCTCAAAGATAGGTACATCTGAACCGTTTTGTCCTTCAGGACCCCTGGGCAGCAGAATCAGAACCTGATTTGGTCCCCCGATTAATAATAATAATAATTTATTATTTATACCCCGCCCATCTGGCTGGGTTTCCCCAGCCACTCTGGGCGGCTTCCAACAGAATGTTAAAATACAATAATCTATTAAACATTAAAAGCATCCCTAAACAGGGCTGCCTTCAGATGTCTTCTAAAAGTCTGGTAGTTGTTCTCTTTGACATCTGGTGGGAGGGCGTTCCACCGGGCGGGCGCCACTACCGAGAAGGCCCTCTGCCCGGTTCCCTGTAACCTCACTTCTCGCGAGGGAACCGCCAGAAGGCCCTCGGTGCTGGACCTCAGTTTCCGGGCAGAACGATGGGGGGGACGCTCCTTCAGAGTTTCTATGCAGAGTTTCTCGACACTACACAGGCAGGGGAGCACTTTACCGACTTCCTCTCCTGCTTGAGCTCCTGCGAGTACTTGGCAACCTCCACACAGATCCGCGTTAGAAGGTTCTCCGCTACCAGCTCACGCTGGCCTGCAAAGTCGTTCAGCTCCTTCACCACCTGAAGGAAGGCCTGATATTGGCAGAACCTGAAAAGGAGAGGAAAAGCAGGAAGGTTGTGCGCAGCAGCAGAGACTTGCAGTGAAGCATAGATTCAGAGCGCATTTCTATTTCCGTGTTTGTCTCTGCTGAGGAAGTTCCAGATCACTCTCCCCAACCCCTTAAACCAGGGGTCAGCAACCTTTTTCAGCCGTGGGCTGGTCCATGTGGTGGGCCGGACCCATGTGGGGGGATGAATGAATTCCTATGCCCCACAAATAACCCAGAGATGCATTTTAAATAAAAGGACACATTCTACTCATGTAAAAACACGCTGATTCCCGGACCGTCTGCAGGCCAGATTTAGAAGGCGATTGGGCCGCATCCGGCCCCTGGGCCTTAGCTTGCCTACCCCTGCCTTAAACTTTACTCCAATTACAGTGGGACCTCGACTTACGAAGATAATGCGTTCCGACGCGATTTTCGTAAGTCGAAAACATTCGTAAGTCGAATCCCCATAGGGATGCATTGAGCGAAAAAAATTCGTAAGTCAAAAAAATCCTATTCAAAAATTCGTAAGTCGAAAAAATCCTATTAAAGCGGCCGCGACTTCCTTTCGGAAGTCGAAAAATTCGGTTGCGGCGGCCATTTTTTTTCTTCCGGAAGTCATTCGTAACTCGAAAAATACGTAAGTCGAGTTGCTCGTAAGTTGAGGTACCACTGTAACTGAGTCCCCTCCCTTCTAGCTACTGCAACTTCATTTTGACATCTCACCCCCCACTACTATCTTGGCTACCACCCAGTGTCAATCACTACCAATTACTGCTGCTATCCCCTTAAGACAGAGCGGGACAGACAAACTGTATATTATAGGACAAAGTCACAATAATTACAGATACACAACAAAGTCACAAACTGTTGTTGGGTAGGAGCACAGTTCTAGCTGAGTCAAAAGGCTCCACTCAGAAGAAACACAGAATACAAACATTGTCAGCACTTACACAAAGGAAGCATTCATAGAATTGTAGATCCCCGGGGGTAATTTGGTCTAACCCCTCAACACACGGTCCCCCATCCAATTTGAAACCAGACCAGACCCTGCTTAGCTTTGCAAATGTGCTACCAGTTTTATTGCTGCACCTTTCATATCAGTTGACATGTCTAGTGTTTTCTTATCTGTGTATCAGCACAAAAACTAAGGACGAAGTATTATCCCTGGTTATTCAGGAGTAAGCCCCACTGAACGCAAGACATGCTTAGAGTACATGAATTCAGCATTCAACCGGAACCTGCATGCAGGCAAATGATCATGGATGATGAGAGTTTTAGTCTATGGTGACCATGGTGTTGCGGCGTTTCAGGCCAAGGGAGCTGGCATTTGTCCACAGAAAGCTTTCCGGGTCATGTGGCCAGCATGACTAAACCGCTTCTGGTGCAACAGGACACCACTGAGCTTCTTGGGCTTGCCGATCAGAAGGTCGGCGGTTCAAATCCCCATGACGGGGTGAGCTCCCGTTGCTCTGTCCCAGCTTCTGCCAACCTAGCAGTTCGAAAGCACGCCAGTGCAAGTAGATAAATAGGTACCAGTGTTGCGGGAAGGTAAACGGCGTTTCCGTGCGCTCTGGTGTCCGTCACAGTGTTCCATTGCGCCAGAAGCGGTTTAGTCATGCTGGCCACATGACCTGGAAAGCTGTCTGTGGACAAACACCGGCTCCCTTGGCCTGAAAGAGAGATGAGCGCCGCAACCCCATAGTCACCTTTGACTGGACTAAACTGTCCAGGGGGTCCTTTACCTTTATCTTTTTTACTGCCACCCTGAATGACTGCTTGGGTGGTCGGCCCTGCAAAGAGCCCAAGGCTTGCTAGCACAAAAGTCTGTGAACCACTGAGCTACGTTTTTGTGTTCAGAGTACTTTTGCCTCAAAAATGTGTAGCACTGGGTAGGGATATCTCATGCATTGCTGCAGCTAAACATGCACTTGACACAATACATACTTTGATTCTGGGTCTTCTCGCGTAGTCCTCTTGGGAAGATGCTTCTTCACAAGATTCCTATAAATGAGAGCGAAAAAGAGCTAGCCAAAGGCATTTTGCTGCCTGAAGATGAGCACCCGTTGTGCCCCCACCCTACCAATGCCTCCTTATATCATTCAGACATCAAACTCCTGCCTTCATCTGTTGGCTGATATCCTGTCACCTTGTTTCATTTTGCTGCACCGTAGGGCTGACAGATCAAACAGGAGCCAGGTCAAAAATTGGACAGCTTCGATATTAGGCCTGTAAGAAGCAGCTCCAGTCATGTGCAGATGGAAGTGCTGATAATCGGCACAGATGAACATCCCAGAGATAATTCTTATCAAATGTGACAGGTTTAAATAAGCTGGTAATGTTCACAATTTCCCGTGAATGCTGGATATTGAGCGAATATTTTATCTTCCTTAACTTTTCTAAAGTGTGCATCTTTGGTCATGCTAATCTTTTGTTTTCAAAAGTAGGCGTCCCGTCCCCGTCCCCCCCAAATTCATGATGCCCTAGTTGCTGGCTCATATCTTTTAAACGTATCATCAGAGATCTACAACCTCTCCTAGACAATGACAGTTCTCTTTCTCAAGCTCTGGAAGACCTTTCATCGCCTACAGACAGCCACCCACTCTTAAACAACTCCTCACCCACCATAATACAACAACCAGACTTAACATGGACACTGGTACCAGAGCCTGCAATAAACCCAGATGCCAACTTTGCTGCCACATACACCCGGACAACACCATTACTGGCCCCAACAACATCAAACATACCATCTCAGGACTATTTATGTCATCAAATGCCAACAGTGCCCTTCAGCTCTCTATATTGGACAAACAGGCCAAACCCTACGCCAAAGGATAAATGGACACAAATCTGACATCGGGAATCACAAGACAGAGAAACCAGTAGGAGAACACTTCAATCTCCCAGAACATTCTATACAAGATCTCAAAGTAGCTGTCTTATTACAAAGGAATTTCAGAAATAGACTGGAAAGAGAAGTTGCTGAATTGCAACTCATTACCAAACTTAAAACCATGAAGAGACCTGGTCTGAATAGAGACATTGGATTCTTATCTCATTTAAATCTATTTTTAGCCATCTCACCCCTTGCTTTCTCCTGCAAGACCAATTGCAGTCGTCAACAGGTTTACCTCACCTATCAGCCAACCACCAATTCCCACTCTTCTGAGTAATACCCCTCCCACCCTCTCACTATATATAAGGGTCTGGTGACTTCTGTTTCAGTGTATCTGAAGAAGTGTGCATGCACGCGAAAGCTCATACCAAGAACAAACTTAGTTGGTCTCTAAGGTGCTACTGGAAGGAATTTTTTTTTTATCTTTTAAAGAAACAGTTTCAAAATCATTTTGCTTCAAATATTAGAAATACACAGCAGAATTGGCAAGACCCACAACTGGAGATTGAAATAGGGAGAAAATCAAGCCTGCTGCCCAGGACTGACCTGCTGGGAGCCTGAAGGGCCCTGCCCTGCTTCTCTCCACCTGGCTTGGGGGGGGGGTCTGACAGGCTCCATAAAGGACTGCTGCTGCTGGGCAGAGAGGGCTCCGTTTTTGTTTTTTAAATTGCTTTTATTTTTTATCTATGTCATTTTAAATTGTGATTGATATTAATGCTATATTCTTAGTCTTAGATTTTATGATTAATGTGGAAATTGTTTTCCATTTGGTTGGGTACTTTTTGATGTGTTTTATTTATTGCTTGTGACTTTTCTTATGTTGGTAATTATGTAAATCCTGTCATGTTGTGAGCCGCCTTGAGCATTGTTTTAACTATGGAAAGACAGCATACAAATAAAATGATGATGATGAAGTAGTTGGGATGCATTTTAAAATAAGGAAAGATGAGCCACTTTTATGTGGAATGGGATTTTCTTATAAAGCTAGACAGAAGACTGAAGTAAATAATAATTACCGTATTTTTCGCTCCATAAGACGCACCTTTTCCCTCCTAAAAAGTCCTATGGAGCGAAGGCTCCGCCCCCCCACCAGCTCGATCCGCTTGCAAAAGCGGAGCGCGCTGTCAGCGGCTTCAGCGGCAGCTTGGGGTGGAGAGAAAGAGCAGCCTGGGCAGAGCGCGGTGTTGGCAGCTTTTGCGGAGCACACTGTCAGTGGCTTCGGCGGCAGGGGGTGGCAGAGGGATGCTGCTGGTTGTTCCCCGCCAACCCCGTTCGCCAAAGCAGGCTTGTTTTTGCGATCAGGGTTGGCAGGGAAGAACCAGCAGCATCCCTCCGCCGCCCCTCCCAGCCTTTTAGAGGAGGGAAACTAATTTTTTTCTTGTTTTCCTCCTCTAAAAATGAGGTGCGCCCTATGGTCCGGTGCGCCCTATGGAGCGAAAAATACGGTAACCTCCAGCCTGGGAAGAAAGATATATATGCTGTACCAAAAGGACGGAAAGGACCTCTCTGGCTCTAACAGGGAAATGTTCCCTTTGGAGCAGTGTCCACGTTGTTCCAGAAGACAAGTAAACTCTTTTCTAATGTCTGCCAGACCAAACAAGAACCACCTGATTTAGCCAGGTGACTTCCAGAGTGGATCTTTACTATGTGCTGTACATGGGGCTGCCCTTGAAGATGATTCAGAAACCTCAGTTGGTCCCAAAAAGCAGCTGCAGCCAGGTGAACTGGCTGGGGTTCCATTGAGATCTCATACAGCCCCTGTTCTGCAACAAATGCACTGGCTGCCAGTTCATTTCTGAGCCCAAATGAAGGTGCTCACCTTAGTGTTTAAAGCCCTAAACAACTCAGAGCCCAAATACCTGAAAGGCTGCCTCCTGTCCCACAGAGCCTCTCAGGTGGTCAGATCAGCAGGGGCCTCCCTCTTGGTAGCTCCTCTGCCCTCAGAGGCTCAGGCATGGGGTGGCCAGGGAGAGGGTGTGGCTTCCCCACAGAGGTGGGCCTCGTAGCTTCATTATACGGCTCAGCCAAGGGAACAGGCTTCAAGTGACTTTATGCTAGCTTCAGAATAGGGGCAACAGGAGGACAGCAAGCACTGTACTTGCTCTGCGGACGCTTTGTTTAGTTATTTCCAGTGGTTTTGGCAAACCATGCATGAAGTGGTGGCGGGAGGCTGAGGTATAAAGGAGCCCACAGTTGATGGACTTTGTGCCCTTCTGGATTTTTTGCAAATCTAGGGCTCGAGAGAGGAGAAAACCTTCGAAGGGAAAGGAGCCAAATGAGTAATTCTTGACTCTAAAAGGAGTAAAACTCGTGGAAAAGGACCGGGGGGCGGGGAGCAGAGGTGGGACGAGAACAGACTAACCAACTCAGTTATTGGAGGAAGAGGAGGAGGAGGAGGAGAGGAAAGCAAAGCAGCCAACTTTTGTGCTGCTGCTGTCCAGTTCAATCACCTCGGAGGACTCTGTTCCCAATTCCAAGTTTGCCTGGTCAGACAATCACGGGGGCAAAAAATTACAGAAACAGAGTATGCAAAAACCATTAAAATCTCTAGAACGGGTAATTATCATATATAGCTCAATATAAGGAAACAGATCAACGTTAAATCGCCTAACGCAAATATATAGAGCCTTAATAAGGGTTTTCTTGAAGAAAAAAAATATATAAAGGTGTGTAGAACCTAAATAAGGATTTTCTTGAAAAAATAAACCTGACGGGTTGCCGGCTAATAAAATCCCGTTTCACCGAGACTATCAGTTTCCTCCAAGGAAATTAAACTTGAAAGAAGGTATAAGAACCTAAGTTATAGGAGCCTAAAGATAAAGGGTTGAAAACCTCAGTTGTAAAAATTCGAATATCGGTCAATGATTCTGACCCAGGCTGCACAGTCTCGCTTTGAAAAAAAAACTTTTTTAGAAAAGGCAGACTGGGTGGTGGTGGTGGTAGGAATGAGAGCCACAGGATCCAGCCAAAGAGCACAGTGACTTGGATGGCCCCTGAAGTACTGAGTCAGCCAGAAATTCAACACTCTTTTGGGTCTTGCTGGACAAGGGGCTCTGTCCAAAGCAAGTCTTTGGCTCTGCTTCAGGGACAGCTGGAACAAGTGGCTGGGAAGGAGACAGCTTTAAGCAGCGCAGGGACAGAGGGCGAGAGAGAAAAGAGACTGCGTCTCAAAGGTTGGACAAAGCTGCTTGGGAACTCGGCTGGACCAGTGAATCATGGGGAGAGGGGTAGGCGAGGATTGAGAGAGAGAGAATGAATGAAAACAGACCCGGGAGCAGATGCTGGAAATGAAACTGCAAGCCTCAATTAAGAACTGGTTTTCTGGCTCTGACCAAAAGGTCCATTTAATCCAGCATCCTGCATCCAGGGAGATGAAAGGAGAACCCCTTTTCTGTTTATCCCCAACATTTAGTATTTGGAGGATCAGTGCCTCCAAGCATTGGGGGGCAGGGACAGGATGGGGGGAGAGAGAGAGAGAGAGGGAAAAAAGAGAATTAGACCAATTCACGAGGATGGGTTTAATCAGAGATGATGGCAATTACAGTGGTACCTTGGTTCTCAAACGGCTTGGCTCCTGAACAAATCGGCTCCCGAACACCACAAACCCGGAAGTAGGTGTTGCAGTTTGCAAATGTTTTCCGGAAGCCGAACATCCGACACGGCTTCCGCTTGAGTGCAGGAAGCTCCTGCAGCCAATCGGAAGCCGCGCCTTGGTTTCCGAACGGTTTCAGGAGTCGAATGGACTCCTGGAACGGATTAAGTTCAAGAACCAAGGTACCACTGTTTTATTTTATTATTACAGGTAGATAGCCGTGTTGGTCTGTCATAGTCAAAACAAAATAAAAAAAATCCCTCCAGTAGCACCTTAGAGACCAACTAAGTTTGTTCTTGGTATGAGCTTTCGTGTGCATGCACACTTCTTCAGATACACTGAAACAGAAGTCACCAGACCCTTATATATAGTGAGAGGGTGGGGAGGGGTATTACTCGGGGGGTGGGGGTGGGAGTGGGTGGTAGGCTGATGGCTGAGGTAAACCTGTTGACGACTGTTAATGACTGCAATTAGTCTTACAGGAAAAACCTTATTAGTCTTACAGGAAAAACCCCTTGCTTTTTCCTGTAAGACTTTTTCCTGTAAGACTAATTTCCTTGCTTTTTCCTGTAAGACTAATTGCAGTCGTTAACGGTCGTCAACAGGTTTACCTCTCCTATCAGCCTATCACCCATGCCCACCACCCTTCTGAGTAATACCCCTCCCCACCCTCTCACTATATATAAGGGTCTGGTGACTTCTGTTTCAGTGTATCTGAAGAAGTGTGCATGCGCAAGAAAGCTCATACCAAGAACAAACTTAGTTGGTCTCTAAGGTGCTACTGGAGGGAATTTTTTTATTATGTTTTTATTCTATTATTGTTATTGCTATTATTTTATTGAATCTAAAATAGTGGCCATCCCTACATCCTGTGCCAGTGAGTCCCACAATTATTCAGTGTGAAGAACTTCATTCTTCTGTCCATCATAAACAGAATGAAAAATCAACTTGATTCTAACCAAGTATCTTGAGTATCACTCCATCCACCATCTCTACACTATCAAGCACCTCAGGAGCAAGTTTTTAAACCTCGCTCTCCCTGACAAACTGCTATTCTCCAATGCCAAGCATAAGCAATGATCAGTTGGCGATGTGTCCCTCCTCCTCCCCATGGCCCGTCCCACTGCAGACTTTGAGGCTTAACCCCAAACTTTGCCGTTCCCTGCCAGACTCAGCCGCCCTCATAAGAACGCAGGCATACCTACCTCAGCTGCTTTGCATACGCCTGCTCGATCTCGGTCCGCTCTTTCACAAACTTGACGTATTTGTCCATCAGGTCCAGGCCCCATTGAGTGTGGCGCTCAATTGTGTCAAATTGATCCTAAAGGGGAAGAGAGCAGGCGAGACATTACCAAACAACACCGAAAACAAGGGTTGCGCTGGCCCCAATAGGTGGAACCGAACACGCATTTAGATGGTAAAAAACGCGTCCGAGTTGAACCACTTTCGGCTGCAGCTGAGGATTCGCACACGAAGTTCTCTGCAGCTGGAAAACTAGCAGGTCAAGGATAGAACCTTTCACAACAGAGCCACTGAGGTGTGTTGGCTCCTCTGTCAGACTAGGAGCTGTGAGTCCAGGTTTCAAAGCTCTACTTGGACATGATGCTGACTGGGTGACTTTGGGTGTTTCATCATTTTTCCACCTACCCGAGTAAGTGGCGCAAGTGGGGAACCACCTCTATCACCCTGAGCTCCTTGGAGCAAAAAGTGAGATACAGTGGACCCTCGACTTACGAAGGTAATCCGTTCCGACGGGACCGTCGGATGTCAAAAAAATCGTAAGTCGAGTCCCCATAGGAATGCATTGGGCCAAAAAAATCGTACGTCAAAAAAACCCTATCTAAACTTCGGAAGTCGAGGAAACCCTATCTAAAACGGCCGAGACTTCCTTATGGAAGTCGAAAAAATTCATAGCCGCGCGGCCGCTTTGATCCCTCGTAACTTGAAAAATACGGAAGTCGGGTCACTCATAAGTCGAGGGATCACTGTATAAAGGTAACAACCACAAGCTAGCTTTCTGTGCAAATTAACTTTTTTTTTTTTGTATAGAAGGGAGAAAATATTGGCCATGCAAGCCTCTACCCACCGTCTGAAATGATGCAGCCCAGACACAGGCTAACCAACTCAGAAAGAGCTAGGTTAAACGGCGCAGAGCCTGTCAGGGCAGGAAGGAAGAGATGTGTACTTAGGGATTGCATAACAGCAACAAGGCTTATCTGCCATATGCTGATCTATCCATTTGGCTCACTGCCTATATTTCACCAGGTAAGTGAGCTTGCAGGTGTAGGCCTGTCTGTTATGAGGTGCCAGTCATGTAGCTCTGCCCAGATGCCCACATAAGTGTGTCCCCTTGCCAGCCTTACTCATAGGTCTAACCCAGGCATAGGCAAACTCGGCTCTCCAGATGTTCTGGGACTACAGTTCCCATCATCCCTGACCACTGGTCCTGTTATGCGGCCTAGGTCCCTCGTACCTAAGGGACCGCCTCTCCTGGTATGCCCCGTGTAGGACCTTAAGGTCCTCAAATAATAACATTTTGGAGGTCCCGAGCCACAAGGATGCTAGGCTGGCCTCAACTAGGGCCAGGGCCTTCTCAGTACTGGCCCCGACTTGGTGGAACGGTCTGTCACAAGAGACCAGGGCCCTGCGGGATTTGGCATCTTTCTGCAGGGTTTGCAGCGTTCAGGAGCCAAAACGTTTGAGAACTAAGCTGTTAAAAAACAAACGTACAGTGGTACCTCTGGTTACGAACTTAATTCTTTCTGGTGGTCCGTTCTTAACCTGAAACCGTTCTTAACCTGAGATACCACTTTAACTAATGGGGCCTCCCACTGCTGGAGCACAATTTCTGTTCTTATCCTGAGGTAAAGTTCTTAACCCAAGGTGCTACTTCCAGGTTAGCGGAGTCTGTAACCTGAAGTGTCTGTAACCCGAGGTACCACTGTATGACTGTACAAGCAGAAAGCAGGATTTTTCTACTACCTTTTAACAAGCTGTCTATATTACACGTGACTCAGATCGGAGTTCTGCTATTTTGTGAATTAGAGTAGAGCTATGCCCATCCATTGGAAGCTTTTATAGCGCCAAACAGCTGCCAGGGCTTGAAGTAAAAAAAAATTAATTTATAAGCATCAATAGTTTTTTTTATAAGGGAAAGTTCTTTGCATAAGGTTGTCGAATAAAACATATGCTTGATGCAGACATCAAGGTTTAAAAGCAACTGGGTTTTTTCTTCAGCCCGGACCCCAGCAAAGCCAGTTAGCCATTTTTCACTTCTTCAACGCGGAGTCCTGTTTTAGAATCCTACTTGCAGTTGCTGTAGATTTGAGGAAGTTTTCCAGCACTGTAGCTAAGCAACTTTTATTTTTATGCATGCATGCATGCTGGGGGATGAAAAGAAAGTTAATACTGTCTGAAAACCTCTCTGAATATACTGCTTATGTAACTAAACTACCTGGTGTTCTGCTTCCAAAAGTTTAATTACATCACATTATCTAGTGTAGTTAAGAGCACCCTGCTTTAAATCCACAGCGGGTCACAAACACAGGGGCAACAGGCTAGATTCTGAGTTTATTCCAGTCCTCACAGATGTTCCACGTAGTCTGTTATTAGTGTTAGGAATAGATGAATCTGCAAATCTCTGTTTCTCATTTCCCCAATCTTAAATTCACTTCAACAAATTTCCTCATCAGTTTGCAATTTTAATTGTTAAAAAAAAAAAGCCCTCACAAAATTTGCCAGCATTTTAGTGTACATTTCCCCTAACAGTCAATTTTTCAATCCATTTTCTCTAATAAGAGTGCATTTTGAATGTTACTGTCACCAAAGCACATTTTCATTTTCGTGCACTTTCCCCCAATATAAGCATTTTAATACATGCATTTTGGTTGGAAAACTGCATCCCAAAATTTCGAGAAGTGCAAATTTCAAAGAATAGCTGTTTATGGTCTTGGGAAGTGTAAATTGGGCCATCCCCGCCATCTCTACTCAGTGTATTTATTTATTTATTTTAAAAAATTGCATGCTGCAATCTCATAAAACAAAATATCAAAGCAGTTTTTATCTATGCACAGTAAAAAAAAAACACATAAAGATTTAAAATTACAGATCAGCTACCACGGAAACTGATTTTCTTAATTTCCCTGAATAGAAAACTTTTCAGCAAGTGTTTAACGGTTATTAGAGAAGACGCCTGCTGAATCTGTTGGGTTAGCCTTCCACTTTACTGGGTTTCATGCTAATGTCAAATGAGCTTTGCCAACTGGGGAGGGAAATGCTTTGTGTGGTTTGCCGTCTTCCTCCCCTCTCTCCGAGTGCTCAAAATAAACCACACAAAGCAATCAGATAAATGAAACCACAAAGCATTAATTCCCACAAACATTCTAGGAGAACCTCAACAGTATTCGCTGAGTGCTACCCTCTCTTTCTTACCGAAAAGCTAGCAGGTATTCTAAGCATAGGACTAGATTCAGATTGACACAAGGCTACTACTGTACTGAAAAGAGAAACCCTGTGTTGAGTTTTCTTTCCCCCCCCTCCACAGCATAGGGAACAATTTACCTGGTTGCATTGCGCATTTCCAGTGGGGAAACACATAAGCAGATGTCATAACACAAGGTAAAAGTGACAACAGGGAAGAACTGAACTCAGGGATGCTATTTTTTGAGGCAGCTCCATGTCCATAGCTGTCAACTTTCGGATTTGAAAATAAGGGATGCCGCGAGGGCGGTGCAATGGCACCAAGTAGCCTCACCACCCTGCGCTCCAGAGGCTGCGCGCAAACGGGTGAGCAAAAGAGCGAGTGCATAGACGGCAGGCAGGTTGTCTGTCTGGTTGGGCGTGAGGGTCTGGCTGCACAAGGCATGCAAGCTCCGCCCCCAGTCGGTCTCAGACTCCTTATTGGCAGCCGAGCAACACAGCTGAGGAGCCTCCCTGGCCGGCAGGGAGGGAGAGGAGCTGCTTCCTTTGAAATCCGGGAAATTTAAGGGATATCAACAAGGGATATATTAAGGGATATATTTAAGGGATAGCAGCGGGAAACGGCATTAGAATAAGGGAGTTTCCTGCAAAAAAAAAAGGGAGGGTTGACAGCTATGTCCATGTCTGATCCAAACACATGAGCGCTGAATATGCCAAACGCCAAAAAGCAACGGGCTGTCATGCAATGACATCTTCTAGGTCAAGAGAAGAGGTCAACAGCAAGATAATATTTTGGCCAATGGAAAAGAAGAAACAATCCCAGCAAGGGACAAAAAGGGAATCATTTTAACAACTTTCCTGCTGTTTCCTTGAGTCAGCCACTCAGACCTTGGCTCTGCCTACCGAAAAGAGAGGCGGAAAGTCCCAAGCAAAAGGCAGATTCAAATAACAGACTTAACTTCAGAAGAGATGGAGGCTGGCAGGAGAAAATTGGCAACTGCTGAATTCTGCACTCCAAGCAAGCCACGTTATTGGTAAGGCCAGCCCTGCACGCATTAGGGTTTAGAAATGCTAAGCAGGAACTCAAAAGAACTCCAGCAAAGTCCTCTGCTGATCTGTATACAAATGGCAAGCGGGCCTTTAGGCACAAATTTTGCAGCAAGATGTCTCAAATCTACCCCAAACTGGAAGGTGATAAATACAAGTGGTCTAACACTGCAATCCAAACCACACTTACTTAAAGAATAAACACGCCTAGGATTGTGTGCCGTCCCAAGGTGGAGAATAAGTACGGTACCCACTAAGGAAGAGTGGCAGTTTAAAATGCTTGAATATGCTGAATTGGCAGGTATAATGAATAGGATATGAGAAAAGGATGAGAAAAGAATATAAGGAGGGCAGGAAAAAGTATACTGGTTTAAGAACCAGTATAAACAAGTAAATAACCTGGCAGGTCTTGAGTAAATTCAGCAGAACAGGAGCGAACAGAAATTAACAGAGGAAGAAATTTGAAGGTTAAAAAATTGGAATATGCGATTTAGTAGAAAAGTAAGGAAATTATGAAAAGGGTGGAAGGGGAGTCACTAGGTATTTAGTTGCATGTCGTGATTGGTACGAAAGTTGTGTAATCGGTGGGTGGAGGGAAAGGGATGTGTTTTGTTTCTGTATTAAAAATGCAAATAAAAAAATTTTTTTTTTAAAAAAAAGGCTTGTGTGCTGTAAATTAATTACATTATTCTAACGACATTTTTTTAATGTGTCTGTCAGGCATTACACTCATTGGCCAGAACACCAGACAGATTTTCTTCCTACTGAACAAGTAGAACATTGCCTGCATATTTTGCCATCTCTCTTTGCATAAGAGATGTCTTTGGATACAAAGGCACACATGCTTTTTAATAATAATAATAATAATGTAAATCTAACATTAAGGGAAGAGCCCAAAATACCCTGAAGGAGACTAGACCCACCTCAAGACTCTGAAGCTAAGGTTCTGACTGCATGTAAAATAGAAATGCAAAAAATACTGTAAAACAGAAATAATTATTTTGCCTTCTCTTTTAAACTCTCTGCTGTTGGGTCACACACAGCCATCCAACATCTGAATCTCATAGGTAGGATCAGAATCAGGAATGATTCTCGGAATAATGACATCACACAAATGTGTGTGGTGGTTAAATTTATCTTAAGGCAGAGGGTGCCATAGATGTTTTAGCTGAGATTCCTGCATTTCAGGGGGTTGGACTAAATGATCCTCAGAGTTCCTTCCAACTCTACAATTCTATGATGCAATGAAATTTTCCATTAATAAAACAAACCTGGGTTGTTTGGTGCTATGCAGATATCAAGGTCAGAATACAAGGAGACAGAGATAATGTCTCTGCCTTGTTTATCAGCCCACATCCTAGCCTTAACAGAGCTGAAATAAGGCTACACAGTGGACAGACAGCAAGTCAATACTTGGCTCTTAGATCTCTTCCGTCCCAAAGCACTCAAAATACTTTGCAAGCTTTTTGGCCCATGCGGTCTCCAGGAAAGACTCCAGGAGGATGCTAGAATCACAGGAGTGGGGATGTGGTCTTGTACAAGGTCACGCGGTGGGAAAGTTAAAAGAACAACTCATGAGCCTTACCAAGCAAGTGGTATTCAATGGGTTACACTTACACAGAAGACACACACACACACACACACACACACACACAGAGAGAGAGAGAGAGAGAGAGAGAGAGAGAGAGAGAGAGACTAACTAACTAACTAACTAACTAATTGAGATTTCTGTATGAATACTCTGGAGATTGCAGTTTTCTCATCTCCACTCTCCAAGCCAGATGGATTGGGGGGGGGGGAGAGAGAGAGAGAGAGAGAGAGAGAGAGAGAGAGAGAGAGAGAGAACCAGCAAGCTTTGAAGTAAGAATTCCAGAGTACATACTGCTCCCTTTTAATTCTATATGTCATGAAGTATGGAACTGAGCTTTCATAGGATGCCAGATTACACTTCAAATAGAAAGAATATTTCTAGTACTCACTGTTGCAGTAGGAAATTTCAAGAAAGCATGGTCAACATCTCTTTACTGAAGGCCCCGAGGAAGGTTTTCTGTTTATTATGTGTTTGCATGTGTGAGTGGACATGCACAATAACTAGGACAGGGCGATGTATCGATACATTGCCCAACACCAGTTTGTGGGCCACATCGTGAGAACAGTTTCAAAATAATTGAGCAGGCAATGTATTGCAAAGCACAGCCTTCCAAACTCCAGGGGGCAGTATAATTGTGAGCCCTCTAGCAGCTGGCTTTGGGGAACAGGCTGCTTTTAATGAAAGGGCTGGTGCTGTGCTGTTTCTATTGTAATTACGGTATTTGTATGTTTTAAGCCAGGGGTAGGCAACCTAAGGCCCATGGGCCAGATGTGGCCCAATCGCCTTCTAAATCTGGCCCGCGGACCATCTGGGAATCAGCGTGTTTTTACATGAGTAGAATGTGCCCTTCTATTTCAAATGCATCTCTGGGTTATTTGTGGGGCATGGGAATTCATTCATTCCCCCCCCCAAAAAAGTCCAGCCCACCACATGGTCTGAGGGATGGTGGACCGGCCCACGGCTGAAAAAGGTTGCTGACCGCTGTTTTAAACAGGGCTCATATATGTATATAGTTTTGATTCTATCAACGTTTAATTGCTTTTTAATTATTCCCCCCCCCCCTATGTTTTTAGCGATTCTTGTTTTTTCCCTGTATGCCACCTTGAGTCCTGTCAGGGATAAAGGCCGGTTATAAATATATAATAATGATAATAATTCCCAAAGCAGCAAAGGGCTTGCTGATATTCACTCTTAAAGGGGGCAAGCAGAAAAGCTAATCTGCCTTGGAATGGACTTTGTCCCTTCAGCCTTCATTCTGCTGCAGACAAAGGGGAAAGTTCTTGAAGCGGAGATTTCCCCAAAAGTCCCTGCATTACATACGCATAGGCTCATAATTTCTCCACATTTTCATGAAGCAGGAAAAACTCTGCTTAGATTTCGTGGATTCACGCAGGAACAAACCTTAGCATCAACTGTGAAACAAACAAAAACATTCCTGATGTGGCTTCTTCGTCAAAAGGCAGTAGGCGATAAAGCAGGCAAGAGATAAGAGTGAAGAACAGTTTTGAAGCCAGCAAAAATGCTAACATCCTTCTACAACACTACGTAAGGGCCCAGGCGCATTCTGGGGTGGGGGGGGGGGAGAGAGGAGGTTTATTTTTATTTATTTCATAAACCCACATATCTGGGGTAGGCTTGCCTGAACGTCACATCTAGTTTGGCCCTCAGATGTAAGCTACTGCAGCGATTATTATATTTTGGATGTTTCTGAACCAAGTCATGCTGCTCTCTCTGTGAGATAGATAAGCTTAGAAGACACCCTAGAACAGGGGTAGGCAACCTAAGGCCCGTGGGCCAGATGCAGCCCAATCGTCTTCTCAATCTGGTACGTGGACGGTCCGGGAATCGGCGTGTTTTTACATGAGTAGAATGTGTCCTTTTATTTAAAATGCATTTCTGGGTTATTTGTGGGGCCTGCTTGGTGTTTTTACATGAGTAGAATGTGTGCTTTTATTTAAAATGCATCTCTGGATTATTTGTGGGGCCTGCTTGGTGTTTTTACATGAGTAGAATGTGTGCTTTTATTTAAAATGCATCTCTGGATTATTTGTGGGGCCTGCTTGGTGTTTTTACATGAGTAGAATGTGTGCTTTTATTTAAAATGCATCTCTGGGTTATTTGTGGGGCCTGCCTGGTGTTTTTTACATGAGTAGAATGTGTGCTTTTATTTAAAATGCATCTCTGGGTTATTTGTGGGGCATAGGAATTCGTTCATTTCCTCCCCAAAAATATAGTCCGGCCCACCGCATGGTCTGAGGGACAGTGGACCGGCCCACGGCTGAAAAAGGTTGCTGACCCCTGCCCTAGAAGCTGGCGGCCTTGGTTGAGATGGGAAGAAACACACCACGGGAAACAGGAGCTTTGCAAAGTTAGTGAGGGATGGCTGAACATCAAGTTCAAACGAAACACGTTACAGAGAGCGAGGGAACCCTTGCGAAATTTAAGGAGACTCTGACCAAAAAAACCCCACTGCCACTAGAAGTAGCAGCTCCACAATGTCTGTGGTGAGTGCAGGTCTCCAGAAAAAAAGTTCTTCTTCTGAAAATGCAGCCTAGAGGGCATCCGGGGATATTTTACTTCTGCGTGCCTTGCAGTCCAGTAGGAGAGAAATGCTACATTTAAGAAGTCGCATAAGCCATGGAAGCAGCTTCCGCACCGCAGAGATTTCTGTGTTGCAGAACTTGCTATTGCAACATCTCAATGCACAGAAGGATTGCCATTTCCTAACAAATGACTTATCATCATCGGCAGCCAAGGAGTTCTCCCAGTGCTCTCAGCCTCACAAGTACGTAAGTTGGAACCTCCACCCGGAGAGAACTTGCTCACTGCTCTTCCAGTCAATGCCAAGGAAGTCCAGCCTCTTTAATGTCCATGACCACCTTCCCAGGACAATAAAGCAAAGAGACTTCAACAGACTCGGGTCTCATGGGGAAGGAGACTCATATCATGACAGATAGTCTTCTCCCTTGCCGTTATCAGATGGGAACCAGATGGAAGTTTGTCAAGCAGCAGGAGAGTTCTTTTGCATCATCTCACCAGCTAGGCTTTCTAAAATGCAGATTACCATGACTATGGAACAAACTGGGCAATCCAAGCAGTTACCAGTCTAGGCAGGTCAGTCAAAGACACTGCTAGTAAGTCAGTGTGGAAAGAGCTCCCTCTAAGGAGGCAGACCGGTTTGGAAATGTCCTCTTTTCGTTGAGGCAGCACACTGGCATCCTAAGTGGGACCACTTCCTACGTGGTCTCCTAAGTACTGAACTGCAGGGCTAAAAGTCAGGATAACCAAGTGTCTCTCTCTACGATTGCAAGAACTCCCCAAGCAACAAAGATGAAAGCAGGGTGGATTTGATTTAAATCAAATTGATTTAAATCACGATTTAAATCACTAGTCAGTAAGACTTTATTTAAATATTTTACAGAAAGACTCATTCTTCCTGGTATAATCTTAATATTTACAACCATATGAAGGTTTCATTTTTGGAATAATAAATTTTCAGAGTAGTTTTTACAGTTCTATCAAAAATTACTGATTTGGTTATACTACTAGAAATACATAGACAGATAATTATGAAATTATGGTGAGGTTTAATAAGTTAACTGTTTATATTTGGACAACTTTTCTGCTGTACTTTATTGGAAGGAGAAAAATAATCATTTCCTTAATAACCATTTAAACAATTTATTTAACTAAAACAATAACATGATAGCATATGTATCCATGTTTGTTAACTGATGTGGTTAAACATTTTTAAAAAAAACTTAGACTGAGTTTTAGCACACTTGATAAACTTAAAACAAATCCTTATTTCCTGATGAATAGCCTTTGGACTACAATGTAACTTAAATAGAAGACTATATTTAGAAAGATTTTTCCTCCAAAAGCATTTTATTTTAAAAATCCAATTTAAAAAAAAAAATCCAATTTAAATTTAAAAAAAAAAATCTGATTTTTTTTTTTAATCGTTGATTTTTATCCACCCTGGATGAAAGCAAAGGAATATAACTACCTAAGGCTTCTACTGAGCAGATCTTCTCTCTAAAAAAACATTTCAGCAACATACTGGAAGTGCAGTGAGCAAGTTTTCTCTGGGTACTTCACAGAGGTTCTCAAGGGGCAAATGCCTTGCACTCCTTCATTCCACAGCCTTGCTAAAAGTAAAGATGGTTTCTCAAGATATACTTCCACTTTGATCATTCAAGTACAGTACAAGAAACCGGTACTTTTAAATATGTCATCAGGATAATTATACTAGGCAATAAACGGCTAACCACATTTTATCCAAATAACCCTTAAGACATCCTTTTAAAGCAGGTCAGTGTTTTTTGTCCATATTGCATATGAAGGAGCCAGGGGGAAGAAATGCCGTTTCCCCAAAATCACCTGCAAGTTTGTCGCTGAAAAGAGATTTCAACGAAGTCCTTCCCAGGTCACACTGTTAGCTGCAACAGTATGCAAAGTCTCATTAGCAGGACATAATATAATGGTCCATCACAGCTACCCATTGCCCAGAATTATATTTGTAGAGGTGGGGAAAGGCTGCAAGGGGACAGGAAGAATTGAGGATCATTGTTGAAACAGCAAGGCAGTGATCTAAACCTGATAGGGGCCCAGGAGCCCACCAGCTTACGCAAACTTAAAAGTGTCGGAGCCACTGGCCAACAGCACAAAATCTCCACGCCGAGAACAAGCTGTTGCTTCCAGGGAACAGGACATCTGGAAGGAAGAATAGCTGGCTGGCCGGCCAACGAATGGGAGTTTGGC
The DNA here is from genome assembly GCA_034641385.1 of Darevskia mixta. NCBI lineage: Eukaryota > Metazoa > Chordata > Lepidosauria > Squamata > Lacertidae > Darevskia > Darevskia mixta. Next base: position 833,117 of record JAWWNH010000093.1, read on the forward strand.
TGAGACCAAGTTTCAGACTGGGATCCTCCCAGAGCTCAGATCCTATGGGGGGATTACAAGAGGAAATGCCGATCCTCCCACTCACAGCAACATTAGGAGGGAAAACAGCTCGGAGGATGTTTACCAAGAATAAACCCTATCACGGAGGCCTTGTAAATGGACTGCAACCAGCCTTGGAGCTTATTCTGGGGATAGAGAGAGAACATATGGATCGAGAGAGCTGGAGTCCCGCTGCCCAGGAAATCAAGGCACAGATGCGCACTGGCCACCAGCAGTTTGAACTTTCTGGGGTAAGATCATGTGCATTTAAAAGCATGACACTCCCTCACACAGGGAATGGGATGGGGTGGCGCTGTGGTCTAAACCACTGAGCCTCTTGGGCTTGGTTCGAATCCCTGCGACAGGGTGAGCTCCCGTTGCTCTGTCCCAGCTCCTGCTAACCTAGCAGTTCGAAAGCACACCAGTGCAAGTAGATAAACAGGTACTGCTGCGGCGGGAAGGTAAATGGCATTTCTGTGCGCTCTGGATTCTGTCACGGTGTCCCGTTGCGCCAGAAGCGGTTTAGTCCTGCTGGCCACGTGACCCGGAAAGCTGTATGCGGACAAATGCCGGCTCCCTCGGCCTGAAAGCGAGATGAGCGCCGCACCCCATAGTCGCCTTTGACTGGACTTAACCGTCCTTGACCTTGACCTTACCTACTAGTCCATCCAGCCCAGCTTCATTGGCAGTGGCTGGCATGAGGGCTCTTATCCTTCAGGCCGAACTCTTCCCTAGACCTGCTGCCTGAGAACTTTTAAGTGGACATGACCAGAAGTCATGGGCTCAGTCTGTAGAGCATGAGACTCTTGACCTCAGGATTTGGGGCTTGAGCAAAAGATCCCTTGTGGTCCCTTCCAACTCTACAATTCTACAATAGAGAGTGAGCGAAGGACCTCACGGGCACATTCTAACTCTAAGCTCTGGACCATCCATGAGGCTGAGGGTACCGTTTGACGGAAAACAAGCCAGTCAGACTTTCAGCTCAAGTTTCAACTCAGGCAACCCAGTATTTCCTCAGCCGCCCAACTACAACCCTGAAATAATGACTGGCCTTCCACGCAAAGTTGTTAAGGTATAATGCATATGAAGAATACATGCTTGAAGCTTGTCGCACACCCGTCAAGCCTCTCACAAAAATGAGCATGAGGCAACAGAACAGAACTTGGCAAGCAGCAAAGACAATGGCCGGTTCTCACCTATCTCCACTCCTGGCACTGAGGGTGGGTCCTCTGTCCTCAGCGATGCTTGCAGATAACTAAGGCAACACTGCAGATCTAATGTCAAGTTTACGGTTAAACTCTCCTTCCCCACAAACCCCACCCAATTCTCACAATCTAGAAGTCACTGCCTATTCAACCCCAGACAGAAAGTCTCATAAATAAGGTTACTGTCCTATAATTAGTGACCTGGGGCACAAAATTTCCCACTGCTATATTTCCCCCCTGAAAAAAACATCCATTTCTAAAAAGACATTGTTTCATAAAATGTAATTAGCAAGATGATCAACAAAAACAAATTGGGTGGTTTCAGATTAGTGCCGTTTTTTCCCTCCCTAATGACTCTCTCTAGGAAGTATGCATATATCATAAAATATAAATTAAAACATTTAAAGACAGGAAAAAACATTAAAAATAGATAATCTACAACATCCAAATCACGTGCCTGGACTTTTCTTTTCTTTTTTTCTTTTCCATCACAGTGGTCACAAGAAATCCCTGTGGTACGGATTTTTGTGGCTTAGATCCCACTCAGATAATTAAGCTTTGATTACCCTCACCCCACAGTTCTCCTCTGTTGCAGCAAAAGCAACTGGTTAATAAACATAGCATGACAGCTACAGGCAAAGCTTTCAGACATAGCAAGGTTCCAACAGCTTCCTAGTGACTCAAACAGTTTATAGACCACCTAACCCTGTACTGATCAGCTTCCACACAGGCTGCCTGTCCTTCATGCCCTCTCCTAAACAAACCTCAGTAATCTTTGCAAGTCCCTGCAGCCTTAATCTTCTCCTTGCTTGTGCCTATAAGCCTCCATTACCCACCGTCACAAATGCAGCGACCTAATCCCCACATATGCTACTGAGAGTGGTGGAAAGAGAGCAGCATGCTTAAGCATTTGAGCTGACGGCAGAAAGTCCTCAGTTCAAGTCTTACCTTGGTTATGAATGTACCAGGTGGTTTAGCAACGCTACTGTCTCTTGCACCCTCTTGGGTGAAGGAATAGAACAGGGCTTGGGGGTCGTTTAACCGGCCCATGAACCCCTGCCGCCTGCTCGGGGACCCCCGCCACCCACTCGGTCGGCTAAACTGGCACGGAGCAGAGCGGGGATCGCCTTCCACGACGCTGGCCGGCTTCCCATTGGCTGCAGGAACGTCGCGGGGATTCGAACCGCCGACCTTCTGATTGGCAAGCCCTAGGCTCTGTGGTTTAACCCACAGCGCCATCAGCGTCCCAGCCCTTGTCCCCAGTTAAACAAATCATGCTTCCTTGGGGAAGAGCAGTTGAATTTTGCATGGGGGAAAATATGCAGTTATTACACTCATGCCCATTTTGTTCTAAACTTGAGTAATCTTTCCAAAGCAAAATTAAATCCAGCTACCCGATGCAACAATAGGAAAGCTACTTTATTGATCAAGCATGCAACATGATGGAGGAGGCCTCGGTGCTTCTGATATGTCAGGCTTGTGGCTTCATGAGCTCATCATACCTGAGCCCAAGGCTCAGTCCTTCTACCTGAAGTGTGTAAGCAGCCACACCAGAGACCTAAATTGGATTTGCTTTAGCCGGCAGTGTTTGCAGGGACAAACATGCATCCCTTTTCCTTCCTCTTTGAGTGCAGGCTGTGGAGAATGCAGCCAGCCAGGTTTTCCCAGTTAAGAGAACAAAAGGCCAATTTGACAACTCCCACGACAAAGATGGGAGATATATATGCCTGGCTGCAGGGTGATGAGGTTGGGAACGTACTCATTCCCCAATAAATAAATAAAAATTAAAAACCAAGCCGTGTCATGCATCTGGAAAGGCTCACTGAGAAGACCAGGGCCTGAGTTGCCATTGTTGCCTCACAGCACGAAGCAAGAAAACTATACCTATTACTAGATTGTGGCCTCACTAAGGTGGTACGGGCAAACCTGTGTTTAAAGGTAAAGGTAAAGGGACCTCTGAACATTAGGTCCAGTCGCGGACGACTCTGGGGTTGCGGTGCTCATCTCGCATTATTGGCCGAGGGAGCCGGCGTACAGCTTCTAGGTCATGTGGCCAGCATGACTAAGCCGCTTCTGGCGAACCAGAGCAGCGCACAGAAATGCCATTTACCTTCCTGCCGGAGCGGTTCCTATTTATCTACTTGCACTTTGACGTGCTTTCGAACTGCTAGGTTGGGAGGAGCTGGGACCGAGCAACAGGAGCTCACCCCGTTGCAGGGATTCGAACCACCGACCTTCTGATCGGCAAGCCATAGGCTCTGTGGTTTAACCCACAGCGCCACCTGGGTCCTGTGTTTAGGCCACCCTAATTCAGACTGCAGGTGGGGCTCAGGGGAATTTAACAAACAAGTCAACCATTTCAATGAAAAGTAGGTGTAACTGATCACACAAGACACTGGAAGTTTGAAAATTGTCCATTCATCATCAAAAATAGGTGATCAGAGAAAAGAGGGTAAAATAGATCTATCCAAGTGAACTGGTTCAGTGACTGTATTCAGGTGTCATGGTAAACCCTGGTTTATTGTGACAAGATATGATCCCTGGGTTCATGCATTCCTCCACTCTCCTCCTGTGGTGTGGCTCCAAGGAGTAGCTTGGAAGCATTTGCTTCCATTCTCTTTTATTTTTACTAAGTGCAGCTTGCAATTTCACGCAAACCCAGAAAACAGTGGTTCATTTTAACTGTCGTTCATTTGAAACAAATCAAACAATGGGAAATAAAGTTTACTTGTTTCAAAGAAACGGTATTTTTAAATCAGCATGGCTTAGGGTTAGGTGTAAATGCTAAATTGTCAAAAACAGCAGTGAAAGCTTCCCATCTCCTGCTCACAGTCAAACTAGGGTGGGCGGACCATGGACTCAGCTACATTACCGTAGTAAAGAAAGTGTTTCATATGTGTTACAACACTGTGACACCAGATGGCGCTGTGGAGTTCCGTCTTTCGCCAACATCATTTCCCACTATGAAGTTTACAACACGTTTTCCTGAAAAGCTTTTTTGATGTGTCTAGATCCAGCCTATGCCAATCAGAGGCCTACCTAGGTCTGTTTCCATCATGATAAATCATGGCTTATCATGACAATCAAATGCAACCTGTATGTTACCTACCAAGAGATGCACTAACAGCTTTTCTCTTTTTTTGCTGTGAGCACCCCATTCAAGTTTTATGCCAACTATTTAACTCACTAAACAACCTTAAGCAAGCCACTATTGCCTTAGCCTCTGTTACAAGGCCAGCCTTACAATTAAGCAGGGTGAGGCAGTCTGCCTTAGAAAGCTAATTGTGCTGTATCATTAAAAGGCAGTTAAGAAAACCAAACTCTTCCCTGGGCAAGGAGGCAGAGTGAGATCCTGCTCTGTGTATGTACTCTGTTTCTCCTAAAATAAGACGTAGCCATAATATAAGCCGTAGCAGGATTTCTACACATTTGAGAAATATAAGCCATCCCCTGAAAATAAGACATAGGGATGTGGCGCCTCTCCCTTAAGACCAGGCATCCCCAAACTGCGGCCCTCCAGATGTTTTGGCCTACAACTCCCATGATCCCTAGTTAACAGGAACAGTGGTCAGGGATGATGGGAATTGTAGTCCCAAATTGTAGATGTTTGGGGACTACAACTCCCATCATCCCTAGCTAACTGGACCAGTGGTCAGGGATGATGGGAATTTTAGTCCAAAACATCTGGAGGGCCGAAGTTTGCGGATGCCTGCTTAAGCTGTGTACCGACGCGGAGCAGTTAAAATAAGACATCCCCCGAAAATAAGCCATACTGTGTTTTTTTGAGGGGGAAAAAATATAAGACAGTGTCTTATTTTAGGAGAAACACGGTATGTCTGTCTGCCTACCCACTGCACTGTTGGATGACACACACGGACAATGGAACAAACTCTTCCTCATTGCAGAAGTTGGCTGGCTGGTTTTCTTGAAGCTTGCAACTGGGGTACTTTAAAGCACATGTAGGGAACCCCTGGGAGGCAGGCCAGTTTGGGGGGTCCAGTTTGGCTGCTGAGGCCATTTCCCCCAAACCACGCTCACCCATTTATCAGCTGGTGACATCAGTTGGTGGCTGAGGCCTTATTGGGGAACTCAGCCCACACTGATCCCTTTAACTTCTGGAAAAGATGAGGGTGGGGAAGTCTTTCAAAAAACAACCACCACCTTGGGTCTTTCAAAAAAAAAAAACCTAAAAGCAAGTACAGTGGTACCTCGGTTTACGAACTTAATCCGTTCTGGAAGTCCGTTCTTAAACCGAAACTGTTCTTAAACCGAGGCGTGCTTTCCCTAATGAGGCCTCCTGCCGCCGGTGCCATTCCACCGTTCGGATTCCGTTCTTAGCCCGAGGTAAAGTTCGTAGACCAGGGTAGATAAAAATCAATGATTTTAAAAAAAATAAAAATCGGATTTTTTTTATTTAAATCAGATTTTTTTGATTTAAATTGGATTATTAAAATAAAATGCTTTTGGAGGAAAAATCTTTCTAAATATAGTCTTCTATTTAAGTTACATTGTAGTCCAAAGGCTATTCATCAGGAAATAAGGATTTGTTTTAAGTTTATCAAGTGTGCTAAAACTCAGTCTAAGATTTTTTTTAAAAAATGTTTAACCACATCAGTTAACAAACATGGATACATATGCTATCATGTTATTGTTTTAGTTAAATAAATTGTTTAAATGGTTATTAAGGAAATGATTATTTTTCTCCTTCCAATAAAGTACAGCAGAAAGGTTGTCCAAATATAAACAGTTAACTTATTAAACCTCACCATAATTTCATAATTATCTGTCTATGTATTTCTAGTAGTATAACCAAATCAGTAATTTTTGATAGAACTGTAAAAACTACTCTGAAAATTTATTATTCAAAAAATGAAACCTTCATATGGTTGTAAATATTAAGATTATACCAGCAAGAATGAGTCTTCCTGTAAAAAAAAAAATATTTAAATCAAGCCTTACTGACGAGTGATTTAAATCGTGATTTAAATCAAATCCACCCTGTCGTAGACCGAGGTAAACTTCTGGTTTTGCGGAAGTTTGTAACCCGAATCTTTCATAAACAGGGCTGTTCTTAAACCGAGGTACCACTGTAGACCCATTTCCCTCACCTTCATTGCTGAATGATGGAGAGGTCCCTGCCTGAGCTGGTGTATGTTTCGTGTATCACACAGCGCTGAAGAAACAGGCAATCTCTAAAGGCAGGGGGGAGCGACTGCTGCAAAGAGTGCTCAGTTCTCACTCTCCTATGCTCAGACAGGACTGAAGGATCTGCCTTAAAGCAAGTGCAAGGGATTCTGACAACATGGGAGTTGGAGTCCAACGAATGGAGGGCATCAGGCCTCTGCAGGATCTTAGGGGGTCAGCGCTGAGCTTTTAAATCAACACACAAGAGAGGATAGAGATTTTCCCAGATTGTGTCAGGACACATTAGCCAGGACAGTGTGACTCATTATGCTTTCTTGGGAACGGGGTGGGAGAAGTTCAAAGCAAGCCTAAATTTCACCACACACAGCAAAACAGAGGATCGCCTCCACCTCCCACAGCCTCAAAGCATCCACCCATGCTGGCTGCAAACAAGGGCATAAAAATCACACGGTTGTCAATCATCTAATCTTACAAATGGAAACGAAGGGGCTACTGCAGATGTAAACTGCTGGCCACCTTTCCGATTCCTTTCTGCACACCAAAAAAGTTTACTAAGGTGGTAGGTCACGCAACAAAACGGACAGACTTCTAACGAGTCTGAACAACAACCTATCCAAATTATAAAGATACTGGGAAGTCTTTCAAACACTGAAAAAACATGCAAAAGTGTGCAACATGCATGCCAGTTCCAGACCCTGTTGAGCACACACTTACACATGTAAGGATTCCTTCATTGTGCTGCTTAATGTGTGGCTGGCCTAGAGGAGGCAAATCAGCATGATCCTAGGACCCCCTCACAATGTTTTCAGCACTTCTGGGTACTGTACTCATGTGAACCTCCCTGCTGATAGCCTTAACTGAATTCATTTCTCCAATGCAGTTCTGTAGTTATTTGGAGGCCTACTACCCAAGATAGGGACGCGGGTGGCGCTGTGGGTTAAACCACAGAGCCTAGGGCTTGCCGATCAGGTGGTCGGCGGTTCGAATCCCTGCGACGGGGTGAGCTCCTGTTGCTCGGTCCCTGCACCTGCCAACCTAGTACAAAGTGCAAGTAGACAAATAGGTACCGCTCCAGTGGGAAGGTAAATGGCGTTTCCGTGCGCTGCCCTGGTTCGCCAGAAGCGGCTTAGTCATGCTGGTCACATGACCCGGAAGCTGTATGGCGGCTCCCTCGGCCAGTAAAGTGAGATGAGCGCCGCAACCCTAGAGTCGTCCGTGACTGGACCTAACGGTCAGGGGTCCCTTTACCTTTTACTACCCAAGATGCCGTGGACTGAGGTTCTCAAAATGTGTATTCTGCCAAGCTACAGCTAATGCCTAAACCTGGCCAACTTTTCAAAAATTTAACTTCAGTTCACAGAACTATCTTAGTGCAATATGGAAGAGGATTTGTTACAGTTCATAGGTGACCATTTTCAAGTCAGAACTGGCTTCAAGCTTCAGCCCAGAGCTATACAGACGTAACAATGCTAAACCTATGATCAAGATAACGATGATAAATATTTGTGCAGCAGTTTAGTGTGTCCAAAGCTGCTGTCCTGCTCGTAATCCTTACAATGGCTCTGTTAAAATAGGTCAGTATTATTCCCGCACTGGACCTGGGATGAGGGTGAGATCAAAGGAGTGACTTGCCTAAGGCCACCTAGTGGCAAAAGCAAGGTTTAAAGGTGGCGTTTCCCAATATTTAGCTCCATCTATTAGCCACTATAAGGGACGCGGGTGGCGCTGTGGGTTAAACCACAGAGCTTAGGGCTTGCCGATCAGAAGGTCGGCAGTTCGAATCCCCGCAATGGGGTGAGCTCCCATTGCTCAGTCCCTGCTCCTGCCAACCTAGCAGTTCGAAAGCACGTCAAAGTGTAAGTAGATAAATAGGTACCGCTCTGGTGGGAAGGTAAACGGCGTTTCTGTGCGCTGCTCTGGTTCGCCAGAAGCGGCTTAGTCATGCTGGCCACATGACCCGGAAGCTGTACGCCGACTCTCGGCCAATAAAGCGAGATGAGCACCGCAACCCCAGAGTCGGTCACAACTGGACCTAATGGTCAGGGGTCTCTTTACCTTTATTAGCCACTATGCCACATCAACTTTCAAAGGAGCACACAAACCTAGGCAACCACAGAATCAGGTACAGTTGCACTACAGCGACAGAGCCCAAAGTGTCCTTCCAAAGGGTTGTACATTAAGATCCAACTGGAAGTCAACACGTTTCTGTGCCTTGGGGCCAGAGTTGGCATGGTGCAATTTGGAGATGAACCTACAAGCATTGTTGAGGCAGCGAGGCCTGGAATGCACTTCTTCGCCAGGCTGGGTAAACAGAGCAGGAATTCTAATGAGCCCAACCTCAACTGAGTCATGGGACTGCATTGTTCTGGCAACCCCAGACTAATCAGCTCTCTTGTCCCTCACCCAAAAGGTCTGATGAGTGGGCTGGTCTTTCAAAGAACAGTTGCATGTTGCTGGAAAGCTACCAGAAAGGGCTACGTAAGTATTCAAGGGCTATATCTAAAACCACTTTTGTGCAGAGAGCAGAGCAAAGTAGATTTTTAATGAGAGATTCATTCTTGGCATGACAAGTGGCACAAATGCGGTGTAGATAACAGCTGCCCATCCCCTCTAACCAGGGCCATCTTAAGCATATCCGGCGCCGTGGTGCAAAGATCCCTCAGCCCCACCCCCCGTTTCCCAGAGTTGTCAACCTTTTCCCAAGCCTCTGCAGGGATCGCTCTCCTCCCGCGGAGGCTTGGGAGGCAAGCTGCATGCCCGCCGACCATATGGTTGACGGGCCACAGCTGGCAGGCGTGCAGGGAAAGGGGAGGCCGCCGGCTAAGCCGCGCAGGTCCCCCACTCGCTGGGGCGCCCCTGAGAGGCTAGCGCCCTGGCGTAACGCACCAGTAAGCCCAGTAGGAACGACAGCTCTGCCTCTAAAGCTGAAGGCGGTATGCAAAGAAATGTTTGTTTCTGGGTGCAGAACAAACATGCAACTATTTCTGCATGAGAAACTGTGATAACTTTTTAAAACTATATAAATAAATTTATTTGATTTTTCAAATTGAAATTTTACAGATATATATCAAACATAGATCATAAAAACAAGATTCCATCCTCCCCTTTGTGGGTCCTAATTTAAACATTTCCTCCCACATCTTTTATAATAATCCAAATCTTTTACCGCTCCATTGTGACCAGAATTCACTCTTAAACTACAAGTGATATTCCAATCCTACTAACAATTTTAACTGTTTACAATGGTTTTCAAGATAGGTTATACATTTCCCCCATTCCTTATTAAAATTTTGGTCTTCCTGATTTCTGATTCTTCCGGTCATTTTAGCCATTTCAGCATAGTCCATCAACTTCATCTGCCATTCTTCTCTGGCAGGGACTTTATCTTCTTTCCATCTCTGGGCCAATAACATCCATGCAGCCATGGTCACATAAAACAGTTTGATAACTTGCAAGTCTTTCTCATTTTTATTCTTTTTTGGGGCCACTAATCATTGCCAAGACTAGGCTAACTCAGGAAAACCTGAGGATCCCCTTATCACATTGAAGCCTCTTTTAAAAAAGCAAACAGAATTTGTCACCTGCCTCTCCATGCAGTAGGAATCTTTAAGTCTCACACAAAAGCAGGGTGGATAAAAATCAATGATTTTTTTGATTTAAATTGGATTTTTTTGATTTAAATCGGATTTTTTAAATTTAAATTGGATTTTTAAAATAAAATGCTTTTGGAGGAAAAATCTTTCTAAATATAGTCTTCTATTTAAGTTACATTGTAGTCCAAAGGCTATTCATCAGGAAATAAGGATTTGTTTTAAGTTTATCAAGTGTGCTAAAACTCAGTCTAAGTTTTTTTTAAAAAATTTTTTAGCCACATCAGTTAACAAACATGGATACATATGCTATCATGTTATTGTTTTAGTTAAATAAATTGTTTAAATGGTTATTAAGGAAATGATTATTTTTCTCCTTCCAATAAAGTACAGCAGAAAAGTTGTCCAAATATAAACAGTTAACTTATTAAACCTCACCATAATTTCATAATTATCTGTCTATGTATTTCAAGTAGTATAACCAAATCAGTAATTTTTGATAGAACTGTAAAAACTACTCTGAAAATTTATTATTCCAAAAATGAAACCTTCATATGGTTGTAAATATTAAGATTATACCAGCAAGAATGAGTCTTTCTGTAAAAAAAATATTTAAATCAAGTCTTACTGACTAGTGATTTAAATCAAGCCTTACTGACTAGTGATTTAAATCGTGATTTAAATCAAATCCACCCTGCACAAAAGTCAGCCCAGAAAATGAAAGATGCCAAGTCAAACACAGAGTTCAAGAGGTCACACCTCGTATATCACATTACAATGCATCTGCATCTTTTCTCCCTGACTTAAAAACAGACGCCAGGAATTAGAGGAAATTAGGTTGTAAAACATGCAATCAAGTTTCATACTGTCAGTTCAATGACAAAGAAGACATTGCAAAGTATTTTGTGCGTTTCCTGGCTCCTTTAAAAACCAATGCAGAGACTGAGCTGGTATTTGACACTTAACGTACCACATTTCATTCCGATATCTCAGACACGTTTTATTAAAAGCAACTAAACAAGAGCATGACAGACCATCAAGTTGAATATCACTTTGCCTTGTTAAAAACATTTCCAGCCATAGTAAGAGCAAGTAGCTTGCCAATGGAAGACGGTTCTTCATGGGAGAAGCACTGGGTCTGAAAGCAAGCTCAACAGTGGTACCTTGGTTCTCAAACTTAATCCGTTCCGGAAGTCCATTCCAAACCAAGGTGCGCTTTCCCATAGAAAGTAATGCAAAATGGATTAATCCATTCCAGACTTTTAAAAACAACCCCTAAAAAAGCAATTTAACATGAATTTTACTAACGAGAGCATTGATCCATAAAATGAAAGCAATAAACAATGTACTGCAGTCACACAATCAATCAATCAGGAGCCAAATTGGGTTCCACACAGTCACCCAAAAAAAAAAAAAAAAAGAGCCACAAAAAACGCAAAAAAAATAGCAAAAAACAGACAGACCTCAGCGCAACACTCAAATCGGATGTGTGGCACTCAAAATGGAGCACATTCTGCTTCCAAAAAAAGTCCGCAAACCAGAACACTTATTTCTGGGTTTGTAGTGTTTGGGTTCCAAGTTGTTTGAGTACCAAGGCATTTGAGAACCAAGGTACCACTGTACAGTCAATGGTACATACTGCAAATCCCTGTATTTAGCACCAGATGAAAGGACAACTTACGGCAGCTAGAAGAGGGGACACAGCTCAGCTGTAGAGCATATACTTTGTAGGAGAAGGTCCCCAAGTTCAGTATTTGCCACCTGCAGTTAAAATATTCACAAAAAGCCTCTGCACATAGAACCACCACTGCCTCTCAAAATCAACATGCTATGAAAGTTGGGCAATGGTCTGTCTCTACCCCAGTACAAGGCAACTGAGTGTGTCAAGGTCACAGTTGTGAAATGTTGCAATGCAGGGCCGAGGCCACAATTTCATACCAGGTTCAGAAGCGTGTGTTTAATAGAGCAAGAAAAGGAAGCTACCAGAGGAAGAAAGGAATCATGAAGAAGAATACAAAGAAATACCAGCAAATAGCAAAACTTTGCCAGAATTTCAAGTTTTGGGTGTTGAATTTTACTGTGACACTGGGGTTAAAAGATAAAGGGACCCCTGACCATTAAGTCCAGTCGTGACCGACTCTGGGGTTGCGGCGCTCATCTCGCTTTATTGGCCACGGCGTACAGCTTCCAGGTCATGTGGCCAGCATGACTAAACCGCTTCTGGCGAAACCAGAGCAGCGCATGGAAACGCCGTTGACCTTCCCGCCGGAGCGGTACCTATTTATCTACTTGCACTTTGACGTGCTTTTGAGCTGCTAGGTTGGCAGGAGCAGGGACCAAGCAACGGGAGCTCACCCCATCGCGGGATTCGAACCGCCAACCTTCTGATCAGCAAGCCCTAGGCTCTGTGGTTTAACCCACAGCGCCACCCGCATCCCACTAAAGCACAATTTAAATCTGCTAGCACCTTCCACTTATCAAATGCTAAATGCATAGTTGGTTTTAATGTCTGCATTATTTTGTAAGTCACTCTGGGTTGCATTTTGTACAAATAGAAGTGACTAATAAATGTAATGAATAACATGTAATAAATAATGCCAATTACCAAATATCCCCTGACATATAACTCACAAAAATATCTAATATTCAGCAGATATTCTGCTATTTGGGGAATATTTGACAACGAAATACGACAAGGAGAAAATCTAAGATTAAGAGCAAAGTAGGTCTTCTGAACAGTGCTTTTTCTAAGGAAAAAATATATATACTGGCTATTTTATTGAGTAGGAAGGAAGAGCAAATGCAGTGTGTACATTTTTTAATGGAACAAAACCTGCATTTGACCTAATGGAATGTAAAATGTAAAAATCAAGCAGCACAGCTGAAGGGGACCCTCAAATTAAAGTATGTAGAGTGGGGAGCCAAAGTAGGGACAACCAGGGTGGATAAAAATCGATGATTTTTTTAAAAAAATCAAAAAAATCGGATTTTTTTGATTTAAATCGGATTTTTTTGATTTAAATTGGATTTTTAAAATAAAATGCTTTTGGAGGAAAAATCTTTCTAAATATAGTCTTCTATTTAAGTTACATTGTAGTCCAAAGGCTATTCATCAGGAAATAAGGATTTGTTTTAAGTTTATCAAGTGTGCTAAAACTCAGTCTAAGTTTTTTTAAAAAATGTTTAACCACATCAGTTAACAAACATGGATACATATGCTATCATGTTATTGTTTTAGTTAAATAAATTGTTTAAATGGTTATTAAAGAAATGATTATTTTTCTCCTTCCAATAAAGTACAGCAGAAAAGTTGTCCAAATATAAACAGTTAACTTATTAAACCTCACCATAATTTCATAATTATCTGTCTATGTATTTCTAGTAGTATAACCAAATCAGTAATTTTTGATATAACTGTAAAAACTACTCTGAACATTTATTATTCCAAAAATGAAACCTTCATATGGTTGTAAATATTAAGATTATACCAGCAAGAATGAGTCTTTCTGTAAAAACAATATTTAAATCAAGTCTTACTGACTAGTGATTTAAATCAAGCCTTACTGACTAGTGATTTAAATCGTGATTTAAATCGTGATTTAAATCAATTTGATTTAAATCAAATCCACCCTGGGGACAACACAGTAGATTACAAAAGGAAATGCTTCCACTGAGGAGGTTGGCAAAAACAAAACACACACCTATCTTGCAGTTAAATGCATCTAAGCCACCAAACACTGAAATTAAAGGTTGAAACCAGGAATTCCTGAAACCTGTCGAATGATGACTCTAGAATCCAACTTCCTACACCGAGACCTAAATCATGAAAGCCCAGGGCTGGAAGAACTGCAGCCACCCACACTAGATTCGATGCCAGCTCCTAAGAATCTTTTATCCCAGCCCTGATGAAGTCATAACCCGTTTTATCTGCACAAACTTGAAATGCCTGGACTTTTAGCAGAACGAAGGAGGCTGCAGGACACAGTGTCATAGGCACAGAGCCTTGGTACGTTTGTGCCTTTGCAGAGCTTGTTTTTCTAGAGGGCTTTTGGAGCCAGGCCATGTCATGTGGGAGGGTTTTACAGAAAGAGAGAAGGGACATCAGTGAGGCACGCATCCTCATATTATGCATGCCTCTCCTCTGAAGAGCTCTGCAGAACCCTGCCTTCTTTGAAAGCTGCTTGGCAAGTTGGCCATCAAGAAATCCCCAGCTTTTCTGTTTGAAGATGCTGCTCATTTGCAAGGGGCACCAAAACAGAAGGACATTCAGAGTCACCCTTGGAAGCTGGCATTTGCTGTGCACTGCCCTTGCCAAGCCACCGCTTCCACCATGTATTATTTTTAGGATGCAAGTAGGTTGAGCGGCACAGAAAGGCGAGAAGTTCAGGCGTCAATCCAAGGCAAGGCAGCTGCTGCAGAAGTGAAGGGGACTTAAAGGGAAAGAATAGACCTGCTAAACCTTTCTGTTCACATTGCAAGGCACTCCTTTGGCCGGCCCTCATCTTGCAATCCAAGAAACGCGGCCAGCCTAACTGGATCTCACCCAACTGTAGTAAAGTTGCTGCAGGAACATGCACACCAGGTCTGGCTGTCCCGTCCCCCCCCACCAGTCCCAGGTATCAGCAAGAGTTTCTACATGTCAGCTAGGATATGACGACACAAGGGCACAGCATATACAAAGGGCAAACAATGCAGCCATCACCACTTCTTCCACCTGAATAGTATCTGTCAGGTTTCTCTTATCGGTTGTTCAATAGGAATGCCAAAGCCATTTGTCTTTAAGTCCTTTTATTCAGTGCCAAACTATTTACAGTGCAGAGCTCAGCCTTATCATGTCTGCTCAGTCACTAGCAGAATCCGGAAGTGCCTCCCTCCTGTTTTGGCGCCAACACCACAATCTCGGCATCCTAAATTGCTGCCCTCTCCTCCTACGTGATATCTGCGCCGGAACTGACACTTCCCCCTCCGTGCGAGTCTGCTGGGTGGTGCCAGGTCTCCCACTATCTCTCTGGACTTTGCACTCCCGGGCTCCCAGACACTAACTGCTCCTCCCCCGAGACTGGACTGCTAGTTTCACTTGAAGATGAATCTGTTGTCAACACAGGTTGCGGCTCTCTATAAACACTCAGAGCTGGACTGGCAGGGGCTGGCAGATCCCTGACAGTATCGATCATGGGTTTGAGCCCCACTTGGGTCAAAAGATTCCTGCATTACTAGGGATTTGGGCTAGATTACCCTTGTGGGCCATTCCAACCCTATGTCTAAGAAAATTCTATGAAATGCTATGAACAGTACATTGGTTCCTCTATGGCAGGCACGTCCAACTTCCAAGAGACTGCGATCTACTCCCACTATAAAAACAACAACAACTGGCAGTGATCTACCCAGAGTTGTTGAGCTTTTGGGGAGGGGGGCGATCGATCAGGATCCCGTGATTAACCAGGATCAACCGGGGACACCCAGTGATCTACCGGTTGGGCATGACTGCTCTATGGCTACAACACCAGAAATGGTGAAGAATTTGACAGCGGCAGCTGACGTGATTGATGCTGTCATTAAAAGGAGTAGTCCAGTGCCTGCACTCTAATCCCTTTGCATTCTGGACAGCAGGCAAACTAAGAGACTCAGGGTCTTGATCTAATCCAAAATCTATTCAGATGCAGCCTCCTTTTTAAAAAATTCAGATTCACCTTGGGACTAAGTTGGAAGGAGGTGTTTAGTCCTGGAACAAGTACCCATTGTGCAGTCTGGCAAGATTATTGAAAATCAGAGCATAAGCAGAAATACCTCTTCTCTGTGGCTGCAGAACAACCGTTCAACAAACCATTAATTTTTTTTTAAAAAATGACTACAATAAGGCGTAAAGTCCAGATCTGTCAGTTACACAGCAAAATGCATTAATCTAAAACATTGTTGATAATGAACTTCATCGAAATTGATTCCAGGGCAGTTTCCAAAGGTTAAAAAACAAATCCATATATATATATAAAACCACAAATAAAACATGAGGCTAGCAGATAAAAGAGAGGACAGCAATATTTAAAAGCCTACATGAATAACAAGATTTCTGTCCACTGGAAACGTTTTCCCGAACAAGCCCCATTGAAATGAATGGGCTCCAGCCCTACCCTTCTTGAAACTGTCAAATTCCATTTTCGATATCATTTAAGCCCGTAGGCATCATCCCATCCAGAGGCATTGTACTGTACTGTATTTTGTGTGTCCTGAATCTACTACTACCTGTTGGTTTCATTGGGTGGCCTTCAAGACTAGAAGTTTGACAGAGAGAGAAAGTGTTAATGCTGATATTCTCCTCCTGATGTATTTTGTTGTTGTGGTGGTGGTGGTGGTGGTGGTGGTCTACTCTTGAGACACATGGGTGGTACACGAACCCTGTTGAAGCCAAGGAGGTCTGGTCAGTGCTCATACGAGAGGGTCTGGAAACCCCCATGCAAACTGGCTCGAGTTTCATGAAGACAGGTGTCATATAAATGTACTAAATCAGGAGTGGAGAACATTGTCCAGATTGTGGGCCATGTTCTGTTGTGGACAACCTACCAGGGTCCACATTCTAATTCTAGCGGTGGGCAGGGCGAGAAGGAAGAGTGGGCAGAACATTGGATGCAACTCTTTCCTTTGTAAGAGGTACAATGCTTTACACACCCACACACCACTTTGGCTATTTCCCACCCCAAGCTAAGAAGCTCCAAATGATTTGGCTCTTACTTGTGGAGGAAGGTGCTCAACTGCTTGATCATTTGGGTCATCCAAATTTAATTGAAGTGACCAAAACTGTACAGAATTTCAAATATGGCTGTGCCATTGACATCTTATCATAATGCACAGGTTACCTTCTGACCGCCAGCTCACAATATAGTTCCAGTGTGAACTTCTTTGGCTGAATGCATTTTGTCTGGTCCTAAAGTAGATTCAGTTTCCAATATTGGCTTAAAGCTCAGGAAAACACAGCATCACATCTCTCTATTTTCACAAAGATTTGCTTTCAGGCTTACTTACAAAACAGGGCACCCAATAAAGCAGGTTTTGGTTATTTGCAGCCATTCCACAGGGACTCCCCGGGGCGCTGCTTTTATTTAGCGAATCAAGACCAAAGGCTTCAGAAAAGTCCTGATTCTTTGCACTGAAGTCATGCCAAGGCTTTTATCACCAAGATAAAAGCTCTACTACATCATCAATAAAGTTGCTCAATAGAAACAGCAAATGCCAAGAACAATGGCACTAAATCCTATCAACAAGAGCTACAGACAATGACCAGATTACAGCAAAACCCTCAGATTACATACCGGTACTGGTATATCAGCAATGGAAGTGGAAGCATCATGCAGACCAATGTTTGGGAATGGGTACAGATTATATACTTCTCAAAAAGGGGAAAAGAAAGCATTGTGTGTCAGCATTTGCTTTCTTCTCTACTTTAAACCATCATCATCATCATCATCATCATCATCATCATCATTATTATTTTCCCTGATGGAACTCAGAAGATGCTTTTCCTCCCATATGTCCTATGCAAGGCTGACTCCATCTCCTCCTCCTAAAAACCCACTGCTCCCATGAATCTTTTTGCACAATCCCCTTCCCCCAACCCCAGTCTGCATCCCCTCCTACCGGTAATTGCGATGGGAGATCCAGCTTTGCTTTGCTTTACAGTTCAAAGCAGCTGAAGGTTGATTTAGATCAGGAAAGCTCACATCGCGAACTTTCCTCCCCAAGCTACCGGTAGTTGTTTGAAACTTAAAATAATTATTGCATGGGAGATCCAGTCCCAAGAGTTTCCAGCATCTCACCTACTTTGGCCCTAACTAGGGCTGCCATATGTCCAAGATTTTCTCGGACATGTCCTTGAATTGGGCAGCCTTTTGGCATCCAGGCGGCTTTTCGCAAAATCGGTAAAAATTTCGGGGAATATGGCAGCCCTACCTAAACCAAACTAGTTAGCTTGAACTTTTAATGAACTCCTCTTCCTTCTCGCCTTCTGTAGCTTTCCCGTTTTGAATTTTGGACTGCAAACTCCTCAAGGCAGGAACCTGTTTCTTTATCACTCTTATGTAGTATCCATGACACTACATGAATAGTAAGATGAAGAACTGTGGGTTTTCGCCCCCTCTTGGGGAATGGACTATAGCTCAGCGGCATCTGCTTCTGAAGGTCCAAGTACGGCTGGGAGAGACTCTCCATCTGAAACCCTACACATCTCTAGCCAGTCAGTGTGTAGACAATACTGGGCCAAGTTTGATAGGCCAAGGGTCTGAATCAGCATAAGGCAGCCTCTTATGCTCCTAATTAGAATCTCATTTAGAAAACAAAACATCTAGAGCCTAGACGCAGAACCTCAGGACTTGGGCATTTCACACCGCTGTTGATAAAAATGGCTGGAGAAGCCATCAAGCAGATGAAAGGAAGGACCAGGGAGCAGGTCCTCACCAGCTTTTTCTGGGGCACTTAAAAGTTTCTTTCAAAATTTTCCAGATCAAAGGCTCTTCTCAAAAAATCACTTAAGTCATCTCCTCCTAGGGTACTTTCTGGGAATGACAGTAGAAGTAGCTGATAATGATAGTGGAAATAGAAGCAACAGATCCTGATCAGGAACATTTAGCACTAGAAGTAGCTCTCATTGACTACTCTTGCTCCAACACTGCATGGATATACACTGTATATTAATTATACAGCATACCTATTGACTGAGGGGGTTGGGAAGAGATGTGCCCAAAATCACAGGATCCATTTACCAAATGGCCATGATGAACATCTCATCTTTCTCCTTCCCCAAGGACTGGCACTATCATGAGCAATCCAGCAGCTGATTCAGGAAGACTTTCTCAGACGGACCTAAAGCGCACCAGGGCCACCTTGCTCAGCTTTGAGAGGACAGGCAGTGGGGCAGGGCCTGGCTGGGTGAAAGGCAGTCCTTGCTCAATTTTGGAAACGGATTTTGCTCAGGACATAGTACCGGCAGTTGGTATCAGGAGCATGACTTTCGGATACAGAGCCATCCCCTACACCAGGGATGAGGAAGCAGTCACCCTCCAGCTGTTGTTGGACCACAAGTGGTACTGACAGAGGTGGAGTCTGGCAACATCTGGAAAGGCACAATTTCCCCATCCCCACCAAACATCCACCTCTTTACTCTTGGACAGGGTTATATTCCTGGATTTGTTATGCTAATATGCTGCTTTATAAAAAAAATTCTCATAGTGAAAGTATACTCAGATCTGAGAGGTGGGTGCACACCTGAGTGGCAGTTTGAGAAAGCTTCCTGAAGCCAGGAATCCTTGTTCTGTTCCACTTCAGCTACTCTAACCAGGACTATGGCTCTCAGAAACTCAAGACCTTACTCCAAGAATCCCACAACAGTCTCAGTGTACACT
This sequence comes from Darevskia mixta, assembly GCA_034641385.1. Taxonomy (NCBI): domain Eukaryota; kingdom Metazoa; phylum Chordata; class Lepidosauria; order Squamata; family Lacertidae; genus Darevskia; species Darevskia mixta. The sequence goes on from JAWWNH010000093.1 coordinate 852,485, forward strand.
TGGGAAACCATGGTTGTATTTCTAAGACAAAGATCATTGTTTATGTTCCCCCACGCAGGAAGTCGAGCGTCCACTACCTGACAGCAACCAAGGCGCAAGCCATAGGGACTACAGTGAGATGGACCACCTAGGTGACTTTTAAATTTATACAAAACGTTAAGCAAAGCACACACACCACGGCCACAAGGCAAAGATCCTCATACAAATGAGGCTGTTGGGAAGAGTGGATCACAGAACGCTGGTGTCTACAGCAGTAGCATGCTTACAATCTAGACTAGAGAGGATTCCCACAATCTTGTCACCTTGCCCTCCACTTTGGCTAAGTTGCCACTGAACCCCAGCAGATCTGGGGAAGTTCACCAAAAGAACTGTAGTGGTGGAAGCAAGACAAGGCAATCTCCTATTACATACATAGGTCACTTGGAAGTCTCAGTTACAAGACCACCTTTCCAGCTCAAGTGAGCTTTGGGCTGCAGTAAGGGCCTTCACAGTGCTAGCTGAATAGCAGGGGAGAAAGAAGGCAGGTGCTTTCTGAAAGAGTGGCAAGGTCTCAACACAGTTATAAATAGCACCTGAGCTCTTCAAACACTGTGTTCCCGTTGAAATTTGGGGACCATTGCACGAGGCCTCTCTCCTCCATCACACACACTCTCCAAACTATATTAGCAGCAACAGACACATTTAAATGCCAGGTCTACAGGTGGGCAACTTGCTAGATCAGTTTTCCTATTATTTCACCAGTATATTTCTTCATGGGTTCCTGCTGCAACACTAGATCTCCATCAATGAAAAAGTCAATTTCTCTGCTACCGGTAGACTGGGGTGGGAAGAATTAGCCGGATCTTTCAGCAGTGATACCAGGGACAGGAAAATTACAGCCCAAGGGCTCTGTGTGGCCCTCAGTCTATTTTCAGGAAAGGCAGAAGGAAAGACAAAAACAGAGGGAACACAGGAAGGAATGGGGCGGTGGCGAGGGAAGGAAGGAAGCCCTCTGTAAGAAATCAGTTCAGACCTCTGGCAAGAGCAATCTGCACTCCTTCTGGCAGCCTGCTGGGCAGAGGAATAAGACAGACATATGAGGGTGTGCATAGAGGCAGAAAAGGGGGTGGAAGAGAGATGGGCTGGTGGGCCCATCCACTTTTGGCTTTGGCACCACCTATCACTGGCTTTGCTCCTATCCACTGGTGCCAGATTATCCCACCATCCAGGAATGCACCCCTTGAGAGAAAGAAAAGTTCCCCACCCTTGACTCATATAAATGTGGAAGAAATATGGCAATTATTGTCCAGTTGCAGTTCCTTGTTTTCCACTCCACATTTGCTTACACACACACACACACAAACACACACTCAAATACAGGAGCATCATCATCTTTCATCATCATCTTAATTGGAACAAGTATTGCAAGGGACTATGAATGGGATCTTACCCGCCCCACTATAAAATATAGGAAAGCTCGGCACTTTGGGCAATCCAGCACAGCAAGACCGGACAGGTAAACAGATAAGCAACCCAGAAGGGCTGGAAAAACAATCTCAAAATTCCTTGGAACCAACACTACAGCATATTTTTTTAAAAAAAAAATGTCTCAAAGCCCATAGGGTTCAACTTGAGCAGCATGTCAAACTAAGATGCACACAATTGTATTTTAAAACTCAAACCACAGCATCCAAACATGCAACAGGGATGGTGGTGGTCAGCTTTCATGTTCCATCTGCTCAGTACTTCTGGTCCTCTAGAGGTGGAGCAACGGCTATTATTATTCAGATACCACATCAAACCATGGCTTGCAAATACATTTCACTGCAAATGCATTTCAAACCATGTTTCCATATTCTGGTTTGCTGCCTTCACCGGTTATGATTTAAAAGAGAAGTACGAGCTGGGTAGCATCCGCATGCTGGTGAACACCCAGCCCATACTGGTGATCTCTCCCAGCGGCTTGATATAGTAAAAAGCATGGGAGAGAGGACAGAGCCCCGAGGCACCCCACAAGTGAAAGCCAAGGGGTCAGATCACTCATCCCCCAACACCACTTTCTGAATACAGCCCAAGAGGAAGGAGTCATGGCTTGATACTACGTATGAACTGAACCCAGGTAACCAGGCAAATCAGATTGGTTTCCAGCATAGTTTCCAGCCTATGAAAAAGGCATTAGTACTCTGATGAGTACTCCAAGCTTTTGATTATGCAGGCATGAGTAACCGAACAAAGATAGAACCACGCTGAGCCAACAACTCCAGAAGACAAGGTGTCACCTTACAGTTATCACTGTGACCTAATGACCAGCCACCATCACTACACCCAGATTTTCTTTAGCATCAAATCATTATCGAGAGCAGACCATTGAGCAGCAGGGTTGCCAAATACATACCTTGACTCCGCAGCTGCTACAGCATCTCATTGTCACAAGAGGACCAGGCCAATGACCGACAGCAAGCGTCCTATCCTTAGCTTATTTGTGCAGCAGCCAATATATTTCCCATGCAGAGACGCCTCTTGCTTTCCTACTGAATACCGGTACTTAACAGATGGGATCAGTGTGCTTTGCCTCCCCATTTGAAAAGCTACCTAGCCAATCAAGGCACACTCACCGGCATTTGACAGCAACAGGACAGAGCCTACTTCTCCACCTTTGGAGCAGGATGTTCACAAAGAATCTTGTAAGTATAATGGCAAACATATTCACAAGTCATTTTTCCAATCTCCTGGTTAAGGTGAGCATGGAGGAAGCCTTGTGGTGATTTCATTCTCTGCCCAGCTCCGACTGGTGCCAATGAGACTTGCTTGGGAGAACTGCCCAGTAGATTATTCCCCATGTGAATGAGAGCTTGGGGGGGTTGCCATTTTGATTTCCTGCCTCAGACACCAAAATGCCTTGAGTTGGTCCCCAAGACAAACTCTGAAGTGGAAGGCCAGGTTCCTGCAAGTGCAAGGATTCTGGAAATGGTGGAATCTCACCTCTGCCAAGGAAGCAACTGGCTTCCTTTCCATGGACCTACCCCTCCCACTCTATTCTAAATTACTCGGACCTTTGGCACCCTTCACCCCCACATGCCAAGAGAATCTCATTTCCTCTACTTCACAGTCAAAACACACACCAGCATCTCCTTCTTTCTCTCTCCTCCTCCCTCGCCCCCCTGGATGCATAAAGTGCAAGACAGTCTCCGTGGCAACTAAGGCTTCACCCCAACAGACTACGCCAGCTTTGACTATGAAAAACACACACACGTGTGTGTGTGTGTGTGTGTGTGTGTGTAGTGATGGAAGGAGCAGTAATGTCAGCTGAAAAGGCTCTCAACACACCAAGGCATGCAGGCACAAGCAATCATTTATTTGTACCCTCGTCTCTTACAGTTGCATTCAGAGTGGCAAGACTCAGAGACTGCACAAACTTGGAGCCAACATTTGTGGCATGGAGACGGAACCTGGTGGAACAGAACAAAAGTGTACTCTGTATACTTTAGAGCAGGAGAGGCTGTGCTCCAGATTCGGGGCCTGATTCCTCCCCCCCCCCCAACTCCCTCCCTGCCATTTTGGCAGCAGTGGCAAAATAAAAAAAACCCAACAACTACCCCAGGTAGAGTAGATACAGCAGTGGGGTGCACAGAGACCTATGCCCTCACAGTAACATAAATCCCCCCTCTGTAACCAGATCAAACATTTAATGAGCAGAAGAGAAGCGATTACCTCTCCCCCTCAGCTGATCTGCATGGATCAGTGGAGGAGGGAGGGCTGTGTGCCGGTGTGCATCACCATGCTCAAACTTGTGCAGGAGTGTAGCAGGATGGTCACACTGCCATACTGTCCACATTGAGTTGGCCAAGGGCGTATGTGGTCCTCACGGAGGGTGGGGAGGTTAGCCACCTCTGCTGCAGAGACTGGAATGCTCATCAGAACAGCGTGCAAAAGACACAGGATTCCATTTCACACATTACAGGGTTGCCACCTGTAATCCGCTCAAGAGGGCGTGGCAGACCATTACCGCTCTGTGAATTACCGTATGTACCAGTGGAAAGTCTGCGTCTGCACAAACACATTTGATGTACTAAATCTACAAAGCTATACAGTTGAGAGAGGTGTGGTGCAGTGACTACAGAATGCTGGATTAAGACTGGGGAGATCCAGAGTGGGATCACCCCTTAGCTGCGAATCTCACTTGATTCCCTTGGGCCAGTCACCATCTCTCAGGGCCAACTGTCATCTCTCTGCCTAACCTAACTTAACAAGGGCTGTCACGAGGATGAAAAGGGAAGTGGAAAGGAAGGGAGAAAGATATATAATAATGTACATAATTTTATGTTTAATTTCTTTTTAATGAATTTTCCCTATGTTTTTAGCAATTCTTGTAAGCCGCCTTGAGTCCTATCACAGATGATGATGGTGGTGGTGACTAGACCCCCCCAAAATGGTGACTAGACTTTCTGTTTTGGCACCCACAACCCAGGTCCCAGGACCCATTTGGCTCCTAGCTTTTCTATCCCAGTTTCTAACACTGTCACGTGAAGGGACCCCAAAAGAAAGCAAGACAACCTAGCATATGGATAATAAATATTATGACTAATAGGTACTCCTTCTCTCTCAATTCCCTTCCTTGGCTACAGAGCTGAAGCTGTCTCCCATAGGAACTCGCTAAGGAACAGCTATTTGAAACTCTACTCTCTGAACCAATTATTTTCCATCAGAAAAATGGAACTCAACTCCCAGTCCCTAGCAAAAAAAAAAAAAAAAAGCAACCAAACAAAAAACTTGCACACTAGACTAGTAAAAGAAAGAAAGAAAGAAAGAAAGAAAGAAAGAAAGAAAGAAAGAAAGAAAGAAAGAAAGAAAAGGCAGGGAAAGCTTTAGATAGGGGTTACAGACTCCGCTCCAGGGTGGATTTGATTTAAATCAAACTGATTTAAATCACGATTTAAATCACTAGTCAGTAAGGCTCAGGGTGGATAAAAATCAACAATTAAAAAAAAATAATCAAAAAAATCCGATTTAAATAAAAAAAACTGATTTTTTTGATATATTTTTAATCATTTATTTTTATCCACCCTGAGCCTTACTGACTAGTGATTTAAATCGTGATTTAAATCAAATCCACCCTGCCGCTAACTCAGAAGTAGTACCTCAGGTTAAGAACTTTACTTCAGAATATGAACAGAAATTGTGCTCTGGCGGCGCAGCGGCAGCCCCCATTTGCTAAAGTGGTACGTCAGGTTAAGAACAGTTTCAGGTTGAGAACGGACCTTGAGAACAAATTAAGTTCTTAACCCGAGGTACCACTGTATCTTCAGCGCAGAGAGTCACTTGTGAAAATTACAGCTAGACAGCACTCTAGAAATTGGAATTAAAGGATCCAGTTTTTCTTGCTTACATGAGGCATCGTTATAGACACTCTTATTTGAGACAAAACTGCTTTCAGTTCCATTTGACACAGCCCCATTTCTCCCCTACATTTTAACCACAGGGGCAGGCATGGTCAGGTATGAGGAAGAAAGTCTGAAATTAAAACACACACACACACACAGCCCTTTATCTAAGTGTCAACACAAACAAAATACTGTAAAGGAACAGCAACTACTGCCAGGAAGTCAGCTGCATTTATAAGAAATGCCATCATGCAGGGAGGAAACACTTTCATGTCTAGAGATGGTTTGCATTTTTTTGTAATCAGGACAAATACTCCCAACTTCTTGGGTGCGAGCTACCAGGAAGAATCTGCCTAAGTGAATCACTTGCTTTATGGCATAAAACTTAGCAGTGGAGAAATTGGGAGTGGAGTAGACAACCCCGCGGATTGCAGTACGACTCTGAACTCTTTCTTTTCCTTTTGCGTGTCGAGGTCCCAATCCACCCCATCAAATAATTTCACAACTCAGACAATAAATTTTCGTTTTGGTTTTTGGCATGTTTTTGGCCACAACTTTATTAAATTACAAGATATGTGAGTGGTTGCGTAGGCATTGGTCCAAACTATCTGTCCCCTAAGGACAGAACTGACATTTGTCAGTAAACGGGGGGGGGGGGGGACCATTCTTCCCACAGGCTCACAGGGGCTTTTTGCGTGGCCCTGGCCCCCTACCGGGGGATACGGACAAAAGCATGTCGAGCCCCTGGATTCCTGTAATGGTATTCCCCACAACCATAAACAATTGGGAGGGGCAAAACGAAGTCAGCAGTCCCCTCCACAATTGGGGGAGGGGCAAACGAAGTCAACAGTCCCCTCCCCCAACCAACTTAATAATGACCAATGCCTAACCGCCAACCTTACAAGTTGTGACTATTTGCTACGCAGTAGGCGAAAACCAAATGGCACCCGCCAATCAGCCAAATGGAAAAAAATCCTACCAGGCCCCTGCCCCAAAAGCAGACGACCCCATGACAGGCATAGCAAGGTCAATACAGAGGACTAAAACATAGGGAGGGAGGGAGATCTGAAGCACGCAGCCAAAGAGGGAGAACTCGCTGCGTGCAAAACATTTATAAGCGCTGGGCTGTCCATCACAATTGGCAACATATAAATCTCCCCAACAACACCCCAGGGTCCAATCACAAACGTGGCCATGCCAACCAACCCGCCCAGCAGCTAAGGGGTAGTTTGCTAGCCCCCACCGCAACACGTGCTCTCTTTTTTATGGAGAACCCGATTTGCTAGCAAGGAACCGAGACCCCGCCACATACTTTACTCCTGCCCGCCGCAGCTTGGTGAAGTGCAGCCCAATGTTGTGTGTTAAATGAGACTCTCTCAAGTTTATATACAACTGAGCACAACTCAAACTATGCCACCTTTTTTCTTACAATCTCCCTTGAAGCCGGATTGGGCCCGCCAGTTCAAACTGAGACAGAAGAACCAAAGAGGCCAAATTCCCACTCAGATAGGGAACTTAATCCTAATCTTAGATTACCCTGGGTGTAATACAGTGGTACCTCAGTCTACGAACAGTCCTGTTAACAAACTATTCGGAAAACCGGAAGTAGGTGTTCCGCTTAGCGATCTTTGCCTCGGAAGCTGAACGTGCTCCACTGCTGGTGGAAGGGCACTGGCCGCGGGAGGCCTCGCCGCAGCCCCCATCCCACCCCCGAAGCCGTGGAAGACTATCATCAGTGGAGGTAAGAAAAAAAAATCACATTTTCTTTTTTTTAAAAAAAAAAACATCAATACTGTCTTATTTATTTTATAGTACAGTACATTGATTATTGCTTTCATTTTATGGATCAATGGTCTCGTTAGATAGTAAAATTCATGTTAAATTTCTGTTTTAGGGGTTGTTTTTCATCGTCTGGAACGGATTAATCCATTTCCCATTACTTTCTATGGGAAAGAACGCCTCGGTTTAAGAACGTTTTGGTTTAAGAACGGACTTCCGGAATGGATTAAGTTTGTAAACTGAGGTAAACACTTGAACACTCTGCCTATGAGTTGCTTCTCTGCCACCCTTGTATTTAGCGTCTAGCTTGACAAAGAGTTCTTTAGAACCTAGAAGCTTGCATGCTGTCTTGTGATATTACCAAACTATGATTTCCGCGTTTCTTATGTGCCAACGCTCTACCTTGTGACTAGATAAAGAACTCATTTAAAAAGTTATACAATTCAGAAAAACTTGATGAACACAATTTTGCTAGCATCACATAAAAAAAAAAGATCGCAGAGTGTGTGGGTAAAAATGACTTGGTACAAATTCTAATGTTTATGTGAAAAAACTGCCACACATTTCAACATGATCCACCTTTTTCTGAAATGTGAACTGAGCATCATTTATGCCCCCACCTCCTTTCCATATACCCACGGAAACTTCCAAATACTAACAGTTAATGTTTATTAATGACCGGGAAGAGGGCCTTCTCGGTAGTGGCGCCTGCCCTGTGGAACACCCTCCCATCAGATGTCAAGGAAATAACAACTATCTGATTTTTAGAAGACATCTGAAGGCAGCCTTTAGGAAATTTAGGGAAATTTTTAATGTTCAAAGTTTTATTCTGTTTTTAGTGTTCTGTTGGGAGCCGCCCAGAGTGGCTGGGGAAACCCAGCCAGATGGGCGGGTTATAAATAATAAAATAAAGAAGAAGAAGAAGAAGAAGAATGGGGTTTCCAGTTAAATAGAATCCAAAACAAGGTTCAGCATCCATCATAAACAGAACTCTAGGTATTGTTTAGGTAGATTTTAGCAATATCAATCTTTATGAATTCTTCATTTGCATTACATAAATATTTCTTAAAAGTCCTTTTGAGGGAACCCTTTGGGCAATACCCACTTATAAGCAGCGGCACATATGCTGTGCCACTTCAGAGAAGCTACAAGAGGTTCCTCCCAGAGAGATGAAATGGGAGGTGCAGCGATAGCAGAAGAACATGCTAAAGAAAACAGACACCACCTCACCCAACATAAACAGCCCTGGCTAGATTTGCAAACAGTGGAACTGTTTGATCCTACCCAATTCACCAAGCTAAACACCGTCCCTTTTAAGCTCCGAAGCCTTGCAAGTCCTTAGCTAAAGGTTAACAAAAAATACCCTGGACCACACCCAGAGACATCAGGCGGAACAGCCTGAACAACGGACAACAGGTTAAATATATCTGCACAGAAGCAACTCGGCAATCAATATAGGCTTCTACACACATGCACACACTCCATTTCAAAGACAAGTTCCAATCCATCCTGCAACTAAGGACAAAACTACATGTTATGCTGGCAAACATGTACTTGCCAGTTAATGTTAATGAAAGGGCAGAGGGGCGGCTCAATGTGCAGAAAGGTGCTTAAAACTTTGTGCGGCTGTCAGATCTCCCCTGAAAGCCCCCCCCCCGGCCTGCTTTAGCTGATTCCCGCCCCTCCAAGCAAGCTTCTTCTGATCTTTGAGTCAAACAAGACTGTGGGACAAGCGGTAAACACCCACGTGGGGCAACTTGCAGAGGAGAATCTGGTTAAATACCCCATCTTCAAACTCTTCTATTAATTCTTCCTTCCAAAAAAAACCTCCGCCTCCTTCAGATTAGTGTTGAGGGCGATGCAGTTTTCAGTACTGGGATGGTTATTGCTTGCTTGCTTGCTTGCTTGCTTGCTTGCTTGCTTGCTTGCTTGCTTGCTTGCTGTTGTTGTTGTTGTTGTTGTTGTTGTTGTTGTTGTTGTTGTTGTTGTTGTTGTATACAGTGGTACCTCAGGTTACAGACTCCGCTAACCCGGAAATAGTACCTCGGGTTAAGAACTTTGCCAGGATGGGAACGGAAATTGTGCGGTGGTGGCAGTGGGAGGCCCCATTAGCTAAAGTGGTACCTCAGGTTAAGAACAGTTTCAGGTTAAGAACGGACCTCCAGAACGAATTAAGTTCTTAACCCGAGGTGACACTGTATTTTATGTTTTCATACCATAAACCACCCTGTGATGTTTGGATGAAGGGTGGTATATAAATTTAATAAATAAACAATAAATAATAGTTCTATCACACAGCTCATCCCAATGATTAAACATCAGCACCTCCATTAAACAAAAGGGAACTATCACTTCAGATACAAAGTAGAGACTTCTATGTCCAGTCAAGATGTACCGTACATAAAGAGCGTAGGAATCAACCGATGCTTGTGCCCCCTTTTTTTTGCACAGTACAAAACAAGACACATCCTGCAACATTGGAAGGTGAGGGGGAATCGGTTCTATGAATTTGCCACAAGTTTTTGAAAAGCACCCCAGAGTTTGATTTATTACACAGAGAGCATGACCACATGGGAAAAATCAGGACGATTGGATTGCCAACTGCTACAGTCAAATGAGCATAGACCATCGCTATTTTGCTGCGCGTACAGGTGGTGTACATTAATATGAAAAGACATGGCCAATCTGCAGCTTCCTAGCAGTTTGTGCAGCAGCATGTTCTGCACACACAGTTTTGCATGCTGTTTCTGACATGCAAGTGCTACCTGCGCAGGTAATTCATTAAATGAGAATCAGATCCCTACCTTTGAAGGTGACCCGGAAACTACAATTAATCCAGAATGCGGCAGCTAGACTGGTGACTGGGAGCGGCCGCCGTGACCACATAACACCAGTCCTGAGAGATCTACATTGGTTCCCAGTACGTTTCCGAGCACAATTCAAAGTGTTGGTGCTGACCTTTAAAGCCCTAAATGGCCTCGGTCCTGTATACCTGAAGGAGCGTCTCCTCCCCCACCGTTCAGCCCGGACACTGAGGTCCAGCGCCGAGGGCCATCTGGCGGTTCCCTCACTGCGAGAAGCAAAGCTACAGGGAACCAGGCAGAGGGCCTTCTCGGTAGTGGCGCCCGCCCTGTGGAACACCCTCCCATCAGAGGTCAAAGCGATAAACAACTACATGACCTTTAGAAAATACTTGAAGGCAGGTCTGTTTAGGGAAGTTTTTAATCTGTGATATTTTAATGTATTTTGATATTTGTTGGAAGCCGCCCAGAGTGGCTGGGGAGACCCGGCCAGATGGGCGGGGTACAAATAAATTATTTATTATTATTATTATTATTATTATTATTATTATTATTATTATTATGTAAAGAATAAGCAGCCCCCAACTAAATTTACTGATTTAGAGACAACGAACTCAGACACCCAGTGGAAGGTTTCACTAATGGCAACATTCTGAATTAATTGTGGCCTAGCAACCATAGACTGCATGATTCCAGCTTGCACATGCTCCTTTTGACCCTAGACATGGTAGAGAACCCAGGAGACCCAGAAACCCGCCCAGGTTATGCTATGCAGATGTAGAAGCACGCAGATCAATTTTACCGGTGGAAATGGTTAGACTGAATTTTGAGGGTATTTAAATATTCCTTCCCCTGTCGAGGGCACTCAACTGTTGCCCATGCAAGGGCAGAAGCCAGAAATAGCCTCCTCTACTCATGCAACCAGGCTAAAGTTAATCTCTGAACTAACTAGATTAGACACAGAAGCTTTGCTAAAGGGGTGAGAAAGACACCTTCGGATCCTGCATCTCCCACATGCACACACTCAAGCAAAAACCTAAACCAGGTGCAAGAGAAAGCACTGGTCCTTACAGAAACCCAGAACGTGCTTCACAGCACATAAAATAAGGGCTGCGGGAGAGAAGCAAAGGCAAGAGCCCCTTTTGAGCAAACTGGCAAGAGAAACAGAAAAGTCAAAATACAGACCAAAAATAAGAGGCCTGACATTATTAATACTCCCAACCTCTCTTGGATGTGTTCAGGATCAATCATCACCTTCAATCCATCAAAAGGTAATCAGGGAAGGGCCCTCCTACCAAGTATACTCTGCAAACCTATCCTATATAATATAGGTGCCTGTGTCCGTGCCTGTGTCCGTGCGTACGTTAGGTGCCTGTGTCCGTGCGTACGTTCCGTGTGTCAGTGGAACTGCGCGAGTGCGCATGTCCCACAGGGATGCACGGATTGGAGAGCTCTACTTCCCCCCCCCCAACAGGGACGCAGGCATTGGAGCGGCCGGAGAGGGGGGCGTGTCCGGGAAGCAGCGGCGGCGCCTTGCACGGAGCCTCCTCCTCCTCCGGCCGCCGCCACGCTCCTTCTCTCCCCCGGCCGCGCCGATCACGCGAGCCCCCGGCTTCACCCGAGGCCTACCCGCCCGAAGCCGCCGCCGGGGCCGCCTGTCAGCTGCAGTCAGCCGCCAGCCTCTCCTGCCGCCTCTTCCTCCTCTAGCACCCGTTTTTGTAACGGGCTACCTTCAACTAGTTAAGTATAAAATGCATATACCCAACACTTTTTCTTCTTGGGAAACTGTTTTGAAATGGGTACAAAGGTCTTACCTTCTCTGAGGCTCTAGAACACAGCAAGCTACAAATAAAACTCTCCCAAATTCTTTTCTTCAGCTCACTTTGCACCACCAGCAATTTTGCCTTACATGAAAGTCTCTTCCTCTGCTATTTAAAATCATTACTATATTCCTGTTCTACCCCAAAGCAGCTTAAGGTACATTTCTGTTGCTGTCTGTTTAAAGCAACAGTGTTTGTTTCCCCCCCCCCTTCCTCAGCTGCTGATTGAAGTCTCTACCCTTCTTTTCTTTATAGCTACACATTTTGCCCACCTTTGGCTATCCTTCATTATAGCTTACCTGGGAAGATGAAGTGGAGATTAAATCACATGTACATAGAAGTTGATGGTGCCTTAAGGGCCTCATTGTGAGAAGCTGAATTTGCTCCCAAATAAGTTTTCATGAGCCAACACATATTCTAGATCAGAAGAAGGCAAAATGAAGACCGCAGTCCAATTGACCAAAGGCCAACCACAGAACCTAGGGCCTGCCGATCAGAAGGTCGGCGGTTCGAATCCCTGCGACGGGGTGAGCTCCCGTTGCTCGGTCCCAGCTCCTGCCCACCTAGCAGTTCGAAAGCACGTCAAAGTGCAAGTAGATAAATAGGAACCGCTCTGGCGGGAAGGTAAACGGCGTTTCCGTGCGCTGCTCTGGTTCGCCAGAAGCGGCTTTGTCATGCTGGCCACATGACCCGGAAGCTGTACGCCGGCTCCCTCGGCCTATAGAGCGAGATGAGCACTGCAACCCCAGAGTTGGACACGACTGGACCTAATGGTCAGGGGTCCCTTTACCTTTACCTTTATCAAAGAATACTGGACTATGTAGACATTGGTTAACTGCACCAAGGGTGAATAAAAGAGTGGTCTTGACCTACTGGCAACTGGGTGATTTGCAGTAGATTAAACAATTGGCACCACAACAAACAACAGCAGTAACAAAATGAATCCTCATTCCCTCATATTGCCAAAATGAAGAAATTCAGGGTAGCCAGGAGAGGTTTAGTGTGTGCACACTCAGTTCAGTTCTGGTACTCAAAATAAATTCCTGGGCTCAGAATCCTTTAGTTCTTCTATGTATCTGTCTTTTGTACCAGGCTCCAGGCGGTGAATATCAGAGGGCTGGTAAAAACAAAGTAAATCCTGAAAGTTTGCTCACCCCCTACAATAAGTATCACACCTCTCATGTTCTTAGCAGGAGAACCTCCTCAGCATCACTTAATACATATCAATTATGCTGTCAGCTGCTAACAGTCCCAGAGTACGCAGATTTGTGTAATTTGACCCAGTCATGTGCATGGGTTATATGTATATGCAAAGCACTCACATATACACATCCCTCAATACCTTTTAACTGTCCTGCTGTACTTAAAATCAGGGCGACCAAATAATATAATTTGTGGGTAAAGTCTGAATCCTAATCCTGGCCCATTTTAATGAATGCAAAACCCAAAGAGTGTTAATTATGCCAGACTGTACCATTTTGTGCTTCAAATTTATCTGGAATAAAGATGGACTGACTTTAGTCTTACATGGTCTGTTTTAATCATTACATGGTCCACCAATACGTGCTAAATGTATGAAGCAAGACAGCAAGCTTCATTCAGGTGGTTTACGATGTGTCTGTGTTTTTACAGTTGAACACGAGATACGGCACATCCATTTCTTATATTGTATTGTAGTACAAAATGCAAGAAATAAAAGAAGGAATAAATAAATATACAATTAAAAACCATGCAGCATCTGGCATAGCATATTACAATTGGGAGAACAGGCAGAAAAAATTATTAAGTGGTCCGCCAAGATCCTCAGCAATTTTCAAATGGTCCATGAGGGGGAAAGTTTGGGAGCCACTGATTTAGGGGCATCTTCTCACAAGCACAAACTGGGACACGGGTGGCCCTGTGGGTTAAACCACAGAGCCTAGGGCTTGCCGATCAGAAGGTTGACGGTTCAAATCCCCGTGACGGGGTGAGCTCCCGTTGCTCCTGCCCACCTAGCAGTTCGAAAGCATGTCAAAGTGCAAGTAGATAAATAGGTACCACTCCGGTGGGAAGGTAAACGGCATTTCCGTGCGCGGCTCTGGTTTCGCCAGAAGCGGCTTAGTCATGCTGGCCACATGACCCGGAAGCTGTATGCCGCCTCCCTTGGCCAATAAAGCGAGATGAGCGCCGCAACCCCAGAGTTGTCCACGGCTGGACCTAACGGTCAGCGGTCCCTTTACCTCTCACAAGCAGTAAAGCAGCACATAATGGAAGATGTATGCCTTCAAATGATATACAGAGTCCCAGTGACCATTAGGACAACCCTGGGTTGCAGCTTGTAGGTTGTCTGGAAAGACAAAGCCATAGCTAGGGAGTGGTGGGACGGGACTTGCCAGGGTTTTTTGCCCCAGGTGAAGCCTCCAAAGGGACGCCATTGAGGCTCCCACAGCCTCTGTGTGTGTGTATGTATGCAAATGCGCATGGGTGGGGTGCTAAACTGGGTCTTTGACTCCAGTGAAATAAAGCCTAGTTTCACCCCTGGGAAAAAGCTAAACCACAAGCCCAGGTTCAGGTAACACACTAAGCCAAACTACAGCTCAAATTTCTGGAAGTCCACAACTCAGGTTTTCCAATCTGAGAGCTGCACCCCAATATGCAAAGGTGCAACAGCGGAGCCAAAATATGATAGGCTAGCACAGTAAAACATGCAGCTCATGATAAAGTGATACACAAAGAGTTTCTTGCCCATCTAATTATCAAATGTAAGAAGCCAGAACCAGGAAAAAATATATACAGTACTTAGGGGAGCAGTGGCGAGTTTGCTATGGATACAGCTACAGCTTTAAATACTGTAGATCATTACTAGATCATTACAGCTGTAGATCATTACAGCTTTAATTACTAAAGATCACTAATGTGAAAGTGCCTTCTCTTACTTTCAGGTGGTCTTATCTACCTGGCCAAATTAAAGTTAGTCTGTGTTAACACATGCAGTCTTACTACAAGCTCAGTGCCTAATGACCCAGGGAAAATATTGGTTTCTCCCTCCCCCCTCCCCCCCTCTCTCACACAAAATAACATCCCTTTTCTCAGCCAAGGGGCAAAGGGAGGGAGGAAAGCAACAGGGTCACCGAAAGAGAAGAAAACGGAACGGAACAAGGCGGCAGAGAAAAGGAGGAGCCAGAGTATTAGCAGCCATCAGGAAAAGAGGGGGAGGCAGGCACTGAAGTGGGGGGACGGGGACGACAGACGACTGAACTCTGACACGAGGGAGAAAACTATGAGTTTGCGGTGGGAGCTGGAGAAGAGGGCGGAGAAACGCGCTTTAAATCAAGTCTGGGGAATTATGGAGAAGCCCAACCCTGAATGGAGAGACGAAGTGATCGGACATGGAGGGAGGGGAGAGAGGGAGATAAGGATTGGAAGGGGGAAAATATGGGGTGCCTCCGAGCAAAACCCATGGGGGGGGGCCGCCCTGGCCGGTCGCGCGCTTCCTTACCCAGAGCTCCGTGCCCCAGTCCATGCTGGCAGCGCCGTCGCCGTGCGCCCTCGCTCCGTCCGCGAAGGCCCACCCGGAGCCCGATCCGCCGCCTCCGCCTCCGCTCCCGTCCCGGGGAGTCCCGCTCCTCCCGCCCGTCCAGCCTCCAGCGCCTGCCCGGGACACTCCCCGCTCCGGCCCCGGCCCTTAAAGGCGCAGGCAGGGCTCAGCGCAGCCCGACGAGCGCCGGCATTCCCCGGCTTGGCACGGGGCGCGTCTCCCTCTCGCTTCCAAGGGTTTGATTGATGCAGAGGCGAAGGCCGCCCGCCCGCCTTCCCCCTCCCCCGAAAAGGGATCAACAGGCGGAGCCGAGGCGCGCCGCTCTTCCCAGGAAGCCAACGCCGCCGCCCTCCTTCCCCCGCGCAATGGGCGAAGGGTTTCCTCTCGCGTCAGGCTCCGCGATCGCGCGCGCGCTTCCTTGGAGCCGGGCTGAGCTCGCCGCGCGGGGAATCTCGCGGCGCGGGCGCTGGGGATCCGGCCCGCTGGACTCGGTCGGGGATGCGCAGCCGGTGAACGTGGGCGGCGCTGGGGTGGATCTTCTCTCGCTTGACCCAAGGCAGGAAAACGCGTCTCGATCTCGGGTGGGACGGAAGGCGCTTAGCGGCGCGGCTCCACGCCGGACCTTGCTGCGCCTCCAAGGATGGAGTCCATGTGGCTGCGTCCCCCGCGTGGTTGCTAAGGGAGCCGTGCAGCGTTCGCAGGAAGGCTATTTCCAGTCCCACGTGGCTGCGCCAATCCGTATGGTGGCCCCTTACCAGACGTTACAAGCAGTCACGTGAAGCCTCACGGCTCCCAGAGAGGTGCTCCGTAAGCCGCGCTTCTGACGTGTGGCATGAAACGATTCCAGCCCCATTCATCATTAGAAGAGCAACCCCAAGGCCGGCCCAAGACACAGAATCATACAATTGGAGAGTTGGAAGGGACTGCAAGGCTCATCTAGTCCTATCCCCTGTAATGCAGGAATCCCAGCTAAGGTGAAGCACACAATGCCTCCCCCAACCAAGAGAGACTGGGGAAACCCAGCCAGATGGGCAGGGTATAATAATAAAATCATTATTATTATTATTATTATTATTATTATTATTATTATTAGGAACAAGCATGGGAGGAAAGATCTACATTGGTAACAAGAAGGGGGAAATCAACTTAATAATAATAATAATAATAATAATAATAATAATAATAATAATAAAAAATATATTTATACCCCACCCAGCCACTCTGGGCAGCTTCCAACAAAGTATTTAAAACATGATAAAACAGCAAACATTAAAAACTTCAGTTACAGGTAGATAGCCGTGTTGGTCTGTCATAGTCAAAACAAAATAAAAAAAATTCCTTCCAGTAGCACCTTAGAGACCAGCTACGGTAAGTTTGTTCTTGGTATGAGCTTTCGTGTGCATGCACGAAACTTAGTTGGTCTCTAAGTTGCTACTGGAAGGATTTTTTTTATTTTGTTTTGATTAAAAACTTCCCTTCTTCTAAAAGTCAGATAGTTGTTTATTTCCTTGACATCTTACGGGAGGGTGTTCCACAGGGCGGGTGCCACCACCAAGAAGGCCCTCTGCCTGGTTCCATGTAAAGTCGCTTCTCACAGTGAGGGAACCGCCAGAAAGCCCTCGGAGCTGGACCTCAGTGTCCGGGCAGAACGTTGGGGGTGGAAACGCTCCTTCAGGTATGCTCAACCTTACCCAAAGGTTGAAGTGGGTATCAAAGGTTGTCATGGTGGGGAAAGGGGCCTGCTGTAAATCACACTGGGCAGGTGCAGAATCCAGGAGACCCCAGAGGGCAGCCTCTGCCATTGCCACCCTAAGGGTGGGAGGAAATGAGCAGCACCTCCTATTCACTGAGAGGTTGCATGGGGGAGGGACTGCTGAGGAGGAGGCAGATCCCGTCGCAGCAGTACCTGTTTATCTACTTGCACTGGTGTGCTTTCAAACTGCAGAAGCTTGGCAGAAGCTGGGACAGAGCAACGGGAAGCTCACCCTATCATGGAGATTTGAGTCTGCAACCTTCTGATCGGCAAGCCCAAGAGGCTCAGTGGTTTAGACCACAGCGCCACCTGTGGCTTGGAACCAATAGCACCAACTCAAAACACAAATGGTCTGTTAAATGCCTCTCTGTTCCTTTGTTGTTGTTGTTGTTGTTGTTGTTGTTGTAATACTTTACAAAGCAGGTATACACAGCAATTTTAAGGGCAGCAAAAGTACCTTCAATAAGAAGCACAAATGTATGGGCGTTCTTCGCAGACACCCCAGGGATGACCTGGATGAAGCTTGCAGGCCAGTGTTGGTCTTGCAGGCCAGTTTGGGAACCTCTTCCTTAGGGGGTGGCCACTGGCCAGAGACCAAGTCTTTTGGGGTCTTCCGCCAGCTACTGTGGTGGAGACGGGACGGGGGAGGCCTAGTGCCACTTGTCAACTGTACATCAAAGGCACCTCCATTTCTTCCCTTTTCTTCCCTCTCGGTAGTGGCACCCGCCCTGTGGAACGCCCTCCCGTCAGAGGTCAAAGGGATCAACAACTATATGACCTTTAGAAAATACCTGAAGGCAGCCCTCTTTAGGGAAGCTTTTAATCTGTGATGTGTTGATGTATTTTAATGTTTACTGGAAGCCGCCCAGAGTGGCTGGGGAGACCCGGCCAGATGGGCGGGGTACAAATAATAAATTATTATTATTAAATGCAAGACGACAGCTAGGCTTTGTTTAGCTTACCTGCTGCACACCAAACAGTTCCATTCTTTGGAATGTCCATTCTTGTTTATTTGCATATAGCAAGCAAAGGTTAGTCGTTTGCCACCCTCAAGGCACCACAAAAACCTCTACATTCTCTTCCCTTTTTCTCAGGCATTATTCCCCCCCCCCTACACAATTTCTCTTTCTCAGCCCGTTCGCTACTTCCTTCCTTGCCTGTGGACTTAACTTCCTTACATTCTGGGCCCTCTGTTCTTGCCCTATTCTGCACTGTGTGTGAGGTTTTAATCTCAGACAGACGGACAGCTTTCCCACTCCTCTCAGAAGTTGACTGCAGGCTGCTTAATGCTCTAATAAACTGAACATGGGTGAACCACCACAGCAAATGAACCAGTCAGAGGCAGATGTCACAAGCACCATGCAGTTTAAAAGAGGACTAAGTCAGTGGTTTTCTCCTGCCAACCTAGCAGTTCGAAAGCACGTCAAGTGCAAGTAGATAAATAGGTACCGCTCCAGCGGGAAGGTAAACAGCGTTTCCGTGCGCTGCTCTGGTTCGACAGAAGCGGCTTAGTCAGTGGTTTAGCTGTTCTGGATGGGAATGGGTTCTTATATTATTATTTAACAAATTAGTACATTGCAGCGTGAAGCGATTAAAGTGGTATGCAGCAAGCTAAAAATGAGATAAAAACAAGTTCTAGAAACATGAAAAGCAAACCATTGATTCCTTAAGGAACAGGTTCAATTTCATAGTTGGAATGGGTGCTTTTTGCCAGCTTCAGATGGTATGCCAACTGTGCCGTCTCCTGGTGGATAAGTGTCCACTGCTGCCCACTCTTCACAGGGTAGCAACTTTCTGGTTTGATTACTGCAGTGAGCTCTGCATGGTTCTGCCCTTGAACACAGTTGCCCAGCAATTGGTTGGAGTTAGCCATAGTATGGAATATTTTATTACCCTCTGAAGGGGCGCCATTGATTGCTAGTAGGTTTCTGGGCTTAGTTTATGGTACTGCCCATGACCCAATCCAATACACGTTTACTGAGGAGTAAGACCCACTGTGCTCAATGTAGTAACAATGCATAGGATGGAAGTTATAAAATCCTAAATAGCCTGGGCCCAGGACCTCTCAGAGAACATTATCACTCATATGAATCTTCCGGGGTGGTGCAATCTTCAGGAAAGGGTCTGCTTCTTATTTCCATACAACTGGGCATCAAACTCATGTCCACTAGAAGCAGGGAGTTCCAGATGGTGGAGTCTGTGACTCAGTGCTGTAGGATTCGAACTCCCAGCTGCCCCAACCAGCAAGTCCCGGGGTGATGGGTGTTGTAGTCTTAATGTTCAGAAGTTCTCAGGTCCGCGGCTCTGTACTAAATGGATACTTTGACTACTGCAATAATCCTGAATTGTTGACTTAATCTGAACTGTGTGTTGTTGTTTTTTACTGTTGTATGTTAATTGTATTGAAACCGAGCCTGTTTTATTTTATAAAAATAAATAACAAGTGAAGGAAGCAGTTATTCTGAATTAATGCAACTGAATGGCATAAATGTGCCCTTACATACACACCATTGTTTCTTATAAACTTCTCGCTCAGCAGAAAAACAATGGACGGCTGAGATCACCAAGGCATTCTTCAGTGGAACACCAAGACAAAGCTTGTCACTCCACAAGAACCAGAAAACTTGCTGTCAGCAAAACCACCGTCAACCCCAATGGCAGCGAGCGTTACACCAGTTTCCCATGTCGTTGACCTCAGGAAATTTAACTTCCTCTTAACCTTCAGAATGAACCAGTATCAGAAGGAATGTGAAAGGACTGTCTACAAAAATGCTGTGAAATTCATGCAGGGTTGCACATAGAATCCTATCACGTTGCCATGGTGACCAGGAGGGGTAGAGCCGGCGGCGGCTGGGGGAGCCAGTGAAAACTATGCTGAGTCAGGAAGTTTTGTTTTCTTCCTGTGTGTTCCAAGAATACATAGTCATTAAAAACCCAGTACTAATGGCAGTCGGCACAGTCAAGAGTGGCTCATCTTTCCATCCTTTCAATGCTGACTGGACGGCAACTTGATGGCTCTTTTCTCTATTAATAATTCTGACAAGATGATAAGTTTGCCAGATTGACTAATGTAGAGACATAGATGGGATGTCAGATAGGTGGCACTAAAATGGTAACCATAGCTGTCAACCCCTCCCTTTTTTTGCGGGAAACTCCCTTATTCCAATGCCGTTTCCCGCTGCTATCCCGGATTGTTGATATCCCTTAAATTTCCCGGATTTCAAAGGAAGCAGCTCCTCTCCCTTCCTGCCGGCCAGGGAGGCTCCTCAGCTGCGTTGCTCGGCTGCCAATAAGGAGTCTGAGACCGACTGGGGGCGGAGCTTGCATGCCTTGTGCAGCCAGACCCTCACGCCCAACCAGACAGACAGCCTGCCTGCCATCTATGCGCTTGCTCTTTCGCTCACCCGTTCGCGCACAGCCTCTGGAGCGCAGGGTGGCGAGGCTACTTGATGCCATTGCACCGCCCTCGTGGCATCCCTTATTTTCAAATCCGAAAGTTGACAGCTATGATGGTAACCCTCTTGGTTTATCGAAGCAAGACTCAGCCACAAGGAACAGCTGTTGCCTACTGCGCAACACTGCTGATTCCCTCACCTCTTTCCAAAACGATCGAAATAAGTTTCAGTAAAACCCCTACGCAGAGATTAATTCCAGAGCTTGCACATGGTGACCAATTCATTAAGGTGCGTGATCTGCTACAAGTACACAGTTAATAATATCTAGCATCTATATAGTGTTTAAAGTGTGCTAGAATTTGTTGTGATTCTTATAACCTTATATAGTATCCCTGTGTTGCAGATGGGGGCAGGCGGAGGCTAAGGAACTTGACTAAGATCATCTAGTGACCTAATGGCGGTGGCGACATTTGAACCCAGGGGCTTCCTAGGCTGCACCACACCAGGCCCCGTCCCAGAATATTTCCATTAAAACATACCCGCTTCTCTAGCCTATTTATTTACATTGAAAACACGTGAGCCCAGTATTACTACTACATATTGCTATGGCCTATTGGATGAAGTACAAAACAAATGTCTATTAAAAAAGGCTTTCCTGTGATAAGTTTGGCCATAGTTCCTTTTTAATCAGGCCTCTGCCTGACTTGATCTACATCCTATCCAGTTTTTAAAATGCTGGCTCTTTGGGGGGTTTTTTAAATTGGGTTTTGTTTTTGTTTTGATTTTATGTATTTGATATTTTATGTGAACTGCCCTGAGACCTTCATGTATAGGGCAGTATAGAAATCAAATTAATAAATAATAATAATAATAATAATAATAATAATAATAATAATAATAAATAATAATTTTATCACTTGAAGCATCTTTAGAATTTGTGTCCTCCCTTTACCCCAGCAGCTTAGCAAGTGGATATGCAAAATAAAAATTAAAAAAATGGGACACTTGCATTGCTACTTTCTCAACTCCAGCCACCCATAATTCCTCTTTAAAACGAAAGAATAGATTGGAAGATTCTTAGTGCGACAGCAGGGCAGGAAGACCTGGGGAGGAATGGGGTGGCAGATAGAAAAGGTGGTCTGGTCTCCAGGACAGATGTTTGCTGCCTCCAGATGTTTTGCAGGAGGGATTAAATTTCTTGAATGAGCTTCAGATCTTTAACGGATACATCTTCTGACAAGGTGGGCCTGTGAAAGCTTCTGCCGCAATCAATGTGTTAGTCCTTCAGGTGCCACAAGAATCTGTGATTGTTTTCATACTCTGTTGGTCACTCTTGCTAATCCCCAAAATAACAGGAGTTGGCAGAATGACCCGCCAGCTATGAGTCTTCCACACATGGATTCAGAAAGTAATGGTCTCTCCCCAATCCACACACTTTAGACAGCCATACCGGTATGTGTTGCTTTAGTTGTGAAGCACACAATTAACATTTTATGTGTTGCTTTAGTTGTGAAGCACACAATTAACATTTCTCTTCCCTCCCCCCAGTCAAGCCCCCTCCCCCATTAAGTTCTTTGGTGGAATTTACAGAAAATGTAGCAAACCAATAGACTATGACTACTAGTCGACCAAGACACAAATAGGTATCAAAGCAGCCAATTCCTGCACAAAAGTATATATTTAACAGACTACTGCATGGTGGAATGTGCAAAACAAAGGCGCCAATCCTAGACACTTACCAGGAAGTAAGCCCCAAATAACTTAATGGGACTTAATTCTGAGTAAAGGTGCACAAGATGGCGCTGTTAGACAGTTTCTCAATAAAACCAGTCAGTGTCCCTAAACTGGAAGATCATTTGGATTTGGTAACAGGTACCTCCTCTCCTGGGGGGACCCAGGTGGCGCTGTGGGTTGAACCACAGAGCCTAGGGCTTGCTGATCAGAAGGTCGGCGGTTCGAATCCCTGCGACGGGATGAGCTCCCATTGCTCGGTCCCTGCTCCTGCCCACCTAGCAGTTCAAAAGCACGTCAAAGTGCAAGTAGATAAATAGGAACCGCTCTGGCGGGAAGGTAAACGGCGTTTCCATGCGCTGCTCTGGTTTGCCAGAAGCGGCTTTGTCATGCTGGCCACATGACCTGGAAGCTGTACGCCGGCTCTCGGCCAATAAAGCGAGATGAGCGCCGCAACCCTAGAGTTGGACACGACTGGACCTAATGGTCAGGGGTCTCTTTACCCTTTACCTCCTCTCCTGAATCTCTCTCTCACACACACACACCGCCTCGAGAATATACCTAAATTACCTAACTGTTCCCTTCCCCCGTGGGTTGACAACCCCCGTTCCACCCACAATGATAGCGATTTGGGGATAGGATGTTTGTAAAAAAGACACAGAAAAGGGGCAGTTCTACTTAGGATATTTTAATTATTGTATTTTAATCCTACTCTTTATCCACGAGACTCAGACCAGAACAGGCAACTCTCTCCTGTTTTGCCCTCACAATAAAGCCTTCAAGGTAGGTTCGATTGACAGTGACTGGCTGAAGGAGACCCAGTTAACTCCATGGCAGAGCAAAGGTTTGAACCCAGGACCCTCCTACCCAAATCCAGCACTCTCCACGATCCCCATACTAGATTAGCCAAGCCAGACAATCTGAGAAGTGTGCTTTGCCATTCTTTGCAGTGTTGCAGAAAATGCTCTCCTGTTGGTGCTTTTTAAGATGTAGTGCTGCCCGAACGACTGCTTGATTTATTTAAGCTAGTGGGCTGTCAGCAGCTTTTCCTATCATTTTTCTCCCGTCCCCCTGTATTCAGTCACGGTTGGTCCAAGAAGCAGGACCCTTCCTCATCCTTTTTTTTAAAAAAAGGATTCCTATCTCTGCTTTCACCCCATGCCTCCCTCAGTTCTCCTCCTTCTCCTGGTTATGTTAAGAAAGAAAATAAAACTGCAATTGCAATTCCTTTTTCAGCCTTAAAAGCTGCTTCATAGGCATGTTCTTATGACGGCTTCTCCATTTTGAGGGTTGCTCTAGATCAGTGATGGAGAGACTGTGGCCCTCCAGGTTTCGTTGGTCTTCGACTTCCATCAGCCCCAGTCAGCATGGCCAATGGTCAAGGGCAGGAGATGTGGATCACCAACATCTGGAAGGCCACAGCTTCCCCCAGTCCTGACTTGAGAGCTGGTCCAAGACTGCCAAGAGTCGTTTGACATCTCCAGCAGGAATCCTAAGGGGAGGTCAGTCAGGTAGAAGTCCAGATTCCTGGTTATATTCCTGGTTGTCCTCAAGTTGGTCCCTCCATTAGGCAGAATGAGATAAGACAGGTGTGACTGCATTCTGGATAAATCCACTTTGGATTACAGATGTGGTAAGGGTCTTGTTTTTAATGAAGGGGAGGTGGCAAAGCTCAGAAGCGAAGCACTTGTTTTGCATGGAGAACGTCCCCAGTTTCTGGCATCTCCAGTTAAAAGGTTCAAGTAGTAGGTGGTGGGATGTCAGCGCAAACCAGAGCAAGCTATCAGAGTAGTGGGCTAGACCATCAGATAGTCTGACTTTGTATAGCGCTGGTAATTCTCTCACTCCTATAAATCTCCCTGCATGCAGTAAGCTAGCATATCAGCAGAGATGGCTCTGCTAAAACCCTTGACTGACATGCCAGTTTACTACGTGCAGTCTTTATTTTCTTATTTTACAGAAAGGAAGATAGAAAAGGCATTTTTTATTTACTTCCAGGGCTAAAGTGGTATGGGCTCCAGAATGCTACCTGGCTCCAG
This sequence comes from Darevskia mixta, assembly GCA_034641385.1. Taxonomy (NCBI): domain Eukaryota; kingdom Metazoa; phylum Chordata; class Lepidosauria; order Squamata; family Lacertidae; genus Darevskia; species Darevskia mixta. Next base: position 876,680 of record JAWWNH010000093.1, read on the forward strand.
AATGCCAGGGCAGGGGAACCTGTGGCCAACCAGATCCAACTCCTGAGACCCAGCCAGCATTGCCAAGGCTTAGGGATGATGGGGAGCTGGCAGTTCCACAACATCTGGAGGCCGACAGCTTCCCCGGCTCTAAAGCAGACGCCCCCAACCTGATGTTCTCCAGATGTTTTGGTTGCAAGCCTCACCAGCCTCCGCTGGCGCTGGGAGTTGTAATCAAAACATCTGGAGAACATCAGGTCGGGAAGACTGCTGTACATAGTGTGCAAAACAGGGGCAGCCAATGTTGTGCCCTGTAGATGTGGTTGTACTACAACTCCCATCACCAGCAACTACTGGTCATGCTTGCAGGGGCTGATGGGAGTCCGACAACATGGGCGATATGTTGTCTATCCTGGTGGAGTACAAATCATAGGCTACTGGAACATAGAAGGTGGAAGAATTGGCCCAAGTTATTCAATGGCCTATGAGGGCTTGGTGCCTCCTTTCTCTTTTATCCTTAAAATTCAAGCCTGTGAAAAGCGTAAATAAATGCATAATCCAACCAAATCCTGATGCCTGCCTAGGTTAGACTAGATGACATTTCAGGCTACTTCTGGTAATGAGATTCTTAAATGTTCAGAGAGGACATGATGCTGAGGCAGGTCCTGTGCAGGATGTTGGGACACTCTTCTGCAGCAGAAGGCTGGGTTTCCTTGCCTGCTTCTGTGAGGAGACTTGCAAGATCTCAGCGGCAGCCAATAATCTCTCAGCTCAGGAATTCTGGTGCTCAGGGGCAAAGACGACAACAAACCCTACAGAACTAAATGGCACCTTCCTCTCGTTGATTGACATGAATGCAGCAGAATCGAAACCGAAAAGAATGTGAACTATCAGAGCGCATCACCTCCCCAGTAGATGGTACCCAATGGATCAGACTTTGCCTCCATGAGACATCCAGTATCTGCCGCCTGAGGCAAGGGCTGCCTCACTTTGCCTCATAGTAGGGCTGCCCCGGCATCTAGGGAGTATAATGCCGCCCAGGAGTCAATGCTAAAAACTCTCTAGAAAGCCTGCGAGCGGGCAGTGGAAGTGAGAGGCTCCGAGGCGGGGCAGCCGCTTCCTCTCAGGGGGACCTGCTGTGCTCCATGTCCCGCCTCTTCCTCCACTGGAGCATTTTGAGGAGGCTGAGGCTGGCTTTGAAGAGCCGGTCGTGCTGGAAGATCATCTGATGGAAGGCGTTGAGGGGCAAGTTCCCACTGGGGTCAGCGTGCTTGAGGGTGGTGATGGGCGTGTAGAGGCTGTTGGTTTGGTACCGAAATGGAGGCTTCTCTGAAGTGATCACTTTCATAGCATGCTGCCAGGAGGAGTGCGAAGCAGAAGGTTAGAAGACAACAACAACAACAACAACAACAACAACAACAACAACAACAACAACAACAACAACAGAACTCAGTCAGGATCACCATTTCAGAATTCAGCAGGGGGTGCAAAGAGGTTGCTGCAGGAAAGGCAGAATTCGTGGCTAAGATTAAACACACTAATGATAAATTAACACGTGCCATTAAGGTAAGACGGGGAATACGCAGGAGAAATGATTCTGAGGAGATATGGAGGGTGTTTGTGGAATTTGTACTGTTAAAACAGAAAGGGGTCAAACCATCACAAGAGGTGTTGAAATTTTGGGAGGTTGGATAGTTACAATGGAATGGTCTCGGTGGTGGGGTGCACAGTTTTATTCTTATTTATTTATGATTATCACTTTGTCAAATTAATAAAAAGGTAAAGGGACCCCTGACAATTAGGTTCAGTCGCGAACGACTCTGGGGTTGCGGCGCTCTTCTCGCTTTACTGGCCAAGGGAGCCGGCGTACAGCTTCCGGGTCATGTGGCCAGCATGACAAAGCCTCTTCTGGCGAACCAGAGCAGCGCATGGAAACGTTGTTTACCTTCCCACCGGAGCGGTACATATTTAACAGGGCTGCCTTCAGGTGTCTTTGAAACGTCAGATGGTTGTTTCAAAAAAATAGCCATGCCACTGTCTCCTAGTGGTGCAGCAATAAAACTGCTAGTACATTTGCAAAGCTAAGCAGGGTCTGATACGGTTTCAAATTGGATGGGGGATTGTGTGTTGAGAGATTCTTGCATGGCAGAGGGTTGGAATAGATGGCCCTCAGGGTTTCTTTAACTCTGTAATTCTATGGTGCAGCATACCGTAATTCCCAATTCTTGTTTTGAAAACAAATAGCTGCTTCCACTGGCCAATGTAGCTGGGTAACAATTAATGAAGGAATTCAACCCTTTGGTCAGAATCTATGGCAGACCATCATCCCATTGAGAGGTTGTGGGTGATGATTTCTTGAAACAAATGTCCAAGAGGCAGGAAACGGATAGTAATGTTTTAGGGAAGTAAAAAGTGATAAGTTAAGAGAAGTGCTTTGCTGATACTCGAACAATTGTTTGCTGTGAAGCCTGTAGTATTTATACCCTCATAAACAAAAGCTTCAGACAAATGGAACAATTGATTGCCATTCCCCACTTCCGACTATATTTAGATGCTTTCTGGAGAGTCCGGATGAAGTGAGTCCTTACCCAGATAGCATTTTCTTTTGTGGAGACATGCAGTGATAGCCACCGATTATGTTTGGACTTGAACAATAGGCTCATCTCCTATTTTTGTATCGCCTTGATTAAATTGCCAAAGGTCACTCTTGGGCAATCTTGGGCACAATGAGGTGACTGGTTTAACTCCCCGGCCACGCATCGCAAAATCCGCCTCTCATCTGTCCCCTCGCCGGCACAAGCTGCCAATTTCCCGCCCAATTGCTGCAGCGTCAGCCAGTCAACACCACCCATTGATGTAGCAACCAATAACAGCCCTTCAAACATCCACCCTACGCACTACCCATGTATAAGAAGACCTCCATATTTTAGCATGCTTTATAAAGAAAAAAACCTAGTCTTATACATGGAGAAGTACAATATTTTATTTACTTATTCCTGAATTGGGCCAAAGGCTAATTTCCCTTGTCCTATATAAAAAAGTCCCTGTGTCCCTGCGTCCAGTCCGTGTGTCAGTGGAAATTTCCACTGCGCATGTCCCACACGGACGCAGGGATTGGAGCGGGCGGAGAGGGGGGCGTGTCCGAGAGGCAGCGGCGGCGCACGCGCATCGTCAGTTGGGTCAGTGCCGCTGCCTCGCACGGAGCTCGCGCCGCTCTCCTCTCCTCAGGGCGCCGGCGGGGGCTCCGTCCTGTGGAAGTTGCGTCCGCCTCGAGCCGCCGCCGCACGCCGGGGGCGCCGCTTTCGCTGACCAGGCCCCGCCTTTTCCTTCCTCTTTACCCCGTCCCGGGCCGCTGCTTCTTCTCCTCCCGCGCAGCCCCGGCCGCCGCCGCCAGCAGCGCGTCCTCGCGCCCTGCCCCCTCGGAAGCGGCCTCCATGGCCCGCCGGCTAAACTTCGCCTCGCGGACGCTGAGGCGGAGAGGAGGAGGCGGCAGCGGTGCTGGGGAAAGCGGGCTGAGGCGGCCGCTGTCGACTCGCCTCAGCCCTGGCTGCCGGGAGAGGCGGCGGCATATGTTCTAGCGCCCATTATTAACGGGCTAAATTCAACTAGTATAAAAATAATAGGTGACGGTCTGTTATTGGTGATCAAAAATACTGACACAGGGCATATGGGTGCCTATTATTAAATCCCAATGAAAAATTCCTAAAATTTTATTTATTTATTATAAATGTGTGTGTGTTTAATCTATATATATATATCTATATCTCTATATATATCTCTCTATATATATCTCTCTATATATATTATTTTGACAGGGATGCGGGTGACGCTGTGGTCTAAACCACTGAGCCTAGGGCTTGCCGATCAGAAGATCGGCGGTTTGAATTCCCGTTGATGGAGTGAGCTCCTGTTGCTCGGTCCCTGCTCCTGCCATTATTATTATTATTATTATCATTATTATTATTAGTTTAACCTCCAGTTTGCTAGTAAAACTGAATTGCTGCGTCACGAAATGATGCGTGTCTGAAAAGTGTGTCAACAACATGAGAAGTTTGGAAAGCTCTGCCATAATTATGAGCAGTGCTGGGCTGCCTGTTCTCCTCCCCCCAGAAGCAGATCCCAGCGAGCATTCCTGTGAGCTTGAGAGCAACAAGGGAGAAAGCTTATAATCCTACCTCAGCCACCTCCTCTGGAGATTGCCCCAGGGCAGTGAAGACTTCCTTGGAATAGGCCATGTAGAAGCCCTGAAACATATCCACCGTTTCTTTATCCACCAGAGAGAGATCCATATTGGCTGCTTCTTCGTAGAGCTTCCGCTCGAATTCTGTTATCACTGGCCCAGGCTCAATTAAACTGATGCTGCAGAATGAAACAAGCAGTAATTGGAACTAATGAACTTCACCGTCTGCTGAGCTGAGAAAACGGGGGGCGGGGGGAGAGAGAGAGAGAGAGAGAGAGACTGCCTGCCCACACATGACTGAGCTTCACCAGCCAGCATGGATTGTGCCTATAGCCCTCTGGCATTCAGGCCGATCACTTCATCTCTGCTTTAGTAAACTACTATCTGGGTTTAGCACATTCTGTCCTGCTCACACTTCCACCGATAATGACCTAAAGTACCAGAAGAATGGGCTGTCCGCACAAAACACGATACCTGTGTTATAGGAATTCTAAGGTCTTATATATATATAATAAAGGTAAAGGTAAAGGTAAAGGGACCCCTGACCATTAGGTCCCGTTGTGACCGACTCTGGGGTTGCTGTGCTCATCTCGCTTTATTGGCCGAGGGAACCGGCGTTTGTCCGCAGACAGTTTTTCCGGGTCATGTGGCCAGCATGACTAAGCCGCTTCTGGCAAAACCAGAGCAGCGCACGGAAACGCCGTTTACCTTCCTGACGGAGCGGTACCTATTTATCTACTTGCACTTTGACGTGCTTTTGAACTGCTAGGTTGGTAGGAGCAGGGACCAAGCAACGGGAGCTCACCCCGTCGCAGGGATTCGAACCGCCGACCTTCTGATCGGCAAGCCCTAGGCTCTGTGGTTTAACCCACAGCGCCACCCGCTGTGTTCATAAATGTTCATAACTGTACAAGGCAAACACATACATAAGTATAGAAACCACGTGTCTGAAACAGTACAGGAGAACAATCCTGAAGCCATTTTGACTCTCCCAAATTGACCTCAAATATTCCTCTGCAAGGAGGAAGGAAATGGGAAAAGTTTTCCCATTGTCTTTGAACTGTAGGGGCTGGCATCTCCCTGTAAATACAGTCTGGCAAGTATCTGTTAAGCTGAGCACACTATCAATATGCATAAGAGATTCAGGAACTAAGTATTTACCATCTCAAAGGAATGGCCAGGCTACCCAGAAAAGGCAATCAGATAAGGCATTATCAGGTATCCTGGCAGACAGGAGAGAAGCAACAAAATCAAATTTCTGCTGGGGACCACCTCTTTCTGTGATGTATGTATGATGTTTTGGGGAGTGGTCTTGAGCTACAGGGTAGGCAATTTCAAAAGACTGTATAAGAGCTTGCACGCCAATGTTCTGGGTTCCTCTCCTCCTTCCCTGCGTGGGGGGATTGGGGGACCCTGTTGCAACAGTTTAATAAAGATCAGGCTTACTAGCTGCTTTGCTTCTCAATATTCTCTGGTTGGCCTCTGTTATTTTCTCCTACTGATAGAGAACCTACTTAAGGACTCTATAGGGGCTCTTGGATACTCCATAAGGGAAAAAGGAGCAGTTTTTTCTTTTAACACCTGGTAAGCAAGACTGACCAAATTCACTGGAGAGAAAACACACTGTGGAGTTAAGACTGTATAATTTTGGTTCACCATAATTTTGGTTAACTCTTTCCCCTCAATTTTCAAAAATTTATCTGCCACCAGGGAGTAGTCTATGTGGGCTATATTAATGCTTCTGCGCAAGTTCTGTAGATAAATGAAAATACTTACCTCCTGCCTTTCAGCCCACAAAAATAAAATAAAATACAACTAATAAAACAAGAGTGCTAAAACCAGAGAAAATTGTACAGATATTCAGAGAGAGCAGAGGTAAAATGAACTCAAACAAAAACACTGCCACTAGGAATGTGAATTTAATTAGGACATGTCTCTCATGCCTTCTTTCAACCTTGAAGCCATGAAAGGAAAAGTTTCATTCATTGTCCTCCATGCTAATACTGAACTTGGGTGGTCCCGCGCATATCAGTTTGGAAGTGAACTCATATTTTTGGGTGGAAGAGATACCCAAAAATAAGGTTTCAGTCTTCTTGGGCAAATCGCCAGCTGTACAGAAGAATATGAGTTGGTAAATTATTATTTTTTGGGGTGGGGGAGGGAATAGCCAGTAGGCGTCTAGGACCTACGGTGTGTGTATAAAAAGAAAATCAGGGCAAGGCATAGAATTGGCCTGCTTGTGTTTTTAACCGCTTACAGTACTCTTGTGGGATTTCAGACTTAATGAGCGTCATGGCATGTGAATTGTGTTTGGCGGAACTCAAGAAACGGCTTCTCAGTGGCGGCTGTACCCTGACTTTGGAACCTATCTAACCTATTCATCGATAGGTTGCTCACCAGGGCAAGACCGTCTGAGCCAGGCATCTCCAAACTCGGCCCTCCAGCTGTTTTGGGACTACAATTGCCATCATCCTTGACCACTCATCCTGTTAGCTAGGGATGATGGGAGTTGTAGTCCCAAAACATCTGGAGGGCCGGGTTTGGGGGTGCCTGGCTGAGCATATCACACAAAACCCGGCCCGACTGCACTGGCTGCCAATTAGCTTCTGTGACCAACTCCAAGTGCTGGTTTTGACCTATAAAACCTTAAACGGCTCAGGAGGACTGCAGTACTTCAAGGGCTGCCTCTCCCCATACGAACCAACCCACACCCTGCAATCATTCTCTGGGGGCCCTTCTTCATGGGCCTCCTCTATGAGAGGTCCAGAGGGTGGCAACACAAGAACAGACCTTTTCAGCCGTGGCTCCTAGTCTGTGGCATGCTCTCCCCAGGGCACTGGGTGAAAGCATAGGTTATAGGTTTGTTTTTGTTCTATTCTGTATTTTGTGTTCTCATTTTGCATTTTTATGTTGTGAACACGATCTTTGGATGGGCGGTATAAGCAATAATGACGACGACGATAATATAACCTTCTCCTATTTAAGCAGGCATTGTCCTTACTGATCTGATCTGTTTGGTTTTGCTGTTCTGTTATTTAAACTTAAACACGTTTTTAACTTGCTGCTCCTGCTATCTTATCTTTTATCTACTCTTATTTTATTATACTGAGTTTTTGCTCTTTTATTATTTGTTTGTTTAGAAAGACCGATAGAGCACTTAACTGCAAAACTCTCTAAGCAGTTTACCATGTTATGGCTTATTATGTTAATTGTTAAGCGTACTGGTTACTTTTTAACTACATATTTTATTGTCAGCTGCCTTGGGCATGGTATGGGGAAAGGTTTATTTATTTAACGAATAAAAGAAAAAATTCCCTCTTCTTGCACTGCATGGGCAGATTTCAGGAAGGGGGGGAGAGAAAAAGGACACTTTCCCCTTTGCAAACATCCAGATGCCTCCCCTACAAATATATAGCAATTACCGTATTTTTCGCTCTATAAGGTGCACCTGACCATAGGACGCACCTAGTTTTTAGAGGTGGAAAGCCCCAATTTTTTGAGGATCAGCTCAAATTTCTGCAGCTTCTTTTGGAAAGGAGAAAAGCCCCATTTTTTGAGGATCAGTTCAATTTCTGCAGCTTCTTTTGCAAAGGAGAAAAGCCCCATTTTTTGAGGATCAGCTCAAAGTTGTTGAGCTTACTTTGCAAAGGGAAAAGCCCTGTTTTATGGGGGTTAACTCACAGTTCTGCAGCTTCAGGAAAGGGAGCCATTTCTACAGTTTCCAGACAGATAATCTAATCAGCCAGTCACATGTCGCTGGGGAAACAGCCTCCCTCTGCAAGGGGGCAGGGCTGGAATCTCTCTCCCTTATCTCTCTCCCCGATCGTTTGCTGAGCAGCTGCTCAGGGGGCTTCCTTTCAACACCCCCTTCTCTCTCTCTCTCTTTTTTAAAACAAGCACGATCTGCTTTTGCCCCTGGGCAGTTCAGCTCCAGGGACCACACATTCGCTCCATAAGACGCACAGACATTTCCCCTTACTTTTTAGGAGGAAAAAAGTGCGTCTTATGGAGCGAAAAATATGGTAAGTGTTCCAGTTTAGTGCTGAACCTGAGCACTTTAGCTTAGATGCAGCAGGAAGTTGTTTCTAGGCAGGAAAGACCAAACGGAAGTGTCCTTCCTGAAAAACTGTTTGCCCTCCTCCCAAGAAGGCAAAACAGAAGAAGAAGAAGAAGAAGAAGAAGAAGAAGAAGAAGAAGAAGAAGAAGAATTTATTATTTATACCTCACCCATCTGGCTGGGTTTCCCCAGCCACTCTGGGCGGCTTTCAACAGAACATTAAAATACAATAATCTATTAAACATTAAAAGCCTCCCTAAACAGGGCTGCCTTCAGATGTCTTCTAAAGGTCTGGTAGTTGTTGTTCTCTTTGAAATCTGATGGGAGGGCGTTCCACAGGGTGGGTGCCACTACCGAGAAGGCCCTCTGCCTGGTTCCCTGTAACTTGGCTTCTCGTAGTGAGGGAACCGCCAGAAGGCCCTCGGCACTGGACCTCAGTGTCCGGGCTGAACAATGGGGGTGGAGACGCTCCTTCAGGTATACTGAAGAAGAAGAAGAAGAAGAAGAAGAAGAAGAAGAAGAAGAAGAGTTTGGATTTGAAATCCCGCTTTATCACTACCCGAAGGAGTCTCAAAGCAGCTAACATTCTCACTCTGAGGTGAGTGGGGCTGAGAGACTTCAGAGAAGTGTGACTAGCCCAAGGTCACCCAGCAGCTGCATGTGGAGGAGAGGAGACGCGAACCCGGTTCACCAGATTACGAGTCTACCGCTCTTAACCACTACACCACACTGTAAGGACAAAGAGAAGAACATAAGACCAGGATCAGGCCAATGGCCCACCTGGTCCAGCATCTTGTTCTCACAGTGGCCAACCAGATGCCAACCACATGCCTAAACCGCTTCTGGCGCAATGGGACACCATGACAGAAACCAGAGCAGGGCAGATCTAGCTATCTGAACCATTTATGTAGACTTTCTTTTTGGATAGAAAACTAGTGTGTCTGTTGATCCGTTTTAATGCTGACTCTTGGTCTTGGTTTTGCCTTCCTGTGCATAATTTGTGCTGTTAAAATATCTCCTGTGGGAGATCAAACCTTGCTTTGGAAATCTAACAGGACTGAAGAATGGGTTGCGAACAACCATTTCAAAAAGTGGCATGTTGATTTCTGCGCAAACATAAGGGACAGAACTGTGAAGAATCACTGTGCTTTGCCATCAAAGGCCTGCAAAAGAAGCACATGGGACAGAACATTTATGTACGAGGTTAAGTTATTATAAGAATCTTTGAAAAAGCTGTAAAATAAAACAAAAACTCTGCTAAAATTTTTATGCAGTATGGGAATCAGAGAGCAAACTATCAGAATGCTAAAAGAGAAGCTAATTTTTGGATGGGAGGAGGAGAGGGGAACAAGGGACTCATTAGTTAATTACTGCCCTGTGTGTTTAAATTTATAATTTTTTTGTGCGTGTGTAAATCAGGTTCCTCCTACCTGATGCCCTCTAGATCTTTTTGGACTACGATTCCCATCATCCTTGATGCTGACTGGAGATTATGGGAGTTGAAGTCCAACTACACTAGTGGCCAAAATTGTGGAAACCTTTTGGAAAAAGTGTATTTCCGAGGTTTGATGGCTCAGAACACCACTTTTTTTGGAGTAATGCCATAAAATGATATATCAATGGAAAGATAATTTAACGAAGAATGTAATTCACCTGATTGGCTCTCTAAACACTCATGCTCATTGGCCACATTCAAACGAATGAAATCTACTGCATATCAACCTAGGCAAGTTGTGCTTCCTTTTTCCTGGTTATTTGGGCTATAACTTTTGATAGAATACAGATAACTGAACAAACTTTGTTGCATTACATTCTTCATTTAATTATCTTTCCACTTGTCAAGTTCGCTAACGGTTGCTCATGAGTAAAGACCAAGTCCGTCTTGTCTTTAAACTATTTTATTGTGCAACATATGTACAGTGCGGAGCTATCCTAAAACGTGACCATCTAGTCGCTAGCAGAATCCGGAAGTGCCCCCCTCCTGCTGTGGCGCCAACACCAGAGTCTCGGCACCCTAAAGTGCCGCCTCCTTTCTCCCCTGACCCTTCTGCGTAAAGCAGGCGCCAGAAGCGGTGTCTCCCCCTCAGAGTGGGACTGCTGAGCGGTGCTGGGTCTCTCTGCATCATCCTGGAGACCCCTTCCCACCAGGCTCCTCCCTGGTGACTCCTCCTCCCTCGGGGAGGAGCTGGCAGACTCACTGGGAGACGTGTCCGTCAACAACAGAGGCTGAGGCTGCCGGTACCCACGCAGTACCGGACTGGCAGGGGAGGGCACGTCCCTGACACCACTGATATATAATTTTATGGCATTACTCCATAATAAGTGGTGTTATGAGCCATCAAACCTCGGAAATACACTTTTCCCAAAAGGTTTCCACAATTTTGGCCACTAGTGTACATCTGAGGGGGCAAAAGGGCACAGACAACCGTGAGCTAGGCAGACCAATGAACTGATTCACCAGGGCTGATTCCTACCACACTACACTAACCTGGCTCGCAAGAGTCTAGCTCAGTGGTAGGAGAATCCCAGCCATGATGTCTCACAATCCCCCAATACTCACTTGACCCCAAATTTCAGGGCCTGCAGGGCCAAGCTCTCGCAGAAACCTTCCACAGCAAATTTGGAGGCGGAGTAGACGTCGTTGAAGAGGAGACCTAAAGGGAATGGAGGGTTGGCGTGAGAGGTGTAAAATAACTGTGGAGAAAGATGGTTCCTCTGCATGTCCTCTTGCTCCAGAGTTGGGATGGGGGAACTGTGGGCCTTCCAGGTGTTGCTGAGCTGCAGCTCCCATCGTCGCTGACCACTGGGCTATGCTGCCTGGGGCTGATGCAACTTCTGGATGGTCGCAAGTTCCCCATCCCTGTTCTGGGCATGGGGGAACAACCGTAAGAAACACCACAACCAACAGAAACCATTTGGCAGTCAGGAGCAGAGCTGCCAACATTTTTACTGCCCCGGCTCCTGTGCTTTTAACAATAGGGGCAACACATAGAAGTAAAGCAGGGAAAGTTTTTTTCCGGCATGGAAATAACGATGGGAAACCAACATTTACTTGTATTTTTTTTTTCCAGATTGCTTTTAAAAGCACAGGATCAGGGTTGGTGAAATAGGTGGCAACCCTAGTCAGAATCATGGGCATAGCCAGAGGGGCAGCTGCCCCCCCTATCAAGTAAATAAATAAAAATACTTAACTAACTGACTAACTGGGTGGGACGCGGGTGGCGCTGTGGGTTAAACCACAGAGCCTAGGGCTTGCCGATCAGAAGGTCGGCGGTTTGAATCCCCCCAACGGGGTGAGCTCCCGTTGCTCGGTCCCTGCTCCTGCCAACCTAGCAGTTCGAAAGCATGTCGAAGTGCAAGTAGATAAATAGGTACCGCTGCAGCGGGAAGGTAAACGTTTCCGTGCGCTGCTCTGGTTCGCCAGAAGCGGCTTAGTCATGCTGGCCACATGACCTGGAAGCTGTACGCCGGCTCCCCCGGCCAATAAAGCGAGAGGAGCGCTGCAACCCCAGAGTCGGTCACGACTGGACCTAATGGTCAGGGGTCCCTTTACCTTTAACTGACTTTGTCACTGATAACTCGGTTCTGCCCCCCCAATAAATCCTGGCTATGCCCATGGTCAGAATGTGGGAGTTTGCCCATGACACCCATTCCAGGGGAGGGAGGAAATAATCTTGCTAGCATAAAAGTACCACCTCATTCATTAGGCCGATTAAGTAAAACAGCAGGAATGGGCAATTTATTTTATGAGCAGCAATTAAAAAGAAATTAGCTTGTTCAGGCGATAGGAAACAACAACAAAGCAGACATCGCTTTGCAAGGTATTCCACGATACCATCTGAGAGAACAACACAGAAAAGAAGGATGGGCTTTTAGGGTTCAAAAAAAGTCTTTTGGGAAAAGAGCTAAAGGTATTAGAAATATTTTTTATGTGATTTTACAATAAGATGTATCCTATTCCGGAGTAGTCATCAGTCATCTGCATGACAGAACTGTTGGATAAATCTATGAAGGATGTTAAATTTCTTTCTTGGTACCTCCTGGGGCTCAGGAGATTGTATGCAATCTTAGGCCCGCTCCCCCTCCTCTGTAGTTCGTTTTTCCCGCTGTGCACAAATTTTATTTGCAGAATTTGCTTTCACCTCTTTGCCCTAGAGCAGGCCCAAGTGACTGCGATCTACTCCCAGTATTAATAAACTGGCAGTGATCTACCCATTGTCATTGAGGACTGACCAGAGTTGTTGAACTTTTGGGGGGGGGAATTGAGCAGAGTTGTTGAGCTTTGGGGGGGGGAATTGAGCAGAGTTGTTGAGCTTTTTTTAATGGGGAATAACATAGATCGCTCTACTGATACTCCATCGCTAACAAATGCACACTGCGCTAAAACCAATCGTCGTATTCCCAATCACCAACATAAAACCCCCCAAAACTGCCCACTGGACATGACGGAGGAACAGAGAGAGGGGGGTGGGGGCGGAGACATTCATTCCCCAGTTCTTTTAAGGCCGCGATCCATAAGGATCCCACGATTGACCACCCGGGGATCTACCTGTCGATTGCGGTCGACTGGTTGGACATGTCTGCCCTATAGCAATGAAGGACCATAGCTCAGTGGGCAGAGCATCTAATTTGCATGCAGATGACGCCAGGGTCAACCCCCAGCATCTGCAGGTAGGACTGAGAAAAGTCCTGGTCTGGAGAGATGCTGCCAGCCAGTGCGGGCAAAACTGAGCTAGATGCTTCCTGCGCAGGCCCCTTTGTGCCGTGTTCCAGGTCCATACTGTGTCATACTACTGTGCTGGGATGATGAGGTGATTGGCATGGGGGCAAGAAACTGGCCTCCGTTCATAGGAGGGAGTTAGCTCTGATGGGCTTTTTGTGTTCTGCCTGTGGAATTCACTGTGGTCCCAACAGGAGAGGAATGTGTGGAGGTTGCTTTGGCAGAACAATACAGGACAACCAGCACACCTAAAGATTACTGTTAGGCAGGTGTTTGTATTCTCCTAAAGTGAAAGAGAGAGAAAGGCGTGGTTTCAAGAACAGAGGGTGGCAGGCCGGGCATTATGGGCGAATACCATTCAAAGGCTGTAGGAGGTTATTTAAAAATGGCTTGCGGTAGGGAATGAATGAATGAATTTATTACGGCCACAGACCAGAAATACGGACATATACAGCAACAGAGAACATGTATACACACATGCATGCATTATTATAATTATTTACCGTATTTTCCGGCGTACAAGACGACTTTTGAACCCCGAAAAATCTGCTCCAAAATTGGGGGTCGTCTTGTATGCTGGATACTGCAGCGCGACGCAGGGACTTGCCGAGCAGCGCCGGAATCGCGTCCGTGGCTCCGCAGAACCGATTTCTGGCGCTGCGGACATTTTGGATATGGGCAGCGCAGCACCAGAAATCGCTTCTGCGCATGTCCAAAATGTCCGCAGCGCCAGAAATCGCTTCTGCGGAGCCGCGGACACACGCAGACGCGATTCCGGCGCCGCTCGACATTTTTTGAGTTAAAATATAGAGTATATCCCAAACTCTATATTTTAACTCGAAAAACTGGGGGTCGTCTTATACCCCCAGTCGCCTTGTATGCCGGAAAATATGGTATTATTATTATTATTATTATTATTATTATTATTATTATTCCCCACCCATCTGGCTGGGTTTCCCCAGCCACTCTGGGTGGCTCACAGCGTATATCAGAACATACTAAAAAATCAAACATTAAAAGCCTCCCTAATCAGGGCTGCCTTCAGATGTCTTCTAAAAGTCAGATAGTTGTTTACTTCCTTGACCTCTGAAGAGAGGGCGTTCCACAGGGTGGGCGCCACTACAGAGAAGGCCCTGTACCTGGTTCCCTGTAACCTCGCTTCTCACAGTGACCCTCAGGGGAGGACCTCAGTGTTCGGACTGAACAGGCACTATAAGCTAGTGCACGGTAAATAAAACAGATATAAAACAATTAAAATATGTAGGTTAAGACCTTAACCGCTAATTTAAAATATGCATATTAAGACATTGGCCATTAGATTCATTCAGAGCTCGTCTCCTTAGTTTTATAGCAGCAGCACAGAATGTGGCCATCTCTGGTTCCATGACCTCTATTAGATATTTTAATTAGTGGTCACCTGATCTGCTTGGGGTTCATTGCATAATTGGAGTGATAAATATCAAAGTAGGGAGAGATCAGAGGAAAGGCCATGGAACAGTTGACAGACCACATGCTTTGTCTGCAGAAGGTTCCAGGTATACTCATCCTGGCAACGCCAGCTAAAAAAATCAAGGGCACTGGGAAAGACCGAAGAGCCACTCTCAGTCAGAGCAGACAAGTGTCTTATGTTCCAAAGGGGAGAAATGAACTCTTATTTAGAAGGCTTTCAAAATAGAAGGAATCTACCGCTGCCCTGGGTCTTCCTTCCTCCAGAGCTCACCTCACCATCCTCCTGTTGGTCAAACAGCAGCCCAACTTCTGGCTGAGCCTCACCTTGCAAGCCCAGGACGCTGCTCATCACGACGACATGTCCCTGTCGGCGGCGCTTCATGCCAGGGAAGACTTCTTGGATAAGGCGCACCAAGCCAAAGAAATTGGTATCAAAGAGCTGCTGCATTGAGCCCATGCTCTGGCTTTCAACCGGTCCAATCATGCCTAAACCTGCGTTGTTCACTGCAAGGGGAAGCAGTCAGTTAGCAACAGAGAACAGTGGTGCTTTTCAGATATAAATAATATTATTGTTACAGATATCTCAGATTTCACCAGCCCCTTATCTGGCGGAAATCCACTATGTGGAATACCGTAAGCTCCTTACAGCTGCTAGGTTAAATGTTCTGGAATCGGCGGTTTTGTGGGGAAGGTTCAGGGGAGTCCCATACGCCCAGAGACTTTGCCCCTGTGCTCTGGGAGTGGTTGAGTCAACTGAACATATTCTTTGGATCTGCCCATTCTATGCAGATCTTAGACAAAAACTTATAGCTCCACTCCTATGCCAACACAGCCCAGTAGACAGAGAAAGACTGGTTTTGTATTTGCTGAACAAGTTCACTGGAACAACAACCTTCTCGGTGGCCAAATTTCTTTTTTTGGCCTTTAAGCGTCGTAAGGCTAAAATTGACTGTATTGACACGGGTCTAAATGTATAATATACTCTTCGCTGTTTCTAAGTGTCACATTTTTCCAGATGTTTAGACGTTTTAACTTTTGTATGGATAAGATGTGCTTTCTGACTGAAGTTCGAATAAATTTTATTGATTGATAATTATTATTATTTATTTATACCCCACCCATCTGGCTGGGTCTCCTCAGCCACTCTGGACGGCTCCCAACAGAATATTAAAAACATGATCAAACATTAAAAACTTCCCTAAACTAGCCTGCCTTCAGATGTCTTCTAAAAGTCAGATAGTTGTTTATTTCCTTGACATCTGATAGGAAGGCGTTCCACAGGGTTCCCTGTAACTTCACTTCTCACAGTGAGGGAACCACCAGAAGGCCCTTGGAGCTGGACCTCAGTGTCCAGGCTGAACGATGGGGGGTGGAGACGTTCCTTCAAGTATACTGGGCCGAGGATATCCTTGCTGGAGGTGTCTTCCATCAGCGGAGATAATGAAAGGATGGCATTCATTCTGCCATTTACCTCCCACCAACCTCTAGATGCTGTGCAGCTGGATACCCGGTTTAGCAACCCGTTGCTCCTTGAAGGGCTAATGTCCCACAGTTTGAGCTACAAGGCTCCTGCTGAAACACACCACTTCCAGCTGAGAATTCCCGTGACCGCCTGGGCCTGTTGCAATGTTGCGCTCACAGGGTTTATGCTCACGGGCTTGCCTGCTTCACAGTGAGCACAGATTACATCTTGCCCCATCCTCATTCAACCTGCTTGCGAAGGCCTTCACAATGGGGTGGAGCCCCCACAATCAGTACGTTTAATGAAGCCCTCATGCAATTGGTTTTTTTTGTGTGAGGAAAAAAGGCACTCTGGATTGCTTCAGCTCCAGACTGTGCCTGCCAACTGAGTCACAAGTAATCTGTACTCCATACAGTGGTTTCATGAAGTGGCTTAATCCACAGTGGACAATACGAGATACTTTGTGAGGATGACAATTTAGCCATGGCTGACTGGGCCCAGCATTACACAGGCCAATCTGTGCCGAAACAAAATCACGATTGTATAGCTTAGCAGGTCTTGTGAGAAAACAGACACTGCCCACTTTGCAGCAGGAGGCAGCTACCTATAGTGTGTTACACAGGCATTTATTACAGCACACTGACCAATAAGAGAAAACGCAAAGTGTAAAATACAAAACCAAGGCTTCAAGAAAACCAAATTATAAAAAATTATAAGGTAAGGCCAAACTATCATAGCAGATCCAAGAGACAACAACATTCGGGCGGTCAGCCATCAGCTCAGAAATAAATTTACTGAGAAGATACTTAAAAGAATTTCTAGATACCAACCAGGACTCAATCTCATAAAGAAAATGCATAGTGATTCTCTGATAACATGATTTTAAAAAGAACACACAGGAGATCTTTCCTACCTCAGAGGAACTACCGTATATTCCGGCGTATAAGACGACTGGGCGTATAAGACGACCCCCAACTTTTCCAGTTAAAATATAGAGTTTAGGATATACTCACCTTATAAGAAATACGACCCGGCGTATAAGAAGACCCCCGACTTTTGAGAAGATTTTCCTGGGTTAAAAAGTAGTCTTATACGCAGGAATATACTGTATATCTATCTATGAAACAAACTTTTAAGAGATTCGCCATCTAAGATCTTTGAAAGCCAAATGTTCAAATGGCCCAATAAAACAGCTCTACTGTATTTAGGTCTTGATGAAACATTCAAATAAAGGCATATAATTGTTAAAAGCAGACCAAGTCAGGCTTAAACAGCATGGCTTACGTGGTCCGCTAGCTAATGCTAGCTAATGCATGTAGCTGCCACTCTCTCATATCCTTTATTCTCTGTTTACCCAAAGATTTGGCTTGCTCTACTTCCAGTGTCAGCAGATAAGAGGAGAAAAGCCAACAATGTAATTTCTCCCCATTAAGCTCACTTTTCCATAAAGACCAAGAGAGTTAACCAGCACCTGATGTGCCAAAGACCTGAAGGAGGCGAAGGAGCACATTTGTAGCTAATAAATAACAAAACTTATCCATGCCGTGCTACTTAATGAGCTAAGACCAGCTTCTAAATTAAGGATATCAATGGCAACACATTTAGGTAGGTAAAAGGTAAAGGACCTCTGGATGGTTAAGTCCAGTCAAAGCCGACTATGGTGTTGCGGAGCTCATCTCGCTTTTAGGCCAAGGGAGCCAGCGTTTGTCCAGAGACAGCTTTCTGGGTCAATTGGCCAGCATGACTAAACTGCTTCTGGCGCAATGGAACACCATGATGGAAATCAGAGCACACAGAAATGCCATTTACTTTCCCGCCACAGCAGTACCTATTTATCTACTTGCACTGGTGTGCTTTCGAACTGCTAGGTTGGCGGGAGCTGGGACAGAGGAACGGGAGCTCACCCCGTTGCGGGGATTCGAACCGCCGATCTTCCGATCGGCAAGCCCAAGAAGCTCAGTGGTTTAGATCACAGCGCCACTCACATTTAGGTGCGCCTCTAAGAGTTGAATTCCTTCTAAAAAAAGTCCTCATAACCAATACTGAGGCTGCAGGGGAACACTTTTCCTACCAAGCACATCCACCCTGCGCTGGGGGATGGTGTCCACACAGCGTCGGATCGATTCCTCACTGGTCACATCCATCTCCTTGATTTCCAGAGTCTTCTCCAGCACAGGCCCTGCATGCTTCTCCAGTTCTTGACTCTTCTCCAGATTCCTCATGGTGGCAAAAACTAGGGAGCGAGGGGAAAGAGTTACCGTATTTTTCGCTTCATAAGACGCACCTGAACATAAGACGCACCTAGTTTTTAGAGGAGGAAAGCCCTGTTTTTTTGAGGATCAGCTCAAAGTGATGCAGCTTTTTTTGCAAAGGGAAAAGCCCTGGTTTTTTTAAGGATCAGCTCAAAGTGGTGCAGCTTCTTTTTCAAAGAGGAAAAGCCCCGTTTTTATGGGGTTCAACTCACAGTTTGCAGCTTCTAGTCCTACAGGTAAGGAAGCCATTTCTACAGTTTCCAGACAGATAATCTAATCAGCCAGTCACATGTCGCTGGGGAAACAAACAACCTCTGCATTCAACAACGGAAGCCTGGGGTTGGGCAGGGGGCATGCACCAACTAGAGTTAGTTCTCTAATCTTGTCCCTGACATCCTTGGGCAGCTCTTTGGTCTTGGTCATGGTGGCTACTTTGGAATCTGCTGAATTGCTTGCTTCTGTCGACAGGTGTCTTTTGTACAGGTACTGTAACAAGCTGGGATTACAGGTAAGACCTCTCCCTTACAGCAGGTGCTTCTAATCTCAGCTCGTCACATACAGTGAAGATACCAGGTAGCCTGACATCTGGCTGGTTGATAGGGGATCAAATGCTTATTTCACTCATTATAATGCACATCCATCTCTGCTTTTTGTCTTCTGGGTTTCTGGGGGTTTCCCTGTTGTTGTTCTGTCTCTCACAGCTACAATAAGCCTACCATTAAAATTATGGACTGGTCATTTCTTCGTCAGAGGGAAAACGGGCAAATTTAGCAGGGGATCCAATACTTTCCCCCTCACTGTACTCCTCTGTTAGGTAAACTGGTCCCTAGTTGGTAAGGGCTTTATATTAAAAGGTAAAAAAAAAGGGTAAAGGACCCCTGGATGGTTAAGTCCAGTCAAAGGCAGCTATGGGTTGTGGTGCTCATCTCACTTTCAGGCCGAGGGAGCTGGCGTTTGCCCACAGACAG
The DNA here is from genome assembly GCA_034641385.1 of Darevskia mixta. NCBI lineage: Eukaryota > Metazoa > Chordata > Lepidosauria > Squamata > Lacertidae > Darevskia > Darevskia mixta. The sequence continues at coordinate 895,747 of JAWWNH010000093.1, forward strand.
CTTTCCGGGTCATGTGGCCAGCATAACTAAACCGCTTCTGGTGCAACGGGACACTGTGACGGAAACCAGAGCGCACGGAAATGCCATTTACCTTCCCGCCGCAGCGGTACCTATTTATCTACTTGCACTGGTGTGCTTTCAAACTGCTAGGTTGGCAGAAGCTGGGACAGAGCAACAGGAGCTCACTCCATCGTGAAAATTCGAACCGCTGACCTTCCGATCAGCGAGTCAGTGGTTTAGACCACCCGCTTTATACAGTGGTACCTCGACTTACGAGTAACTCGACTTACGTAGTTTTCGAGTTACGAATGGTAAAAACCGGCTGCGTGCTTACGAATTTTTCGACTTCCGAACCGGAAGTCGAGGTTCCACTGTATTTCCGGTGGGAAGAGAAGGCGGGACTTCGCTCGAGCGGCCATTTTGGTTGCGAGCGGAACCCGGCGCGGCTTTTTTTAGTGCCGTGGAGGCGCAGCGCGGCTTCGTTTTTGGCCGTGAAGGCCCGGCGTGGCTTTTTTTCCTGGGCTGTAGCAGCCCGGCGCGGCTTTTTTTCGCGTCGGGGACGCCCGGCGCGGCTTTTTTTCATGCCGGGGACGCCCGGCGCAGCGTTTTTTTCATGCCGGGGGACCCCGGCGCAGCTTTTTATTTCGGGCTGTTTTTTTTTTTCCCGGGCTGTAGCAGCCCAGCGCGGCTTTTTCCCGCGTCGGGGATGCCCGGCGTGGCTTTTTTTTTCATGCCGGGGAGGCCCGGCGCAACTTTTTTTTCCGGGCCGTAGCGGCCCAGTGCGGCTTTTTTCCGCGCCATGGCGGCGGCGGCGAGCACCCCTCAGAGCTGCCTGCAACAAAAGGAGAGCTGCGGGAGCCTGGCCGTCCACATCGAAAAGGTAAGTGACCCCCCGATTTCTCTTCCCATAGGCGTTTCGACTTACGAGTTTTTCGACTTCCGAATGTGTATTCGGAACGCATTAAATTCGTAAGTCGAGGTTCCACTGTATACTCTTACACCAGTGCCAAAGTTTTGCATGTTTAAACTGCAGTTGCCTTTGAGACATCCACACCTCATTGTAGAACCTGAAAAGCACCTCTGGGTACAAAGCCTGGCGGGGACTGGATGCAGCAGTAGACTCAGGAATGAAGAATGGGATCCATTGCTCTGATACTTCCAAGGAGCTGCACTGTTCCCTCCCCGCTCCCTGTCAACTGGTCCCTGGATCCAGGCAGCTCCTCACCTCGGAATCGCTTCAACTCGTCTCTGGCCAGACGCACCGCCAGGGCGAGGCCAATGCCGGAAGAGCAGCCTGTCACGAGTACATTTCGTACGGCCATCTTACTGCCTGCGGAAGGGAGAGGAGAAAATCAGAGGAAATCCTGAGGAAGTGTGGGGAGAACCATGGTATGCGGTTCAAAGGATGCTAGGACTGGATCTCTTTACTCTGACCGTTTCTGGAAGCTCAGTGGTGGAGAGAGATCAAGCTGTCCCAAATCAAATGCTGCCTCTGCCAGGAATGTTTTAAGTGCTCTGAACACTTAAAAAACAAGTCCGTGCTAAGTATTATTGTGGGCTGGGCTGGAAGCAATACAGGTGCTGTTGGCGTACCAGCCACAGTCCTACCCACAACACCAAATATTGGACCACGGGATAGAAAGGAAATCACAACACTTGTGACTAGGTGAAAAGAGGACAGAGTAACTTTTATGTTTCTGGTGTCATTGTCTGGTTCAAGGTCATCCCCCCTAATCCAGCAACAGCTGAAGGGGTGCCCTTCAGCTGTTGCTGGATTATATAAAGGTAAAGGGACCCCTGACCATTAGGTCCAGACAGTCGTGACTGACTCTGGGGTTGCAGCGCTCATCTCGCTTTATTGGCCGAGAGCCGGCATACAGCTTCCAGGTCATGTGGCCAGCATATCTAAGCCGCTTCTGGCGCACCAGAGCAGCGCACGGAAACGCCGTTTACCTTCCTGCTGCAGTGGTACCTATTTATCTACTTGCACTTTGACGTGCTTTCGAACTGCTAGGTTGGCAGGAGCAGGGACCGAGCAACAGGAGCTCACTCTTTTGCGGGGATTCGAACTGCCGACCTTCTGATCGGCAAGCCCTAGGCTCTGTGGTTTAACCCACAGCGCCACCCGCGTCCCGCTGGATTACCGGTACATACTACCCAGGATTTGACAGGGAGATATTTGAATAAAAGAGGCAGTGTTTTCTCCCCCCCAACCCCCTTAAACTTGTTTTCAAGACGCCTTACAAAGCCACCGAACCCAGTGTGATAGATATTACAATGAAAATTGGTACATAAATTTAGGGCACAATAATCCTTTAAAGCTTCAAACACCGACTCCTTCCCCACACCTATTTTATGGAGCAGAAAGGCATGCAAAATATATTGCAGCTCGGTATCTGAATTACTTATTATTTATTAAATTTATATACAGCCCTTCACCTCAAGGCGGTTTACAATATTAAAAACACAAAAACGCGTAGCATCACAACAAACGGAAACAATAACCCTCCCCCCTCCCAATTTAGAAGGCCATAGATTGTTTAATTAGCCAAAGGCCTGGGAGGAGATCATCGCTTTTGCCTGGCACATAAAGATATGTGATGAAGCCTTCTAGGGGAGAGTGTTTCACAAGCAGGGATCCACCACAGAAAAAGAGGCCCCGCAAACAAGGTGTTTTAAATATGTAAACGTAAAGGTAAAGGGACCCCTGACCATTAGGTCCAGTCGTGACCGACTCTGGGGTTGCGGCGCTCATCTCGCATTATTGGCCGAGGGAGCCGGCGTACAGCTTCCAGGTCATGTGGCCAGCATGACAAAGCCGCTTCTGGCGAACCAGAGCAGCGCACGGAAACGCCGTTTACCTTCCCGCTGCAGCGGTACCTATTTATCTACTTGCACTTTGATGTGCTTTCGAACTGCTAGGTTGGCAGGAGCAGGGACCGAGCAACGGGAGCTCACCCCATCGCGGGGATTCGAACCGCCGACCTTCTGATCGGCAAGCCCTAGGCTCTGTGGTTTAACCCACAGCGCCACCCGCGTCCTTTAAATATGTAGGTTGCACATTTTCCTGGAAGGAAGCCCCATTGAACAAAGTGTGACTTCCAAGTTATCCTAAATAATACCGGTACTGGAGCTGTTTGCCGCAAACCAAGGGTCAGCAAACCTTTTCAGCAGGGGGCCAGTCCACTGTCCCTCCGACCTTGTGGGGGGCTGGACTATATTTTTTGGGGGAAATGAACAAATTCCTATGCCCCACAAATAACCCAGAGATGCATTTTTAATAAAAGCACACATTCTACTCATGTAAAAACACGCTGATACCCAGACCGTTCACAGGCCGGATTTCGAGGGTGATTGGGCCAGATTTGGCCCCTGGGCCTTAGTTTGTCCACCCATGCCGCAAACAGTTCTTAGTCTACAGTCACTAGGTACCACTTTCTGCTCCAAACTGGGAATGGGTGGCCAGTAGTCATAGCCCTTGCTCTGTCTGATTTGTCAACAGAGCAGCCTGGGCAGAAGGAGAGACTGGTAACTTTTGACACCCCCAGAGACTCACTTTCCACCGCTGGTGGATTGAGGGTGTAAAATGAGCTTTCTTCCCGTTTTACCCTTTTAACATAACCAATAGATTCCTCCTCTGCTTGTGAGCCTCTTCTCTCCTTCTTCAAAGTGGAAATCAGATTATTACTCTAACATTATTTCAGAGAGCTCTATAATCCATTTACAAACGGTGTGCATTGCTCTTAGTAAAACGATCCTGTCTGTATTCCGTACAGCACAAAAGACAAGTGCTGAACTAGACCAAACACAGCTTTGGGTCATCCCTGGAGCCTGCATCTCACGCCACCCAGTCTGGCTGCTCCTTTGTCACCCTTGCCCAGTCCATTTTTCCACCACTCTCTCTATCCTCATAGTGCACATTTTCAGCTGGGATTATTAATGCTGTATTTAAACAGTACCCCCCTCAAATAAGAAAACAGGGGGCTATTATATACATTATATGCCGAGTTCCAAGTCTAAAATGCTGCTGTGACTTGTTCAAGCTCCTACATGGAATTTCAGACTAACCTGAGATGTGTCTGTGCTAGTTTTCCATTGCAGATCAGGTCAGTGGTCATCGGAAATATCTCCAATGCGCTTTACCTGCCTGCACCGGCAACATGCAGCATATGGTGTGCTGTTACCACTCAAGACATTTCCCCCTGCTTCATCCTTCAGCATTACAGAAGAGGGTTTGGAAATCAATCAATCAATTTTATTACAGCAAGAGCCAGCAACACAGAACAACATGATTCCAAACAAAAGAATCAGCAACACCACCACAAAGAATCAAAATCCAAAGGGCAGAACAGAAGATCAATGACAGAAAAGGAATTTATAGTGTGTTTTTCAATAAAAGAGATTTACGTTTTCTGATAGCAAAGGTGCAGAATTTGGCCGCAGCATAAGATACTGAGCTCAGAGAATCTTCCAAAAGAAATTTACGAAGAATTTCAGGGGTGAATTCCAAGTAGTATTGCAAGGGTGTAAATTTTGATAAAAGGGGTAATATAAGTCGAGATCGTTCTTCACTGTAAAGTTCACAGAATAATAGAATGTGAGTAACAGATTCCACCTTATTGGTCTGGGTTTGGAAATAAAGCTGCCAGATCATGGACCAGAGCCAGTCTCTTTGCACACAGCCTGGTTCAACAGGTGAGGCTTGCTGGGTGGGAGGAGTCTGTGTGGTCTTCTCCAGTCTAGCTGGGTACCACGGGGTCTTTTCCACAGGACCTACTGGTGTGATGGTCCTCCAGGTACCTGCTGGACTACAATTCACATCACACCTAACCACTGGTCAAGCTTTATGAGGAACAAATGAGGGAGTTGGGTATTGTTTAGCCTGAAGGAGACTGAGAGCTATATGATAGCCATCTTCAAATATCTGAAGGGCTGTCACATAGAAGGTGGAGCAAGCTTAGTTTTCTGCTGCTCCATAGGGTAAGACCCAGACCAATGGATTCAAATTGCAAGAATCATATAGAATAATAATAATAATAATAATAATAATAATAATTTATTATTTATACCCCGCCGATCTGGCTGGGTTTCCCCAGCCACTCTGGGCGGCTTCCAACAAAATATTAAAATACAATAATCCATGAAACTTTAAAAGCTTCCCTAAACAGGGCTGCTTTCAGATGTCTTCTAAAAGTCTGGTAAATATTGTTCTCTTTGACATCTGGTGGGAGGGCGTTCCACAGGGTGGGTGCCACTACCGAGAAGGCCCTCTGCCTGGTTCCCTGTAACCTGGCTTCTCGCAGCGAGGGAACTGCCAGAAGGCCCTCGGCACTGGACCTCAGTGTCTGGGCAGAATGATGGGGGTGGAGACGCTCCTTCAGGTATACAGGACCGAGGCCGTTTAGGGCTTTAAAGGTCAGCACCAACACTTTGAATTGTGCTCGGAAACGTACTGGGAGCCAATGTAGGTCTTTCAAGACTGGTGTTATGTGGTCTTGGCGGCCACTCCCAGTCACCAGTCTAGCTGCTGCATTCTGGATTAGTTGTAGTTTCCGGGTCACCTTCAAAGTTAGCCCCACATAGAGCACATTGCAGTAATCCGAGGGTAAGAGCTGTTTGACAGTGGAATAAACTCCCTGGGAAGGTGGTGCACTCTCCTTCATTGGGAGGTTTTTAAACAGAGATTGGATGGCTATCTGCCAGGGATTCCTTAGCGGTGATTCCTGCACTGCAGGGGGTTGGACTAGATGACCCTTGGCGTCCCTTCCAACCCTGCAGTTCTATTCTTCTACGAGATCTGTGCAAAAACAAGATGCTAAGGCACGAGTGCTCAGGGGAGAAACAGTACTCAGCAAACAGAAGTGTATGATGAGGGGTGGTCCAAGACTGCATTTGGGTTACAAACCCCTCCTCTCCCTCCCGGCTGCATATTTGTTGGTGTGTTGCAAAGAAAAGAAAATATCGGTAGACTTTGTGTCATCATGCTTTAGAGCTACTTGTACAAAAAAAAGTCTTGGCCTGGAGAAAATGTGGAGGCATCTTAATGTCCCTTGAGACAGCCCAAATTATATTCAGGGTTGCTAACTCACAATTCCTTAATTACATATTTATTTGTTTGTTTGTTTGTTTGTTTGTACCCCGCCCATCTGGCCGGGTCTCCCCAGCCACTCTGGGCGGCCTCCAACAGATATTAAAATACATTAAAATATCACAGGTTAAAAACTTCCCTAAACAGGGCTGCCTTCAGGTATTTTCTGAATGTAGGATAGTTGTTTATCACTTTAACCTCTGCTGGGAGGGCGTTCCACAGGCCAGGCGCCACTACTGAGAAGGCCCTCTGCCTGGTTCCCTGTAGCTTTGCTTCTCGCAGTGAGGGAACCGCCAGAAGGCCCTCGCCGCTGAACCTCAGTGTCCGGGCTGAACGGTGGGGGAGGAGACGCTCCTTCAGGTATACAGGACCGAGGCCATTTAGGGCTTTAAAGGTCAGCACCAACACTTTGAATTGTGCTCGGAAACATACTGGGAGCCAATGTAGTTCTCTCTGTGCTGTGGATATGCCACCTGTGGCGATTCAAAGCTTGGTTGTAGGAGTACAGGGTTTATTTCCAGCCCATTGACCATCAGTAGAAAGTTACAGAACATAAAATACGTAAGATTGTTAAAAGGAGGGAGAGACCCAGGTAAGCAATCGGGGCTTGTCTGAAGGAAATTAAAACATTTAGAAATTTGGCAACTTGCTTAGCAATTTAAAACAAAACATGAGTTCTCCAATAAAATGGTCAACAGAGACTCGGAAGTCTGTCTTTGCAAAACATGCCCACAAAAAGTGGCCTGGACTGTGGCACTTTGTAGGCTCCTGGTGGTAGATATATCAATGCTTATTTTGGACACACACCCATACTTTATTAATACAGTACTGGTAATTACTGGCAGTGGGATAGCATGCTTAAGAATGACTTGTCCCCCAAATGAAACGCTAGAGCACTGTAGGGGATGGTCTCCCAGTGTTGTGGGTGCATCATGTGGGGTGCCCTAAGTTTAAAGGTGAAGGTAAAGGTACCCCTGACCGTTAAGTCCAGTCGCGGACGACTCTGGGGTTGTGGCACTCATCGCTTTACAGGCCGAGGGAGCCGGTGTTCGTCTGCAGACAGTTTTTCCGGGTCATGTGGCCAGCATGACTAAGCCGCTTCTGGCGAACCAGAGCAGCGCACGGAAACGCCGTTTAGCTTCCCGCCGGAGCGGTACCTATTTATCTACTTGCACTTTGTGCTTTCGAACTGCTAGGTTGGCAGGAGCTAGGACCGAGCAATGGGAGCTCACCCCGTCGCGGGGATTCGAACCGCCGACCTTCTGATCGGCAAGCCCTAGGCTCTGTGGTTTAACCCACAGCGCCACCCGCGTCCCGCCCTAAGTTTACTTGGGGGTAAAAAATATCCAGCCCCTTATTCCGAAGTGCAGCATGGAGGTGCACTTTTAAAAGTGTGTGCCACGAGTTAGGAATCATGTAGTGAGCAGTCTCACAATCATAGAGTTGCATGGTGTGATGTAGCCCAAAACTTATTTTGGGGTGCAGCAGGAAATCTTAAGTTCCCCTCTCAAGCAGCTCCTGCATCCCTGTACAGAAGGGAGCCCAGCAATCTATGAAAGTTCACGCCGTAATAAACGGAAAGGTGCCGCATTCCCCTTTGTTCTTTTTGTTGCTACCCGTCTGTGGAAACTGTGTAGGCAGATAAGCAAGTGGAAATCGGAAACCGGCCTCGGCCTGCCTCGTTCTCCTGGGGCTCCTGTGCAGCTACAGGTTCTCTTTTCCAGGCCTGGGTAAGGAGAGCGATGATGGGGAAAGCTCTTGCAAACAGCAGCTCAGAAAACACCGGAGGAGCCCCGCCACCTGGCAACCCAGCGCCGCGCCAGCCAGCCGGCGAGCAGCAGGCGGCGGCAGGGCGATTACTGGCCACGTCATGGGGGATTACAGGGTGTCCTCACCGAGCGGAAAAGGCCGAGGAAAAAAGGGGGGGGAACCTTCCAGCCTAGCGGTCACCCCGGATAAATCCACGCTGGGGCGCGGACGCAACAGCCGCAAGCTCTTTATCTGCCACCTCTCCAAGGCGCGCACGCAGCCCGAGGCTATGCGAGCCACAGCCGGCTGCAGCCCGGTCGTGCCTTGGAGAAGGCGCGGGGCACCTCCTGGCTGGGAGCTTTCCTGCGCCATGCTGCTGCCCACCCCGCCGCCGGCCACCTACCTCAGTTCCGCGCCCCTCTTTACGCACGATCCCTCCAGCACGCGTTGAGAAAGGTGGGGAGAGAGACACAACAAATAACAAAAATATGACCCCAGCGCCCACCTCTCCAAAAGCGCAGAAGCGGGCGCTCGCCCGCGCACCAGCCGAGCCTCTCGCCTCGCCCGCCGCGCCAGCGCCGGAGTCAGCCCCTCGCGCACTTCCCCAATTCAGCCTCAAGCCCGGCGATCGAAGGACAAGCGAGCCCGCCCCGAGCCGGAGGACGCCGGGCGTTGTAGTCCCGTCCTCCCCGGCGAGGTCCGGCTCCTCCTTCTCCTCCTCGTCGCCGCCCCGCCTTCCCCGGGCGAGAAAAGGGAGGCTGCGCCGCGCTCGGAGCTCAGCCTGTTGGTAACTTAGGAAGGCGGCTAGAGAGCGCAATCGCGGAGGAGGAGCGGACGAGTCCGAGAGCTCTGCGCCTAGGGACAGCTGTGCACCAGAGAGGGGCGCTATAGGCTTCATGCCTTGCTTAGGAGCGTTCCCGGATTTTTTGGTTGGCGCTGGGAAAACAGGATCCTGGGCTAGCTTGTTGATATATTTAACAACAACAACAGTTTCATTAATTAAATGTATATACTGCTCTTCATCCGAGGATCACAGGGCGTCTAACAGTATAAAAACACAATACACATAGCATAATTGCAGACAAAACAATGTCCCTCCCCCCATTTTAAATGCCATAGATGTTTAATTAGAATGTTTTTCCCCCGTGCCTAAACGTGTATAATGAAGGTGCCAATCAAACGTCCCTGGGAGGGCATTCCACAAACGGAGCCACTGCAAAAAAGGCCTGTTCTTGTGTTGCTGACCTCGGGACCTATCGTGGAGGAGGCACAAGGAATAGGACCTCATCAGTTCATATGATTTTGTTGTTTGCTTGTCCACACTCCTTAATCTGGAGTAGTTCTTTTGGTGGTACATTTTTGTATGGTTTTTCTTAAGTAGAGACAACTAGGAATGTGGCCTGGGGAGAGCTTTGAGAGCCAGCTAGAAAGACCCACCCCGACTTAGAATCATTGTAAAACTGTCACTCATTTTTCCTCTGGCAGTGCTCTTGTGCCTTTAAAAGGTGCATCATAGGCAGGAACTGAACAGGTGCAGCTTTCCAGGGACAACAAAATTGTTATTGCTGTTATTATCTTTCCTCCCAAAATAGGCCAGGGCACCAGATGCATAAGCAAAAATAATAATTTCATCGCAGATGCAGACTGGGAAAGAGTTCTACTTAAAAGATTTGTTATAAGGTGCTATTGTGTCATACTACATCCACAACTTCACTGTCGGTGGAGGTTCGTGCTATGATAAGACTGCATTTAGGATTCATCTGAGGGATCCAGAAACAGAAGGTCAGGAGAAGGAAATGTGTCTTGTGAACACAAGATGCCACTGCTGCTAGATGCAGATAGGTTCTAGTTCTGCAAAATAGGGGAGTGCCTTTATTTAATTTATACACTGCCTTTTCTCCAATGAGCTAAGGGCAGTTTACATGGTCCCCCCCCCCATGTCATTCTCACAACTGTTTTTTCCATGACTGATGAGACTGAGAAACTGTGAATGGCCCAAGATTTCCCCGCAAGCGTCACAGCCAAACAATCAGTCAGAAGCTGGAGACAGGAGGTCAGTAACAAAACTGCCACAGCTTGTTTCCTTCTGCTCTGGAGGGTAGGACTCGAACCAATGGCTTCAAGTTACAAGAAAGGAGATTCCAACTAAACATACGGAAAAAACACACGTTCTGACAGTAAGAGCTGATCAACAGTGAAACGTCTCCCTTGGCAGGTTGTGAATTCTCCTTTCTTGGAGGTTTTCAAGCAGAGGTTGGATGGTCACCTGTCATGGATGCCTTAGCTGAGATTCCTACATTGCAGGGGGTTGGACTAGAGGACCCTTGGGGTCCCTTCCAACTCTATGATTCTATGACAACACCCAGTGTCAGTGCTGATATCACTTACGCATGCCGCAGGGCATGCTATGCGTCGTGCGCAGGCCCTTGCAGAGCCAGGCAGAGGCCCTGGCCAGGTAGATAATGTGGCCCCCCCTTTTTTATTTTGCCCTGGGGATCTCTATTGTTGATCAAAAGAAAGACTTAATTCGTTTTAATATATTGAAACTTCTCTCATTGGAGTGCATTTTTGTATCAGTTTTTTTCCATTTTACTGAAAACAAAGAAACTACGCTATCTGAGACATGATCCATTGTTCTTTGAGTACTGTTCTTTTTCTGATTTTTTTTTTAACTGATGCTGACCGAGGCTCCCTTTGGAATCGGAGGCCTGGGCCAAGTGGCCCATTGTTATGATTTACCCTGCCTGGGGCAAGTTCTTGCAACTGCCCCAATAGCAAAGGCAATCACTGCAGCTCATCCCTGCTACACAAGAGTCAGGAAGCTGCATTCATAAGTGATTGTTCCCATATGGAAAACAACACACTCAGCCTTTTAGGCTAAAGACTTTTATTCTCAGCAGCCATGCCTGCTGCCGTCCTTCTCGGTACAAGCAGAGAGGAGAGAGGAGAAAGTGAAACCAATCTGAGTGCGCAGGCTCAGTACAGAAATGTAGACAAAACAACTTTATCACACCACTGTGTGAGAACCAATAGTTATACTATTCCAGCTTGTAGCTGCTGCCACGTCACTGGGAATAGAATCTTAACACCCATATGACTCCCCCTCTCTGTCTGGGCCTGGTCATGTGCATGCCACACTGCTTGCACAAGTGACACCAGTACCCCCTGCAGTGTGTGCACACGGCCACTGTGGAATTTTGAGGGGGCTGAGCTTCCTTGAAAATTTTTGGGGGGCCTTGTCTCCCCCCTGGCACCCCTGGCACTGGTTTCTTCAAGATACCTGTGATGCTTTCTGACTCTCACTTGCAGCCCCAATCACCACCAGTCATTTCTCACCCAGTATTAGGGCATTTGCTTTCGAGTTAACCAAACTGCATATTTGATCTAGTAAACATGCAGACGTGTTGCAACAATGTCTTTGGAGGTTGTCCAGGTCCCATTTCTATCCAGACCTGTTACTGGAAGCCAGCTGATAACCAGCATTTCCCAATTAACTCTTTATTCAGTTGGTTTGCCCATTTTATTGAGCAAAAGTCGTCATAACCATACCCTTATTTCTCTACCCTGAATTACCTCCTCCTAAAGTTGCTTTTTCTGTTCAGGGATAGAGAAAATGTGACACTTCAGATGTTGTTGGACTCAGGGACCAGGGAACTGCAAATGCTTTCCTTTGTACTGTGATGGAGTACGTGTGAAAGACTACCATATTTTTCAATGTATAAGACTATATTTCCCCCTCAATTTTTGAAGTTTAAAATAAGGGGTCGTCTTATACACAGATAGTGCGTAGTGCATTTTCTTGATGTTGAGTCCCAAAAAACAGGGGGCGTCTTATACACGGCGGAGTCTTATGCACGGAAAAATACGGTATATTTGAGTGATGGGGGCATGCCTTTTCTGTGACATATCTATGAGGTCTTGATGATGCTTCTGGAAATGTATTATGGGAAACTTTGGGAAACTTTAAAATACTGATGTAACCATTGTTCGGGCTTCTAGCTGCTTCATCTTTGTGGTAGTGAGAAGTCTTGTCGCAGCAATAAAGATCAGGTCTACAGGTCGCTGTTTTGCTTCTATCTCCTGGCTGAAATCTCTTGCTTGTGACCCCTGACCTGAACCTATGGGAGCCAAGGTTAGGCAATTGTGGGGTGCTCCAAGGACTCCCTTATACAACTCTCATCGGCCCCAGGCAACATAACTCTCATATTCCAAGTGGAATAGGGGCCCAGACCCAGGAAGTATACCTGTAACAACCAACTGAACAAACCAAGACCAGGCACAGAGAATCAGTCTAGGTACAAAATATGATCTAGAGACAAGAGCAGACAACAGTCCAAGGTCATTATCACAGGCGGCTCAGCAAGGAAGATCACACTCAGGAAACAGATGCTTGTACTATTTCCAGCAATTGGAGGGCTCAAGAAAGGTCACTCCTTAACCATAGCTGCTGGTAGATAATAATAATAATAATAATAATAATAATAATAATAATAATAATAATAATAATATTTTATTTATACCCCGCCCTTCCCAGCCAAAACTGGGCTCAGGATTACAATAAGATATAAAAGAAAGAAAAGCAGTTAATTAAAATACAGGTTAAAATACAATTTGAAATTTAAATACAGCTTCATTTATCGCCCATAATCAAAACCATAAGGGGAGGAAACATCAGACTGAGTCCAACCCGAAGGCCAGGCGGAACAGCTCTGTCTTGCAGGCCCTGCAGAAAGATGTCAAATCTCGCAGGGCCCTGGTCTCTTGTGAGAGAGCATTCCACCAAGTTGGGGCCAGTACTGAAAAGGCCCTGGCCCTAGTTGAAACCAGTCTAACAACCTTGTGGTTTGGGACCTCCAAAATGTTATTTGTGGACCTTAAGGTCCTCTGCGGGGCATACCAGGAGAGGCGGTCCCGTAGGTACGAGGGTCCTAGGCCGCATGAAGGAGTTTCATGGGTTGCGTACCCATGAGTAGAGGCCACTTAACCACGATCCTCACAATGACCCTGGGGTGACAGAGCAGGTGTGGGAAACCTTTAGCACAGGGGTAGGCAACCTAAGGCCCGTGGATTGGATGCGGCCCAATCGCCTTCTCAATCCGGCCCATGGACGGTCTGGGAATCAGCGTGTTTTTACATGAGTAGAATGTGTCCTTTTATTTAAAATGCATCTCTGGGTTATTTGTGGGGCATAGGAATTTGTTCATTTTTTCCCCTTCAAAATATAGTCTGGCCCACCACATGGTCTGAGGGACGGTAGACCGGCCCACGGCTGAAAAGGGTTGCTGACCCCTGCTTTAGCACTCCAGATGTTGAACTACAATTCCTATCTGTCCCAGCATGCATAGCCAATGGCAAGAGGTGATAGAAACTGTATTTCAGTAGTAGCAGGAGGGTCAGGGGTTCCTCACACCTGACGCAGAGGCCTGCTGTGTTACTGTCCAGCCTGGACCTAGACATTATGGCACCAGCATTCTGGTGGGCTGAGGGGTTCTTTAGGAGGAATGTGTGTCTGGCACCAGTTCAGGGCTAAGCATGACAATAGCCAATGGTCAGGGGTAATCTGGTGGGCACCATCCCCTTTAATTTTCCCTCCTAGATGTGTCGGCACAATGTGGATAGCGGAAAGCAGCAAAAAGGATTTTTAGAGCACAGATAACAACGTGACATCTAGTAAAGAAAACCTCAGTAAAATAATTGACTGATAACTGGCCACAAAGCCAGAAAAGAGGGTGGGGTTGCCAACCTTCTTGGACCAGGGGGCAAAATTTGAATTTTGAGAGCATACTGCAGATGGCATTCAAAAAACAGCTGCCCTGGGGAGGCCTGGCATAACACAAAATGAGAGAGACTGTAATCATTGCTGCTTCCTCATGAATGATCTGTTTCGGGAGAGGCAGAGGTTTTTAAAAACACGCAGATAAATCCTTGTGGTTTTTGACAGGCTTGCTAGTTTATTTTGAAATTCCCAGGTTGCTCGAACTCCTCCCCATTTACTGATTAAACACGGAGAGATTGCAAAAGGGCAATGGTTTGGAAGGGGGCTCAGAGAATAAATACTGAGACGGTAGCTTGCCTCTCCGGTTCCTCCAGATCACCATGGAGGGGACAGCTCTCTACCTGGTGGCTGCCCTCTTGGTCTCTTTCCCGACTTCTTCTCACAGCCAACTGTAAGTACAAGTTAGATTTCAGCAGTTCACACCAGCACCACATTTCTTAAGAAGTGGGGTACAAGCCCCACTGAATTCAATGGTGCTCATTTCCATGTAGACATGGTTAGAATCTATGTCTGGGTGATGGGTCAATAGCCACTTCATTCATTCTGTCTTTAAGGTGCCGCAAAACTCTTATTTATTTATTTATTGCTACAAAATAAGGCCTCTGACTAAAGTAACAGGGGTGGGGGGGACAAGTGTGCTTTAAAAGGGACAAAGATGCCACAAGACAAACATATTTCAACACCCATGGGGGACATCAGGGGTGCCAACTTGAATAAAATATTGGGGAGGCCCCACATGACATGGTGAACACACACCATTTGAAGGTCAATGCCCATTAACTTGGGGTGGGGGTCTGGCCCCCTCAAATATTTTATGGGGAGGCAAAGCCCCCTCGGCCCCCCAGGAGTTGGCTCCTATGGTGGGCATGAAAATGGATCCTCAGAAGTGGTGGGCAATGATTAACTGTAGCAGAACTGCAAACAACTGCAAACGGTGAAATCCATTGTGCAAGGAGTGCTCACAACACATCCTGGCAGATGCAGCATGGAGGAGCTGTGATGTGACATTTAAATGCACCAAACTCACTATTGTGAGCTTTTTCTCCTCTGTAGCTACTCCCTCATCACCCCAAGCGTCTTGCGGGTAGAGACCGAAGAGACGATTGTGGTAGAGGCTCATGGGCCCGAGTTTGACGCAGAGGTCACCGTCTCTGTCCATGACTTCCCACAGAGGAGAAACAACCTGTACATGGTCAAAACTCGCATGGAGCCAACAAGTGGCATGATGGTGACCCCGACCATAAAGGTGGGTGCAGAGCGACGACTAGGGATGATGACATTTTGTGTGCTCCAGTCCTATACATGCAGAAATCATGCTGCAGTCCTATACACACTTAACCTGGTTGAACACAGTACTACCAGCATCTCCCAGAAAGCTTTTATTACCTTCCAAGTCCACCACATATGATAAAAGGTACCTTTTTTTTCTTTACATTTCCAGCAGGTATTTGTACTTGTCCTATACATTTTTGCCAACTTAGTAGGAGTTATATACCACCAGCACATGATTTTCATATACCCGTATATACTCGAGTATAAGCCGGCCCGAATATAAGCCGAGGCACCCAATTTCACCACAAAAAACCTGGGAAAGGTTCATAGGAGCCACTGTCTGCCTCACTCGAGTATAAGCCGAGGGCGGCTTTTTCAGCACAAAAAATGTGCTGAAAAACTAGGCTTATACTCGAGTATATACAGTAACTTTCTTTCAATGCACAACACTGAATACTAATTATTTCTTTTAAATCCACGTCTTAGTTTTTAAAGCCAGCATCACAAAAAACTGCACTTTCGCAACCTGAATGTGTTATTTCTCCCACCCCAATCTTCCCATAAGAATTCTGTGAGGTTTTACTAGGCTGAGAGTTAGCAACTGGTCACCTACTGAGCTCCATTACTGAGCAGGGATTTGAGTTTGCTACTATTTGCCTTGCAAGCAAAAACCAGGAGATAGCTGATTTCTACCTCCTGATTTGCCCCTGCAGGTTTCTGCCGATGATATGAAGAAGGATTCCAAGCAAAAGCAGTATGTGATTGTTGTGGCCAAGTGTCCTCAGTTCACATTGGAGAAGATAGTTCTGGTTTCCTTCCACAGTGGATATCTCTTCATCCAGACAGATAAAACCATCTACACACCTGGGTCCAAAGGTAAAGCCTTCTGCTAGTCCAGGGGTAGGCAACCTAAGGCCCGGGGGCCAGATCCGGCCCAATCTCCTTCTCAATCCGGCCCGCGGATCGTCTGGGAATCAGTGCGTTTTTACATGAGTAGAATGTGTCCTTTTATTTAAAATGCATCTCTGGGTTATTTGTGGGGCATAGGAATTTGTTCATTTTTTTTCTCTTCAAAATATAGTCCGGCCCACCACATGGTCTGAGGGACGGTGGACCGGCCCACGACTAAAAAGGTTGCTGACCCCTGTGCTAGTCTCTCCCGTAACATTATCTGGAACTGCAGGAGGGATCTGGCTGGAGTGGATAACCTACTCACGATCTGCAGATCTCTGCTGTTCATAGATCCTTCCCTTGCCACTAGAGCAGTGATGGCTAACCTTGACACTCCAGATGTTTTGGGACTACAACTCCCATCATCCCTGACCACTGGTCCTGTTAGCTAGGAATCATGGGAGTTGTAGTTCCAAAACATCTGGAGTGTCAAGGTTAGCCATCACTGCTAGAGCTAGGAATGGATGATTCCCCACCTCACACAACTGACAGTTGAAGTTCGTCTGAGAGAGACGTACACATCACAACTCTTTTACCACTGGTAAACAGGTCATGCAGGCTTTTGCACTTGTTAAAGAACCAGCAGACTCTCTTCTACCAAGACAACCCTGGCAAGACAGAAGCACTGCTTTGGGGGGACGGGGTGGGCAGGTGTGGGGGACTCCCTGGTCCTTAATGGGGTAACTGTGCCCCTGAAGGACCAGGGGCGCAGCCTGGGAGTCATTTTGGACTCACAGCTGTCCATGGAGGCACAGGTCAATTCTGTGTCCAGGGCAGCTGTCTACCAGCTCCATCTGGTACGCAGGCTGAGGCCCTATCTGCCCGCGGACTGTCTCGCCAGAGTGGTGCATGCTCTGGTTATCTCCTGCTTTGAAGGTGACCTGGAAACTACAACTAATCCAGAATGCAAAAAGTGTTTGTTTCCTGACTGGTGACACTTTACATTGGAAACATAAACTGTGTTCTAGTCAGTTTAAGTTATCCCGATCAAGTAAGCCCATTTCCCAGAGTTGTGTAGGATCTAGAGATCTCTAGCAAATAATTATCAGCATTCTTAAAACATTGCTGTTCACTGAGTGCTTTGAGGGAAGCCATGAAACTTTGCCAAACCAAATGTACAGGGTACATGACAAACATCTTTCATCTTTCTCAGTGCTCTACCGTATCTTCTCTGTGAATCACAACATGCAGATATTGGATAAGCCTGTGATTGTCGAGTTTGAGGTGAGTGGTGCATGTATGAGTATGTGTCCTTGTGGTGGGTATAGCCAGAGCCATTTTCATCGGAGAAATGTTGGAGGGTATGCTTTATGGCTGAGCAAAGATTTGCTGGTCTCAATCCAGTGCTCTATTTAGTGCAGGCATCGGCAACGTTATCCGGCCGTGGGCCGAATGCGTCTCACGGAGCTCGGCCGTGGGCTGGACATGCGCAGACGCGATGCCGGAAATCGTGTCTGTGCATGTCCCCTGGTGCCGGAAATCGCTTCTGTGCATGCCCAGACGCCTGCGCAGATGCGATTTCCGGCATCTGCACGAGTCCCCGCGCCACGCCACGCCGGTAACCGGACGGCTCGTGGGCTGGTTAAACAGCCTCCGTGGGCTGGATCCAGCCCATGGGCCGGAGGTTGCCGACCCCTGATTTAGTGCATCACATCTGGTCTCCTCATCTTGATGGTGCACAACTTGTGTGGACACAAGCTCTTGTGCTCTGTAAGAACTCATGCACTATGGCAGGGCCGGATTTAAGTTTGATGAGGCCCTAAGCTACTGAAGGTAATGGGGCCCTTTATATGTCCAGCTGTCCTTTGTCAACAACAAATTGTCGCTGTTTTTTGTGTTGAATATATGCTATATGGTAATTTATGGACCGAATAGGTATCTAAAGCCATTTGCACATAACAAAACATGTATTTTATCA
The DNA here is from genome assembly GCA_034641385.1 of Darevskia mixta. Lineage (NCBI taxonomy): Eukaryota > Metazoa > Chordata > Lepidosauria > Squamata > Lacertidae > Darevskia > Darevskia mixta. The sequence goes on from JAWWNH010000093.1 coordinate 913,501, forward strand.
AAGTAATTGTTGAACTGAAATACAATTAAGAAGAAGTATATTAATAGTGAAATAATTATTAAGCTCTAACTGTATGTAGGTTTTTTTTTAATTTTATTTGTTTTTTATCTTATATTTTGGAAATGTACATCCAGTGGGTTTTTCCCCTTTAAATTTTTTGGGGGGCCCCAAGAGAGTGGGGCCCTAAGCTATAGCTTGTTTAGCTTATACGTAAATCCGGCACTGCACTATGGAATACAAATATTAAGTGCCAGCATTTTTATTATTATTTTTCCAACATCCCTTTAAATATACTTTTCCTCTTTCAGACACCAGAAGGAATAGTTGTCAGGCAGTCATTCATCAATCCTACTTCAAGAAACTTTCAACCTCACCCCTTACCAGAGATTGTCAGGTATTTGGCCATGAATATTACCTCAAACCAAATTTGTACAGAGGACTGGTTTTTTTCAGCCAGAACGTGCCTGAACTCAGTTCCAGTACCTCTCAGGTGGGCGCCATTGCCATTCTGAGAGAACGAGGGAGGTGTTCATGGTGGGTTCCAGCACCTATTTTTCTAGAAAAAAGAGAGCACTGTTTGTACAGAAAGTGAGCTGAAACAGCAATTGGCAAAGAAAGCACATCAATGATGAATTAATGATGTAAGGAGGGAGCTGCCGCCCAAGATAGGAAAAGAGGTAATAAGGGAACATCTACCGTATTTTTCGCTCCATAAGACACACTTTTTTCCTCCTAAAAAGTAAGGGGAAATGTCTGTGCGTCTTATGGAGCGAATGTGTGGTTCCTGGAGCTGAACTGCCCAGGGGCAAAAGCAGATCGTGCTTTTTTAAAAAAGAGAGAGAGAAGGGGGCGTTGAAAGGATGCCCGCTGAGCAGCTGCTCAGCAAACGATCAGGGAGAGAGATAAGGGAGAGAGATTCCAGCCCCGCCCCCTTGCAAAGGGAGGCTGTTTCCCCAGCGACATGTGACTGGCTGATTAGATTATCTGTCTGGAAACTATAGAAATGGCTTCCTGAAGCTGCAGAACTGTGAGTTAAACCCCATAAAACAGGGTTTTTTTCCCTTTGCAAAGTAAGCTCAACAACTTTGAGCTGATCCTCAAAAAATGGGGCTTTTCTCCTTTGCAAAAGAAGCTGCAGAAATTTGAGCTGATCCTCAAAAAAATGGGGCTTTCCCCCTCTAAAAACTAGGTGCGTCCTATGGTCAGGTGCGCCTTATAGAGTGAAAAATACGGTAGCTACTTTAAATGAATTCAAATCTCCAGGGCCTGATGAGCTCCATCCAAGGGTACTAAAGGAGCTTGCAGATGTATGTTCCTGCCTACTTTGGCAAACTGAGCCTTCCACTGTAGCAGAATTGCCCCCCTCCCTCAGCCATGGTGTTTGCTGGCCTCCAGAGAGGACCATAAGCACCATTTTAATTCCAACCACCATTGGGGGTGGGGATGAGCATCAAGGGACACAGACTATATTCTAACCTCACCCATGACGAGAAGAGGCCCTGCAGCCCATTCTTATTTCACCTTTAATATCATGAGTTGATAAAGCAGAAGCAGTGAAGATTCCTTCCTTTTCCTTCTCTAGTTTGGGGACCTGGAAGATTGTGGCCAAGTATCAAGACTCCCCACAGGAGACCTTCACCACGCAATTTGACGTCAAGGAATATGGTAAGGATGACCATCTCTGCTTAGCACTTTTCCTGGCCCATCACAGGCACTGTTTCCTCTTTAATCCTTTGGAAGATGCCCTTTGGTCCTTCAGCTCTGCTTTGGGATGGCTCATACTTTTCAAATTGCAGACACAGTCCTAAAAAGTCACATCTCTCCTCAAGTATTTATATGTTCTTCTTCCCCTATTTTTTTTCTTTAGTATTGCCAAGCTTCGAAGTCATAGTGGAGCCATCAGCTAAATTTTATTACATTGACAGCAACAGGGATTTCATAGTGTCTATCACTGCAAGGTGGGTGTCTGCAACTGTGGGAAGGTAAAGGCACGTTATTATCTGTGTGAAATAAAATTAACATATCTAGAATTAACAGCATAGCAGGGAGCAGTCGTGCCAACTCCAGGGGGCAGAGGTGTCGTCACCCCCTCAATATTCCTTACCAGGGGGTTCAGCCGCCGCATTAGTGAGGGGCAGGGGTGGTTGAACCACAGAGCCAAGCACAGTGCAGCATCAAAAGCAGTCGCGGCCATTGAAGCTGCGTGACTCTGGGCAAGGCCTCCTCCCGGCGATGTGCGTGTGTCGCGTCCCACATTGGGTGCGTGATGTCACAGGCGCATACCAATCGTTGCCTCAGGGCAGCACCTCTGGCAGGGTGCTCTCTCTCTCTCTCTCTCTCTCTCTGTGTGTGTGTGTGTGTGTGTGTGTGTGTGTTTGTGCATGGTTTGTGTTGGGACCCCAGCACAGGAGGAAAGTTTTTTGGCATGTAAAGGTAAAGGTAAAGGGACCCCTGACCATTAGGTCCAGTAGTGACCGACTCTGGGGTTGCGGCGCTCATCTCGCATTATTGGCCGAGAGAGTCGGCGTATAGCTTCCAGGTCATGTGGCCAGCATGACTAAGCCGCTTCTGGCGAACCAGAGCAGCGCACAGAGATGCCGTTTACCTTTCCGCTGGAACGGTACCTATTTATCTACTTGCTTTCGAACTGCTAGGTGGGCAGGAGCTGGGACCGAGCAACGGGAGCTCACCCCGTTGCAGGGATTTGAACCGCCGACCTTCTGATCAGCAAGCCCTAGGCTCACAGCCCCACCCGCGTCCCTTTTCGGCATGATGTGAGCTCAAAAGCCCTCTCTCTCCTTGTGATTCCCAGCAACTGTTACTGAGAAGTATGGTGCCTCTAACAGATTGCCCTATCCTTTTTGAATTTGGCCCTTATTTGACGTTGGATTTTGTTGTTTTAGGTTCCTCTATGGGAAGAGTGTGGAGGGTATGGCCTTTGTCCTCTTTGGAGTGAAAATTGATGGCGTCAAACACAGCATTCCAGACTCACTCCAGAGAATTCAGGTAAGGTGTGTTTATGTGTGTGTGTACTCTCTCTCTCTCTCTCTCTCTCTCTCTCTCTCACACACACACACACACACACACACACACAAGTGAATGAAATGAAAGGCACAAATACAGGATGGGTGACACCTGGCTTGAGAGCAGTACATGTGAAAAGGATCTAGGAGTCTTGGTAGACCACAAACTTGACATGAGTCAACAGTGTGATGCAGCAGCTAAAAAAGCCAATGCAATTCTGGGCTGCATCAATAGGAGTATAGCATCTAGATCAAGGGAAGTAATAGTACCACTGTATTCCGCTCTGGTCAGACCCCACCTGGAATACTGTGTCCAGTTCTGGGCACCACAGTTCAAGAAGGATACTGACAAGCTGGAACGTGTCCAGAGGAGGGCAACCAAAATGGTCAAAGGCCTGAAAACGATGCCTTATGAGGAACGGCTTAGGGAGCTGGGTATGTTTAGCCTGGAGAAGAGAAGGTTAAGGGGTGATATGATAGCCATGTTCAAATATATAAAAGGATGTCATATAGAGGAGGGAGAAAAGTTGTTTTCTGCTGCTCCTGAGAAGAGGACACGGAGCAATGGATTCAAACTGCAAGAAAGAAGATTCCACCTAAACCTTAGAAAGAACTTCCTGACAGTAAGAGCTGTTCGACAGTGGAATTTGCTGCCAAGGAGTGTGGTGGAGTCTCCTTCTTTGGAGGTCTTTAAGCAGAGGCTTGACAGCCACCTGTCAGGAATGCTTTGATGGTGTTTCCTGCTTGGCAGGGGGTTGGACTGGATGGCCCTTGTGGTCTCTTCCAACTCTAGGATTCTATGATTCTAAGTACACACACATGTATCACTTGACTTACCTCCCTTTTCAGATTAGTAATGGAGAAGGGGAAGGAATCCTAAGGAGAGACATTCTTCAGACTCGATTTCACAACCTCAACAATCTTATTGGGCACTCCCTCTATGTCTCTGTGACAGTGATGACAGAGTCAGGTGAGTGTCAGTCTGAAAACCAGACGGAATAGCAAGTACATGGAATTTTATTATTCATTAAATTTTTATACTGCCCTCCATCTGAGGACCACAGGGCGGTTTGCAATATAAATAGACAAAAATACACAACATAGTAACAAACAAACAAGACCTGCCTCTGCCCCCGCAGTTTAAAAGGCCATAGATTGTTTAATTAGCCGAAGGCCTGGGAGGAGAGGAATATTTTTGCCTGGCGCCTAAAGATATGTGTTGAAGGCACCAGGCGAGCCTCTCCAGGGAGAGCATTCCACAAGCGGGGAGCCAGTGCAGAACAGGCCCACTCTCATGTTGCCACCTTCCAGACCTCTTGTGAATGTTGGCATCTGACCAGGGGCGTAGCGTGCCGCTTGGCTGCCGGGGGCGGCAAGCCAAGCGGCACCCCTGGGGGCGGGGCGTCGCTCCATGCGCATGACGTCACGACGCGCATGCGCACGGAGCGACGCCTCCGCCCCTTGCCTCCATGCCGTGGTGAAAAAAGCCACTGAAAGGGGGGGAAAGGAAGTCGGAGCCGCGGCATGGAGAGGGGCAGGCCAGTGAGGAGGGATGAGGGGTGTCACGTCAGTGATAAGCTTGACACCCCTCCTCGCTGGCCCGCCCCTTGCCTCCATGCCGCGGCTCCGCCCAGGGAGCCCAGCGGCGAAAAAAGCCACTGAAAGGGGGGGGAGGCTATTTTCAGCGCTGCTGGGGCGGAACCGCAGGGGCGGCCTGCGAGGGGGGGGTGTCACGTCAGCGACAAGCGTGACACCCCTCCTAGCTGGCTACCCCTGCGGCTCCGCCCCGGCAGCGCCGAAAATAGCCTTTTTAAAAAAAGAAAAAGCCCAGGGTGGCTTTGGAGGCACGGGGGGCGGGGCCCCCCCACCCCCCCACCCCCACCCCACACCAGGGTGTTGCCCGGGGTGGCCCGCCCCCCCGCCCCCTCGCTACGCCCCTGAATCTGACTAACCTGCCGCAGTTCATAATGTTGCTTTGAGACTATTCAGCCCCTTCTGATTTGGATTTTTTACAGCCAGACATTTTATTCTGTAACATTATAATGTCAAAATATTTAATCTTGCAAAGAAATAATCTTCACCCAACTCCTGGGAAGAAAAATATATTATACCTGTATTGGAATCAGGAAACCTGATAATAAATTTGAGCTTGTTGTTAGTTCCTATCTGTATTCTTTTTGCCATTGAATGCTCAAACTTGCCTATGTAACCATGAAGTCTAGAAATCTTTCCTTCTTTACAAAGAAACCTGGAGTTCACAGGATTCCAACTAGGGCCCAAGGGAAACACTCCCAGGTGTTCCGTAGTGCAAAATGTTCCAGTTGCTGAGTTTACTTGTTGCTTCCAGAGCAGCAGTTCCTCAAGTTTACTCACCACGGGCTGGCCTGGCCTGGGGCTAAGATATTTTGCTACCTGATATGAAGGTCAAATGATGCTATCTACCTTGCCATTACGGTTGATGTTTTAAAGAGCCTTGCTGTATCATAGACACCAATTCCTGCCTTCATTTATCCCTTTACAAGGCTGCAATCGCTAGCCACACTTTTCTGAAAGTAGGTCCCACTGAACTCAGTGGAATTTACTTCTGAGTAGACCTACATTGGCTTCTGATTATTTTAAACTAATTCAGCTATTTAATTACTGAAATTTTCAAGTGGTGTACTGTACATAAAAACGGCAAAAAGCATACAATGGATAAAACTAATTAAAATTCATCGTAAAAACAGAAAACCTCCTTTAAATGCCTGCTGAAAGGCCCTGAAACAATTGGAAGATTTCTCTCTCCCTGTCAAGCAGCTTGGCTTCATTTTTTCTCTACATCCCCTCTTCTTCTGTCTGCAGGCAGTGACATGGTGGTGACTGAGCGATCTGGCATCAGCCTTGTGACATCGCCCTATCAGATCCACTTCACGAAAACCCCCAAGTACTTCAAGCCGGGGATGCCCTTTGAACTGATGGTAATGTTCACCTGAATCTTTCTTCCTCTTGTGGCCCAGTCCCAGGCTCTTAGAAATCTACAGTGGCGAACATAAGGAGCTGTGGGAAATCTGTTAAATCCATGGATGTCTTGGGAAAAGTGGTGTTGGCTCTGCAGAGGCATCTCACACTCATTCACCTCTTCCTTCTCAATTGCTTAGGTGTTTGTCACCAATCCTGATGGCTCCCCAGCTTCCCGTGTACCTGTGGTGACAGAGCCAATTGCAGTTGATGGAACCACCCAGAATGATGGGATGGCCAAGCTGATCCTGAACACCCCAGCAAACAGCCAAGAGCTCAGAATCACAGTGAGTCCCTCCGAGGCCATGCCAAGTTCCCTTCAAATGCATGAATTGTGGTATTGGCAGTTACTGTGTGTATCTTCCGCACACAGAACCAAAGCAACTGTTCATGGGGGTACTTAGGAATTTTTAAGGAAGGGTCCATAGCTCAGTGCATTTTTGTTAGCCCAAAAATGGAAAGTGAGTGAGGTCCCAACCAAAGAGGATTGGCAACTTAAGTCGACAGAATATGCACAACTTGCAGATTTAACATATAGAATAAGAGAGCAAGAAGAACATACGTTTAAAGAAGACTGGAAAACTTTTATTGAATGTATGGGAAATAACTGTATACAGCTGAAAACGCTGGTGCCATTAAGATAAATTCAACAGAGTAAATAATTTTTGATGGATGTGGAAGTGGAAAACTGATTTGAATGACATTAGTAAAATATGCAGGGATCTATGATATGTAAAAGGGACGCGGGTGGCGCTGTGGGTTAAACCACAGAGCCTATGGCTTGCCGATCAGAAGGTCGGCGGTTCGAATCCCTGTGACGGGGTGAGCTCCCGTTGCTCGGTCCCTGCTCCTGCCAACCTAGCAGTTCGAAAGCACGTCAAAGTGCAAGTAGATAAATAGGTACCACTCCGGTGGGAAGGTAAACGGCGTTTCTGTGCGCTGCTCTGCTTCGCCAGAAGCGGCTTAGTCATGCTGACCACATGACCTGGAAGCTGTACGCCGGCTCCTTCGGCCAATAAAGCGAGATGAGCGCCACAACCCCAGAGTCATCTGCAACTGGACCTAATGGTCAGGGGTCCCTTTACCCTTTATGATATGTAAAATGAACCATGGGAAGAGAAGAAGGGAAGCCATTGGTTATTTTAAAGTTTGTAAAATGTTTATTTGAAATTGTAAAATTGAAAATTTAATAAAAATTATTAAAATAAAAAGTGCTGGGAAACAGACCAGGAAAGTGTGGACCTGTATCTAGAAAGCACAGGGCAAAAGGTAAGTGTGAATAAGCCCCTAGATAACCTTTCCCACTTTCTGTAGGTAAAAACCAAAGATCCCCAACTTTCAAATGAACGTCAGGCAACCAAGACCATGATAGCTACAGCATACCAGACCCAAGGAGGATCCGGAAACTATCTCCATTTGGCAGTCTCAGCTATGGAGCTGAAGGCTGGAGACAACTTGCCTATCAATTTCAATTTGAAGAGCAACAACCAAGAAGTGCTGGATCAGATCAAAAATTTCACCTATATGGTAAGTACTGGGCAGAATGGAAGCCTGAGGGCCAAGTCTCTACTGTTGTTGTTGTTTAGTCGTTTAGTCGTGTCCGACTCTTCATGACCCCATGGACCAGAGCACGCCAGGCACTCCTGTCTTCCACTGCCTCCCGCAGTTTGGCCAAACTCATGTTGGTAGCTTCGAGAACACTGTCCAGCCATCTCGTCCTCTGTCATCCCCTTCTCCTTGTGCCCTCCATTTTTCCCAACATCAGGGTCTTTTCCAGGGAGTCTTCTCTTCTCATGAGATGGCCAAAGTATTGGAGCCTCAGCTTCAGGATCTGTCCTTCCAGTGAGCACTCCGGGCTGATTTCCTTAAGAATGGATAGGTTTGATCTTCTTGCAGTCCATGGGACTCTCAAGAGTCTCCTCCAGCACCATAATTCAAAAGCATCAATTCTTCGGCGATCAGCCTTCTTTATGGTCCAGCTCTCACTTCCGTACATTACTACTGGGAAAACCATAGCTTTAACTACACCTGTTAATATTGAAGGTGTTGGTGAGAGAGGGACGAGGGAGGTCTTCAGCCATGTGTCTTGTCCTCATGGAAAACAGGTTTCAGCAATCTTTCCTACAACACCTGATTTCTTTGGTTGCTTTGGGTTAAGCTTCACATTACGATGGCACTTAGAAAGGCATTCCCCAGAGATGGAAGGAAGACAAAGTCCCGACCTGAGAAGAATGGCTGATAAAGATGATGGATTACGCCGAAATGGCGAAAATCACTGGGAAAATCAGAAATCAAGAAGATAGAAATTTCACTAAAGAATGGGACAAATTTATAATTTACCTCAGAGAACACTGTAAACAACTAAAAACTTTGGCACGACCGTAACAACACTTGTAACAAGAACTATGGGAAAACAGGGATTTTTAATAAAATGGAGAATTTTAAATGATGCAGTTAAAAAAAAAATAGAATGTAGATGGAACCCATGGAGGGGTAGAGGGAAGTCCAAGGATTCATGGAATCCTATATGTATGATTATGATTATTATTTGAATATAAATATAAATGGCAAAAACCAATTAAAAAAATGTAAAAAGAAGAAGAAAGATATTCCCCAAAATAATATTTTCCATGCCGCAGTGCTCCATGAGGTGAAAAACATTTGCATTACACTTGTTATGTGAGTTAACCCAATTGCATGGAGTTTTGTTCAAACCAGTCTATGCTTGCTAACCTGCTTCACATTAAACAGGATGTCTTGTTCACCACCAGATCTTGACTAAGGGGAAAGTGTTCAAGGTTGGCAGGCAGCGCAGAGAAGCAGGACAGAATTTGGTGACCTTTTCCTTGCCCATCACCCCAGAGCTCCTTCCTTCCTTCCGGATTGTGGCCTACTACCAAGTGGGGAACAGTGAGATTGTGGCTGACTCTGTCTGGATGGATGTGAAGGACACCTGCATGGGAACGGTAGGTCACTCTTCTCATGGATTTCCTGTAACAGTGCAAGTTCTTGCAAAAGTGCAATAAATTCACTTCCCTCCTGCCCCCCTCCCATCACTCACTGTTTTTAAGAGCATTTTGAATAAGAGTTCTCTCACTGTTTTGTTTCACTTTTGGTTAGAAAATGAGTAGAACCTTACAATGTACGTGCAAATGTTTTAACCCATAATAACTAAAAAGGGGGGGAAGAAATTCAGCTCATATTTCAATGCAAAACCACTGAATTTGTCCATTCTGAAACAATATGAAAACCAAAATGCAGCTATTCTTTGAAATTTCCATTTCTCTGAATGTTCTCAGGTACAAATCCAACCAAATAATGCATCCACAGAGGTGTTATGTTAGAGGAATGTGTGCATAAGATACATATATTTGTGAAAAATGACATGATATATAAAAAACCAGCATATTAAATGCGTTATATTCCTGCAAAAAATGTGCATTTTAGGAAAAACTGCATATAAAAATGTGCACATGTATGTATGTACATATTAGGAGGAATTATGAATTGTCATGAGGTATTTTAAAATGGCAAACTAATGTAGAAATGCGGAAAATTGAATTTTAGATTAGAAAAATGATAAACGGAGAAACAAAAATTAACAAAGTTCTTCCCTCCTACCAAAGATGTGTTTCTTCACACATACATAAAAATGAACACCTGTCACCGTACAGTCGTATGTACACCTGACGTACACCTGACGAGGTCAGGTAGGGGAGCTCAAGAGAAAGCAGGTTGCACAACAGTAGTGACAATGGCAAGGCTGATGGAAAGGAAAGACACTGAAAATGGTCCAAACCGATTGGGAAGGGATGTTTGTGTCACTGAAATTCTACTCAATATTGATCCAGAGTAGATTCCAATGTATAGTTAGCAAAGTAAAAACTTAAACACGTTGCAGAATTCTCAAAAAATAGACCAGAGGCATTTATATGTCATCCAGCAGAGCTTTACTGCTACTGAAGAGCATAATGGTCACAAATCACAATACATTCAGGATTGGCACTGCCCATAAGAAATCCAGTTGCAGCAGACTTAACTTAAACTTACAACAACTTACCCTGTTTCTCCTAAAATAAGCCGTAGCCATAAAATAAGCCGTAGCAGGATTTCTACGCATTTGTGAAATATAAGCCATACCCCGAAAATAAGACATAGTGACACGGCGCCTCTCCCTTAAGATGGCCTGGATAGGCGTGGCTATGCGCAGCATACCAACGCGGAGTGGTTAAAATAAGACATCCCCCGAAAATAAACCATACTGTGTTTTTTTGAGGAAAAAAAATATATAAGACGGTGTCTTATTTTAGGAGAAACACAGTACAATAAGACTAAACTTTACGGAACACCACACCAGAAGGAAAAGAGACAGAAAGAGAGAATGAAACCCAGGCTCCTTCTGGCCTCACTATTATAGTCAGCATGACCTTGACAGAAAGAGGTAACAGAACCAGTTTAAGCCAACTGTACTCAGCTTCTCTGAAGGAATAACCCAAACATCACGAACCTTCTGCTTGTTTCTTCCACACACAGAAGCTTCCAGAACCCTCTTGAATTAAGTAGAATAGGAAAGATCTCTACACATCAGATCAATACTTTCTGCACCAAGAAATGCAAACACATCAGATCAATACTTTCTGCACCAAGAAATGCAAACTGACAGTTTGTTTCTACTTTTTTAAATGTCAACAAGGAGAAATAGCAGAGATGGGTACAAAACTAAAATGCTAACATAAGAGTTTTTCTTCAGCTCTCTTCTCGCTCTAGTGAAACCTTGCTTTAAACTGCCACTTTGCCTCCTCATTGGTCACCCCCCCACTGCTATCTCTACTCAACCTTGGCCATTGTTGAAAACCAACCTTTTCCTGTCAGCGTGTCTCCATCCCTGCCTCTGCTTCCTTTCCTCAGCTGCCTTGTGTGTGAGAGATAAAGGATTCAGAGCCCTCAAATATTCCATAGTCCTTTCACAGAATGTATTTCCTGGCATGAAGTTCCAGATTCAATCAAGTAATTTAGAACAGGTATTTTATTAACAGGCAAACACCCATAGATATGCAACTGAACTGAACCTTCTCTAAATGAACAGGCTAACTGACAGGCTTGCTTTTAGGATTATATTCATTTTAAGCATATCTGATATATGTGCTCCAAATGTTACTGTTTACCATGCTGCACAGTGTTGATTGACTGTCTGATCAGGAAGCTACCTTTTGCTTGTCCCCTTGTTCAGCTCTCGGAGAAGGAAACGTAAGGGAGATTGGCAAAGTATCTTTACAAATATTTAAAAGACTGATATAATATAAAATAGTGATTCTTCTTCCCTCCCAAGAAAGTCATTCAGGCAGTTTCCCTGCCACAGAACTGAACTTCTTTGTTGCCTTGTTCAAGCAGCTGGTTGTGAAAGGAGAACATCAGGAAGATGACCAGATTCACGAGCCAGGAGATCAAGTGAACATCAAACTCGAAGGAGATGCAAATGCTTGGGTTGGTCTTGTGGCTGTGGACAAAGGAGTCTATGTGCTTAACAAGAAGTACAAGCTTACACAAACCAAGGTGAGGCAGGGAAGGATGCGTGATGACACAAGAATGTACAGAATTCAATTGGTAAAGGCACATTCACCAGGGGCTGTTGGAGGTTGATTGGGAAATGTACACAGTTACTTCATGCAAGAATTATGTGCACGTTCTCCATGAGGCCTGGTTGAATGTGCACAATGGTTGATTGTAATGTACATTAACAGTTCACCTTACATTTCCCCTTAACTTATTTATTGATTTCCCCCTCTCATACTGTGCCTCCTCCATACCAGATATGGGACTTAGTGGAAAAGAGTGACATTGGATGTACAGCCGGCAGTGGCAGGAACAATCTGGGTGTGTTTGAAGACGCTGGACTTGCCCTGGTGACCAGCAATAAGCTTTCCACGGAACAGAGATCAGGTATTATTGGGGAGGGTGTTGGTGCCGGTGAGATGGCAAAGGAGTTCCAGTGTGAGAAAGACCTTTCACCTAAGAGAAGGGCCTAGACTCTTTTCTGGCTCAAGTGCTAGCATGGCATTATCTGAAGATTATATATGGGATGCGGGTGGCGCTGTGGGTTAAACCACAGAGCCTAGGGCTTGCTGATCAGAAGGTCGGCGGTTCGAATCCCCGCGACAGGGTAAGCTGCAGATTATGCCCCAGGATGCCAGGCAGAGGGGGGTGGGGGTGCAGGTTCTTGGACTGAACTGTCCCACTACCCCCCACTGTGTGATATGCAAATACACGTGACGAATCTCAGAAGACTGCTGTTTCTAAGAAACAGCTTCAGCAATCAGGGCAATCAGCAATACTCCACATTGCACCCCCTGTAAGATGTCTTAATGAGAAATGGCAGCTATCAGGAGTTCATTGTCACATGTGTAACATGTAGTTAAGCCTTACATGGGAGTAAGTCCCATTGGACTCTGTGGGAACCACTTTTACGTAAACATGCATAAAGTCAGTCTCCATAGGAATTAGAATTCAGCGGCACCAACAGCTTATTTCAGTTCCAAACAATTCGTTTTTGTTCCTCCCTTTTCTACTCCAGATCCAAAGTGCCCTCAGCCTGCAAGACGCCGACGCCGCTCTGTACAGCTCATTGAATCTAAAGCAAGTAAAGGTATGTGATGCATGGCAAAGGCTTCATCAGCTCGGAATGGTGGAGAATTTTGCAATCATTGAACATGAATTCCAGTTCTTATCCAAAATCTCTCATTCAGCTATCAAATGAGCCATTGATTTCCACGTGAATATTAATGAACCTTATCAATGCCAATTTTTAAAATAAATCCAATGAAATTAATGACACTCTTTCTGAACCCAGAACATATTTAACAATGATTTCTTATACTAACGTTGCTCCGTTCATTGTCTTTGTTTTGGAGTAATGGTAGGCATTAACATTTATTGTTATGCACTACAGTGGTACCTCGGGTTACAGATGCTTCAGGTTACAGACTCCACTAACCCAGAAAAAGTACGCCGGGTTAAGAACTTTGCTTCAGGATGAGAACAGAAATCGCGCAGTGGCGGCGTGGTGGCAGTGGGAGGCCCCATTAGCTAAAGTGGTACCTCAGGTTAAGAACAGTTTCAGGTTAAGAACGGACCTCTGGAATGAATTAAGTTCTTAACCCGAGGTACCACTGTAGTCCTAGATACTGCTGAGTTCCAGAAGAGGGGGGAAAACTTTTAAAAATATTGTAACTTGGAGATGTGATTTTAACTGACCTGACCTCAGAGGCTTCAGAAAGAGATTCAGCGCCTGTTTCCTCAGGAGGGATGGCGGGTTGGAGTGGTGTCAAAACAGCTTCCTGATTCTACTGAGCCACTTGGTCAGAATCAATTCACTCTACAATGTTTAACAAATCAATACTTAGCCTTCAGGCTCCCTAAAACGCAATCCCTCTGAGCAAAGTTTTATTCCCCATCCAACAGCTTCACTCTTTCAAGCATTTCCATATGCCACCCTTTCTCAACTTTTGGGCCTTGGGTGTTGTTGGACTACAACTTCCATAATCCCTGACCACTGGTCGTGCTAGCTAGGGATGGGAGTTGTAGTCCATCAACATCTGGGGACCCAAGGCTGAGAAATGCTGCCTTATACGCTCCACCATCTCACCACCATCAGGATAATCCAAAACAATAACATTCATAGCATTTATTTGCACTAGGTCATAGCATTTATTTGCACTAGGGGCTGCACATCTGCTTATCTTGCTCACCAGCCCCACCTACCCCCCATCCCCAATCATCCCTGCCCCACTTGCCAACCCTCCCACTTCCTTTACACCTCACTCAACCCCCATCTCCTCACAGTTTACCTTACCCCCTCACACCCATGATCTCCAGTCGATGCCACTACTGGAGGGGGGAGACACAGAAAGAATCCCCTCCATTGCTTCTGCCAGTGGCAGCAGTGATGACAAGGAGAGCATGATAACACCTTCTTGGGCTTCTCACTGGCTGGCCTACCCAACTGCTCACTTGGCCTGCTTGTATGCCTCCTTAGACTGCCTGCCTCCTATTGGCAGCCATGCAAACTACAGCATGACAACATCCTTACATTTTTACTATATAATAAGATAACAGCTTTCTTCTGATGCCTGTTATGAGTAGCAGAACAACACTGGTATGGGAAAGATTCTTTGATATTTCACATGTTGTTTGCATATTTCAGCTGGCCAATTTCAGAATCGGACACTAAGGAAGTGCTGTGAAGATGGGATGCATGAGAACCCCATGGGCTACAGCTGTGAAAAGCGTATACAATACATTGTGGATCAGACTGAGTGCCAGAATGTTTTCCTTGAATGTTGCCGCTTCATCAGAGACATATTGAATGAGAACGAGCGGGATGACGAACTGATATTGGCAAGAAGCAAGTAGAGTTTTAATAATAATAATAATAATAATATAATAATAATTCAGAGGCACACTATTGGGGAGATGGTAAGTAAGTCTCTCAGAACACTATGGAAGGGCTGCAAAACCCTTTGTTGCTTATGTGATCCCATTGCCCTATCTGACACTTTACATAAGCAGAAAGACTGGGGCCTGGTCTGAGGAGACGGCAGATTTGACAGAAGGAAAGGGAATGAGAGAGGAGTGAAAGGAGTGAAGAGAAGGCAGAAGGACATGAGAAGAGAAGACACAAGGGCATGGACAGATGCAGTTGCACCCTTTTGGACATTGTTTCAGGTGGAGAGGAGCATCTTTAGATTAAACCAAAAGCCTCAAAGAAACAGTGGACATGAGGTGTTTGATGGAAAGGAAGTGCCACATGGGTGTTCTGGGAAGGAGTTCAAGGTGTGTGACGGCTTAGAGTTTAATATAGTCTTGATTTATTTTTATTCCCCCCCCCCAAATTTATTGGGTTTTACAATTTTAAAAGCACAAAACATACATAGTGGTTAAATTTTCATACTTTCCCCCAATATAGTCTTGATTTAAGCCTGGTCTATAAAATGCAGAAAAATTAGTAGAACTCCTGAGGTGGTAGAATAGACTACTATTTTTTACCTCAAGAGGGTGTGTGTGTGCCATTTTTTGAATGTCTTCCCGCTACAAAAACTCCCTGCAAGTACAGTCATACCTTGGATCTCAAATGCCTTGGCTCCCAAACAAATCGGCTCCTGAATGATCGAAACCCGGAAGTGAGTGTTCCGGTTTTCGAATGATTTTCTGAAGCCGAATATCCTGCACAGCTTCTGCGGCTTCCGATTGGCTGCAGGAGCTTCCTGCAGCCAAACAGAAGGCACGCTTTGGTTTCCGAACATTTTGGAAGTTGAACGGACTTCCAGAATTAAAGAATATACAAAACCTCCTTCAGTCTGCAGTGATCTAGCCCATTCTGTCACCTCAAGAATCTCTTATAGTTTTGCTCAGGGCTTTTTTTCTAGAAAAAGAGGTGCTGGAACCCAAGGTTGTTGAGCTCAACCCACTAGTCCAGCATTCTAGTCCAGTGTGGTGTAGTGGTTAAGAGCGGTAGACTCGTAATCTGGGGAACTGGGTTCGTGTCTCCTCTCCTCCACGTGCAGCTGCTGGGTGACCTTGGGCTAGTCACACTTCTCTGAAGTCTCTCAGCCTCACTCACCTCACAGAGTGTTTGTTGTGGGGGAGGAAGGGAAAGGAGAATGTTAGCCACTTTGAGACTCCTTAGGGTAGTGATAAAGTGGGATATCAAATCCAAATTCTTCTTCTTCTTGCTGGATTGTAAACTGCATGCCAAGCATGTTGAGATGGTGGCCTTTTCCTGAAGCTGCTCTTCTGAATGAGAACGAACCCAGAAGTCAAGTTTTGGTTCTGTTATGGCCACTTATTGCAGGGACGTCACAGTGACAAAGGCCATTGCAGCTAAGTCTTTGTCTCCTGTTTTCCCAGGTGACTTTGAGGATGATTTCTTAGCTGATGAAGATATCACTTCTAGGACTCAGTTTCCAGAGAGCTGGTTATGGCGAACAGAACAGCTGACTGCACCTCCTAATGATCAAGGGTACGAAGCTGTAATGGCTAGGTTCTCCTTTGGAGCCTAGTGTCTGCTCTACAGATTTAGGCTGCAATCCTATCTCCATTTACTTGTAGGAAGTACCATTTAACTCAAGTATACACACACAGTGCAAGAGAGAGGATTATGCTGTTTAGGTAGCTTGACAATAATTCCTTCTTCCCAGAGCTTAGGAATCTTGACAAGATAGTCTTCAACACCTTCACCAAAACTACAGTTCCCAGGATTCTTTAGAGTAGGGGTAACCAATGCGGTTACCTCTAGATGTTGCAGGACTCCAATTCCCATAATCCTCAGCCAGCACTGCCAATAGTCAGGAATGAAGGGAGTTGTATTCCAAAACAGCTGCATGGCAGCACGTGAGCTAGCCCTATTTTAGGTGAAGCTTTGAACGCTAAGCTTGTGTGGAGCCGATATCTATCCACCACATAATTTGTCAAAGAGGAAGAGCAGGGTGTAAGATGTAGTTTTTATCTGAAGGATGGTGGCTAAAACACTTGGTTCAGAGCAAACACACATGAGCCATGAGGAAAGTCCACCAGAATTGTACCACTATGGTCTTAGCTGTCTCATAACTTGGTCCCAGCGGCGGAGGAAGCCGCTTGGGTGCCTGGGGCGGCGCGCCCAGGGGCGGAGCGAACCACCCATAGGGGCGGGATGAGGGCAGGGCGAGCTGCCTATAGGGGCGGGGCGCATCGTGGAGCCTCCAGAGTCTGCCTGCCTTCTCCCACTCAGCCACCCTACAGCTGGGGGGTAGGCAGCGGGCGGACCGTTTGGGAAGCCACCACAATTCTTGGGCAGGCACCGTGGTGAGTGCTGTCCGGCATTTTGTCACCCCCCTCAGTGGTGACACCTGGGGCGGCCCACACCCACTGCACCCCCTTCCTCCACCTCTGCTTTGTCCCTAGAGCTTCAGGTAAAACCTGGATGGAACTCTTCCAAACTCTGGTCAGATAAACATGGATAAACAAGATAAACAGCTAAACAGATAAGCAAATAAAACATGGACTGATCACCTCAACATATGTAAGAACAGAGATGACCGAACATGCCTCAATCCATTCCAATATCTATTCACATTTTCATTGGGTATTTTCTATTCCACAGCAACTGATTTATTTTGCACGAGTCTACATTCCATTCTGATGTCTACTGATGATAATATATGTAATTTAAAAAAAAAAACCAACTTTTTTATTACATAGCACCCAATAGACATGCATTATCTTAGCCACCAACAGATATTTGCTTATCCGTTATCTTCCCTGTGTAGCAGCTGCACTCAGACACGGTACCTTTCCTGTTGTTCCTAGGATCTCATCCAAAACAATATCTGTTTACCTGAAGGATTCAATCACCACCTGGGAGGTGCTGGCCGTGAGCATTTCAGACACAAAAGGTGAAGAAGAGCAGGTGGGAGACAGGGTGTGGGGAGGTGATGCCAGGTGATGCCTTGACAAAAATCGAGGATAGGCAATGTTCAAGTTCTTTTGATTTTTCAACCTGCTTCCTTTCCCGTTGGCTCGCCTTGCAGGGATCTGTGTGGCTGACCCTTATGAGATAACCGTCAGGAAGGACTTCTTCATCGATCTACGGCTACCCTATTCAGTAGTGAGGAATGAACAGGTGGAGATCCGGGCTGTTCTCTACAACTATAGGAGGCGGGATCTCAAGGTAAGCGCAAGCTTTTGGCAGAAGCATTTGATGTTGATGATTTCATGCTTAATTGGTTTTACGCAAATTGGGTGTTGCCTGTTTATTTTTACACTGTAACCTGCTCTGGTATTGCTTGTTATGAAAGGTGTGTGCACTTCAGTCCAGCTGCAGGGAAACTGCATTGCAAATCCACACTGTAAGGGGTACTGTGAGTATTTGCAGGGGCCAGGCCCTGAGCTCAGTGAGGAGTTGCAGAACTCCTTGCTGTGCTTGTCTTGGGGGAGTCAGGTAAGTAAGATCCTTCCGGCGGGAAGGTAAACGGCATTTCCGTGCGCTGCTCTGGTTCACCAGAAGCAGCTTAGTCATGCTGGCCACATGACCTGGAAGCTGTAAGCCGGCTCCCTCGGCCAATAAAGCGAGGTGAGCACCGCAACCCCAGAGTCATCCGCAACTGGACCTAATGGTCAGGGGTCCCTTTACCCTTTATGATATGTAAAATGAACCATGGGAAGAGAAGAAGGGAAGCCATTGGTCACGGGTCCCTTTACCTTTAGAGGCTGTTTGCAAGTACCTTTCCTGTCATTAAAGCACACATACTTCCCCCCCCCCAATCACAGACTGAATGATCCCCGCCCCTGCCCCCCATTATAATGGATCACTTCATTCTCTTTTCTCCTCAGGTGCGGGTGGAGCTGATACACAACCCAGCCTTCTGCAGCGCCTCCACTGCCAAGGAAAAATACCGACAGATGCTCACTATTAAAGGCCAGTCCTCCAGAGCAGTGCCATTTGTGGTCATTCCACTAAAGATGGGACACCATGACATCGAGGTCAAAGCTGCTGCCTTGGGAGGCGCTGCGGACGGCGTGAAGAAGAAGCTGAAGGTTGTGGTACGTAACAAGATGTGCAGAGGAAGGGCCACTCAGATGATCAAGGGTCTGGAAAGCCAGCCTTATTTATGTGGAATGGTTCTGGGAGCTGGGTCTGTTTAGCCTGGAAAAGAGGAGACCGAGAGGAGATATGATAGCCAACTTCAAATATCTCAAGGGCTGTCACATGGAAGTGGGAACAAGCTTGTTTTCTCCTGCCCAGGAGGGTAGGACCTGAACCAGTGGCTTCAAGTTACACTCAAGGGGGTTTGCTCTCTAGAACTGAGGGCACCTGGAGTCACTTCTCCTAAGCTAGGCACCATGTTCCCACAATCCATGGCTTCTATTTCTCTCGTGGGCGATTGCAGCTAGGGTGTGCTGGTCCCGTGGGTTACCCGAAAGGTGAGGTCCAAGTCCGGTCCGTGGTCAGAGGTGCAACATAAAGGCAGTCCGTAGTCACTGAAGCTGGGTGCAGGGCAGGGAGTCAGGCAAAGTCAGGAACAGGTAGGCAAGCAGGGAACCAGGGCAGGTCAGGAGCTCAGGCAGGAAAGCAGGACAGGTTTCAAGCAGGAACACTGGCAGGAACTGGTCAGTAACAATGTTGCTCCTGCAACTTGGGGCTGGCCGGCCTTTATCTGCCCCGAGGCATAGGGCGGCCCCGATCCTCTGGTGACTCACCTCTCCTGGCTTGGAGGCGAGCACTCGTCTTGCGGGAACTCAGTTCCCTTCGCCTCTCTGCCCTGAGCCTCTGCAGCTCAGGAGAGGCTGGAGGGTTACCGGACCCAGAGGCAACCTCAGCTTCCCCTGACAGGGCTAGGAGTGGAGCACCTGCAGGCAATGGGCCCTCCACCCCATCAGGAGCCAGAGCAGACTCAGCAGATGCCTGCACTTGAGGATCCAGCACAGGTGAGGACCCTTCAGACTCAGGCCCTAGCCCCGGCTCTGCTAGTTCTGGAGGCGGGAAATCCAGTGCAGGCTGGGATCCCTCAGGTTCAGCATCTGAGTCTGAATCCCAGGCCATCACAAAGGGGTAGAGTAGGCACGGAGCAGTTTCAGTTTAACTGGGCATTTAGTTTGGAGACAGGGGATGTTTTTACTCACTCACTCTGGGAAGGGATGGTATAGAAAATGAATTGTAAATAAATGGGAGCAACCTTGGAGAGAGAGAGAGAGTGCATTGCAGGGTGTGCCAACTGGATCCCCCAAATTTAGATTACTCCTGTAGAGGGGGATGCTTTTCACAAGCACCACAGGGTCTGAAAAGAGCTCTCCCTTCTCCTGGTGGGCTCTGTCAGCCAGGGGCAAAGCAAAGAGAACCGGCACCCAGTGCGGGGTGTCAGGGGACGGGGCAAATCGCCCGGTGACTCATGCATGTGTGCCGTACATAGGGTGCATGTGTGTACCATACGTAGTGCCACTACACATGTGCCGCCAGGCAGTTTGCCGACGGTGCCGCTCGAGTGCTGTAGGAACGGTGGCAGAGGGTGCAGCTGTGAGCGGAGGATCCTTCGCACACGGCTCTGGTGGGCCGATGGCAGCGGCTTGCGCCGCTGAGCCCAGGGGCAGTGAGGAGAGCCCCCCACAGGGTGCCTTCTTGTCACCCCCCTCAGAGATGGCACCCAGGCTGGACTGCCCCCCGCCCCCTTCCTCCGCCACTGCTGTCAGCTTGTTAGGATACAGGTGGGCTTCCTAGGACATCAGGGCTGACCTAAGAATTGATGGAATGGAATCTGTGACTATCCAGCTGTGGTGGCAAAGCACCATTTTGGTGCTGCCTATGGATGAGGGACTATTGACCCCTAACCCAGGATTGCTACAATGCCTTAGCTACAGGGGATTTATGGGGCTGACCTGAACCTCTTTCTGTGTTATATCCAGGCACAAACATGTTACTGAATCATACTGCATTTGCAACAGAAGCTAGATCTGATGCTTATGTTTGCCCTGTCCTGCTGCCTTTTTGAATTGCTCTTTGCTGCCATGTTCAGTAATATTTGCAGTGAGACTTGTTCTGTTCTTTCTTCTTGCCCCAGCCTGAAGGGATGCAGAGAAAACTTGTGACTGTCCTTGAGCTGGATCCAGCTACGCAAGGGAACAGCGGTAACCCTTTTTCTTCAGGGCTTCCGTTTTCCTTCTCTTTCTTCGCCCCTGGAAAAACATCTCTCAGCTCTTTCACTTGCTCACCAGGGAAAACGGGTATCATTTTGTCCAGAAGATTTCAGATGGGAGTTCTTTTCTCTTGTGGAGATTGTTCTGAGCAGAGAGGAAGGCATCTCTATATAAGGGGAGGAGATTAATAGGTACCGCTGCGATGGAAGGTAAACAGCGTTTCCAAGCACTCTGACTTCCGTCACAGTGTCCCATTGTGCCAGAAACGGTTTAGTCCTGCTGGCCCATAGCTGTCAACTTTCGGATTTGAAAATAAGAGATTTTTTCAAACTTTCGGATTTGAAAATAAGGGATGCCGCGAGGGCGGTGCAATGGCACCAAGTAGCCTCACCACCCTGCGCTCCAGAGGCTGCGCGCGAACGGGTGAGCGAAAGAGCGAGCGCATAGACGGCAGGCAGGCTGTCTGTCTGGTTGGGCGTGAGGGTCTGGCTGCACAAGGCATGCAAGCTCCGCCCCCAGTCGGTCTCAGACTCCTTATTGGCAGCCGAGCAACACAGCTGAGGAGCCTCCCTGGCCGGCAGGGAGGGAGAGGAGCTGCTTCCTTTGAAATCCGGGAAATTTAAAGGATATCAACAATCCAGGATAGCAGCAGGAAACGGCATTGGAATAAAGGAGTTTCCCGCCAAAAAAGGGAGGGTTGACAGCTATGTGCTGGCCACATGACCGGGAAAGCTATCTGTGGACAAATGCCGTCTCCCTTGAATTGAAAGTGAGATGAGCGCCGCAACTCCACAGTTGCCTTTGACTGGACTTAACCATCCGGGGCATATTTTGCACGCAGAAGGTCCTAGGAACTGTCCACGGAGTTCCCAGTTGAAAGGATCAGGTAGCAGGTGATAGGGACAGACTTGTGGCAGAGAAGGTGGAGAGCTGGTTCCGGAATTGATGTATTAATAGATAATATGTGAAACGTGCAGGGATGAGTAAGATTAGAATAATAGAATAAGAGAATTATTTATCAAAGGGTAATAACACAACAATGAGAAGTTAAAAAAAATTGAGATCACGCAAGGGGGAGGGGGAGTGGGGATGAAGAGGGAATTTATTATATTGGGTGTAATATTAAGTTTGGATATGTGGTGTAAAATTAAGATGAATGTTTGATGTATGTAAGTTTTTATTGTGGGTGTGTACTTTGCTTTGGTGAAAATTTAATTTAAGAAGAAGAAGGTGGAGAGCTGCTACCAGTCAGAGCAGGCAACATTGAGCTGGATGGACAGATAGTTTGACTGAATCCATTGCCCTTCTATACCCATGTTCCCTCTTAGCTTGATAATGCTCCGACATTATATTATGTGTACCTACACGTATAGTAGGTACACAGAATATAATGTGTGAACACCCCCCTAGTTTTCTATGAAGTTCCTGCATGGAACCTCTGGTTTGATGCCGCTTTTAGAAATGGATGTGGAAAAGCAACACTAAAACAGTTTAATGTGGAAGCAATAAGCAACTAATGTTTCTGCCTCCTTGTAATTTTCCTCTTTTTCCTCCCTTTTTTCAGATGGAGTCCAGGAACATCAGGTCAAAGCTAGGAGTTTAGAAGATATCATTCCTGGCACAGATCCTGAGATCAAAATTACTGTTCAAGGTAAGCGCTAGTTACAGTAGTGGCCAAAATTGTGGAAAACTTTTGGAAAAATTGTATTTATGAGGTTTGATGGCTCATAACACCACTTTCTTTTGGAGCAATACTATAAAATTATATATCAATGGAAAGATAATTTAATGAAGAATGCAATGCAACAAATTTTGTTCAATTATCTGTATTCTATCAAAGATTATAGCCAAATAACCAGAAAAAGGAAGCACAACTTGCTTAGGTTGATATGCAGTAGCTTTCCTTCATTTAAACCTCAGAAATACACTTTCCCCAAAAGGTTTCCACAATTTTGACCATTAGTGTGCTTCGACATGCAGAAGTCTAGGCTTGCAGAACTGAAAACGATCAAAGCCCCACCCTGACTTGCCCCCTGCAGCAACCCACCACCCCCAGGAATATGCTCCTGGGGCAAGCACTCCGAGAATTTCTGAAGTGATAGACCATACAGCAGGCAGAGCCTCCTCTGCTGATCTCAGTGAGAGTGGCAGGTGGAAAAAAAGCTTTAAGGCTTTCAAGGGAATAACCCTTGAATTAGGCTTGGAAGCTAATTATACCAGCCCTTGATGCAAAGGGGACAAGGGTGGCAGAAAAGAAAACTAGTTAGAAGAAGGAGGCAAGTCTGCAAAGAGCTGCCCGTACGTTCTGGTGGGTTTTATTAGGTAGGTGAGGGAATATAATTAACTCTATTTTATTCCCCTACAGACCCGTGTGTGTGTGTGTGTGTGTGTGTGTGTGTGTGTTAGCAGAAAGGATCCGCTTACCACTTGCATTTAAGAGCATGAGGCTGAGCAGTGTTTAAATCCCATCTCCTGTGGTTTAATTGAAAGCATAGGAATTAGCCGCTGGGCTGATCTCCCGCTATGTTGCCCCAAATGTCAAAGAAACAGGCTAGAGACTGAAATGTAAGTTTAAAGCTTACAGTTTACTCACAGTCCAGCATTCGTCCTTAGAAACAACAGCAGTAGAAATAAATGCAGGTAAAACACTTGTGTTTACAGCAATAACAGCTTCAGGTATGGGCCTAATCTTGGAGCAAGCGGGAAGACGTCTGTCTCCATTGCTGATTGAATAGAGAGGGGGGAGCAGGAAATACTTCATTTTTGGTTCTTTCCTCCCAGGAGAGGAGGGGGAAATGATATCACACAGAGCCTTCTCTACCAATTTCCTTTCTATGGTCTAAGTCTGTCTATCAGCAACGCAGCTCTGTGTTCATAACCCATTCACATGCTAACTAGCAAGAAAATGCATGCTTAGATTTGACTGCTTATCTCCCACACTTACAATCCAGCAAGAAGAAGAAGAGTTTGGATTTGATATCCCGCTTTATCACTCCCCTAAAGAGTCTCAAAGTGGCTAACATTCTCCTTTCCCTTCCTTCCTGTCAGGTTTCTCTTATCGGTTGTTCAATAGGAATGCCAAAGCCATTTGTCTTTAAGTCCTTTTATTCAGTGCCAAACTATTTACAGTGCAGAGCTCAGCCTTATCATGTCTGCTCAGTCACTTGCAGAATCCGGAAGTGCCTCCCTCCTGTTTTGGCGCCAACACCACAATCTCGGCAACCTAAATTGCCGTCTTCTCCTCCTACGTGATATCTGCGCCAGAACTGACGCTTCCCCCTCCGTGCGAGTCTGCTGGGTGGTGCCAGGTCTCCCACTATCTCTCTGGACACTTTGCACTCCCTGGCTCCCAGCCACTAATTGCTCCTCCCCCGAGACTGGACTGCTAGTTTCACTTGAAGATGAATCTGTTGTCAACACAGGTTGCGGCTCTCTATAAACACTCAGAGCTGGACTGGCAGGGGCGGGCAGATCCCTGACACTTCCCCACAACAAACACTCTGTGAGGTGAGTGGGGCTAAGAGACTTCAGAGAAGTGTGACTAGCCCAAGGTCACCCAGCAGCTGCATGTGGAGGAGCGGAGACGCGAACCCGGTTCCCCAGATTACGAGTCTACCGCTCTTAACCACTACACCACGCTGGCTCTCAGCAAGGCTAAGATTGCAACCCACACAAGTCCCTACTGCATGCTTGGGTTCACATGTCTGCTATCATTCTTTCTGTGGCCAGGAGACCCCGTGGCTCATATTGTTGAAGACTCAATTGATGGGACCAAACTGAAGCACCTTATTGTAACGCCCTCTGGCTGTGGGGAGCAGAACATGATCACCATGACGCCATCGGTTATTGCCACCCACTACCTCGACACCACAAGGCAGTGGGAGAAGCTTGGGATGGAGCGCCGCTCTGATGCAGTCAATCAGATCATTCAAGGTAAGGCAATCGGGTGTCTCCAGAGCTGTTCCTTCTCCAGCTTGTGCAAAGGTCTGTCCATGGCTTCTTGAGTTGTTCATCCATAGAAACACTGAGTTCAGGACCCTCCTAGATCAAGAGTGCCACAGAACTTACAACAGGTTTCAGGCTTCTCCCCATATAAACCGCCCCAGACCCTGTAATCATCATGTGAGGCCCTTCTTCGTGTGCTTCCTTCACGTGAGGTCCGGAGGGCAGCAACTTGAGAACAGGCCTTTTCTGCAGTGGCTCCCCATTTGTGGAACGCTCTCCCCAGGGAGGTTTGTCTGGCGCCTTAATTATACATCTTTAGGCGCCAGGTGAAAACGTTCCTCTTCAACCAGGCCTTGGGCTGATTAATATTCCACAGCCTTTGAAATATGTTTGTGGGAGGGAAGGTTATTGTTTTGTTTTGTTTTTGTTTTAACTATTTTGTGCTTTTATCCTGTATTTTTATCTCATGGGCTACCCTGAGTTCTTCAGATGAAGGGCCGAATAATAATAATAATAATAATAATAATAATAATAATAATAATTAATTAATTAATAATAATAATAAATAATAATCAGTGCTTTTTTTCCTTAAAAAATTGTTCAGGGATATGCTCATTTTGACTCAAGAAAATCACCATTTTATAGTTCAAATTGGGAAAAATAAATATAGTGGTAGCTCTGGTTACGTACTTAATTCGTTCCGGAGGTCCTTTCTTAACCTGAAAACGTTCTTAACCTGAAGCACCACTTTAGCTAATGGGGCCTGCTGCTGCGCCGCCGCTGCCCGATTTCTGTTCTCATCCTGAAGCAAAGTTCTTAACCCGAGGTAATATTTCTGGGTTAGCAGAGTCGGTAACCTGAAGCGTATGTAACCTGAGGTACCACTGTACAGTAAATGGACAAAAGTACAAAGAACATGCATTACCTCATATTACACAGCTGGCATCTCACACTAACTTCCACATTGGCATGAGGTTGTGTGCACTAATATCTTCCCGATTCCTCTGCTAGATTCCAACTCCTAATTCACACATTAAACGCTTGCTTTCATCTGAGACTCATGAAACACTGTGACAGGAAATGAGGCTGCCATCGGCAGCAGCAACAGAACTGACGATTCACCGTGCTAGAGAAGAAACTAAATTTTTTAGTTTCTTCTCCCGTTAGATTCACAAAATGTTTAGGGGTACGCGTCCCCCTGCACCCCCCCCCGGAAAAAAAGCACTGGTAATATTTTATTGAAGAAGAGGTAATGGCCTCTGAGAAATTTCTAAAGCCTACTTGAGTTGCCGCCATACCCATTTACAAGGTTAGGAATTTTCATCTCCCTTTTTTCTCATCTGGAGAATCCTAAGATAACATGAAGGAAACTGCCTATTTCTCAACTGCCTATGCCTCATAGTGGCGGTGCCTGTTCTGCTCTGTGTTAAGATCTGGATGGGGCAAAGCAACCCTGTTCCTCAACTACAGAGAGACCAGAAGGAAAAGCTGAAAAGGACACAAGGAAAAAGGCATGTGCAAAGGAAGAGCAGATGAGGCAGTGTAGCAATTAAATAAAAGGGGGATGGAGCAAAGTTTCTTTCTGTGCAGTTGCCTGTCTGGATGCATTCGTCTAAGCATCTGGAGCAGCATTTCAGACTTTTGTTTCTCTTCCTCCCTTTCTAGGTTATACCCAGCAGATGACATACAAGAAAAAAGACCACTCCTATGCTGCCTTTGAAAACCGCAAAAGCAGCACTTGGTAAAGGCAGTACTACCGTGTTTCCCCTAAAATAAGACACTGTCTTATATTTTGTTTTCCTCAAAAAAACACAGTACAGTGGTCCCTCGACTTACGAATGACCCGACTTCCGTATTTTTCGAGTTCTGATTGAAAAAATTTTTTCGACATTTTTTCGACCTCCGAATGGAAATCGTTGCCGTTTTAGATGCGGTTTCCTCGACCTACGAAGTTTAGATGCGGTTTTTTTCGACTTATGAATTTTTTTCGGATATTTTTCTCCCAATGCATTCCTATGGGGACTCGACTTACGATCTTTTCCGACCTATGAATGGCCATTCGGAACGGATTACATTCGTAAGTCGAGGGTCCACTGTATGGCTTATTTTCGGGGAATGTATTATTTTAACCGCTCTGCATCAGTACGCTGCATAGCCACGCCTATCCAGACCGTCTTAAAGGAGAGGCACCCCATCGCTATATCTTATTTTCGGGGTATGGCTTATTTTCAGGGTATGGCTTATATTTCGCAAATGCGTAGAAATCCTGCTACAGCTTATTTTATGACTATGTCTTATTTTAGTATACTACTTATTATGGTAGTATAACAACAACAACAACAACAACAACTTATTATTATTTCATTGTTCCAGCGCGGGGACAATGACAATAAAGATTTATTCTATTCTATTCTATTCTAATCATAAAACTAACACAGTATACAACAAACATAAAAACAGGCAATCAATTATGGGTAGATATTGTGAACATTCTCAATGAGGTCTGGGGAATGTGCACAATCGCTGGTTGTTAAGCACATATCCACTCAACTTACATTCCCTTTAACATATGTATAACTTCAGTGCGGGACAGTGCATCTGATAAAGTACATTGTAATTCAAAAACTTGCCCTGTAATTAATTTGTTAGCTTTTAGGGTGCCCAACATGTTCTTCCTGTTTAATGGTAGAGCTGATGCTTCGTATTCTCTGCAGGCTAACGGCTTATGTCATAAAAATCTTTGCCATGGCTTCCGGAATAGTACCTTCTATTAACAACGAATACCTCTGTGAAGGTGTGAAGTGGCTGATTCTGGAGAAGCAGAAACCAGATGGAATTTTCCATGAAGATGCTCCTATGATCCATGGAGAAATGCAGGTGTGCTGACAAACTGTTTCTCTGCAAGGAAGGTGTGAGGGGGATGTGTGTGTCCTCCTCAAGAGTAAGCGACTCGACAGTCTGTTTAACTTATGTACAAGTTTATTTCACCGACAAGCTTTACAGTTCATCATCCTCCTCCGAGGAACCAGATTCTCCAAGTAAGGGTTTCCGCTTTTCCCCCCAGCATAAAAGCCTCTTAAAACTCCAACGCCTCCTCTCACTCCTCCTTTTCCGCTTCTTGACTCTGCCGGCCCCTGCGTTGCCCTCATCCCTTTCACTTTCATCCTCCCTGGAAGTTGTTGCAGAGGCTCCGGCTACATCCTCGACCCCTTGCTCTCCCTCCGTCTCCATGTTCTCCTCTCCTCCCATAGGCTCCCACGCCACCCGCTCTTCCTCCATCAGCACAGGTGGCGACACCTCTTCACTCCCACTTCTCCACACCTCCTTCCCTGTCTCTGGCGACAGCCTAGGTGCTGCCTCTTCCTGCTCCCATGCTCGCAATACCTCCTCTGGCGTCCATGGGTGACCTCCGGATGCCTCTGTCCCTTGCGCCACCCCTCCTGGCTCGGGCCAGTCCCTGACATCCATCCCCCCTCCCAAGCCCCCCTTCCCCTCCTGAGGCGGCTCGGTGGGTGTTACCCCAGGGTAGCCAAGATCCCCGGCTGGATCCCATTCCCCTCCTTCACTCTCTCCTGCCGTTCCTGGTGAAGAGGGGAATCCCAAGAAGATGGTGGTGTCTGCACTGGATGATGACGACGAGGACTGGAACACCTCCTCCCAATCCTTCCTGCCCCAGGGAGGAGGGAGACATCGCGACCCCCATTCTTCTGCTGCCGCGATATCCCCTTCCACCTCCATTCCTTCCGTTGGTGAATGAGGGCTACTCTGCAACTCGTTGCCACCCCCACCACTGTCTGCACCCGAGGATGGGAACCCCCAGAAGTCCCCCTCCTCTGAATCTGTGGGTTGAAACACCTCTCTCATTTGCCATCTGTACGGCTTCGGTTTGTCGGGATACAGTGCATGGAATTCCAACACTAAATACTCCTTGGTGACATCTTCCGCCGGAATCCACGTGTTCTCCGACTCCGGCTCCCCCTCCCATGCTACTAAGTACTGCAATTCATCCCCTCTCCACCTGGAATCCAGGATGGCCGTGGCTTCATTGAAGTGCTCCATGTCTACCAACGGCAATTCCTGCGACCCCCTCTGGTCCCCTTGTTGATACCTGTGCGGTTCTCTGAACTTGGATAGGAGCGACCTGTGGAAGACCGGGTGAATTCTCATGGTCTCCGGCAATTGCAACCTGAACGCCACTGGGTTGATCTGCTCCACCACTTCGAAAGGCCCAATTTTACATTGCCTCAGCTTTTTGCCCCTGCCTGGCATGGGCAATCCCTGGGTGGACAACCAAACTTTGTCTCCCACTTTGATGCTCTCCCCTTCCCTTCGGTGCTGGTCTGCTGCTCTTTTGTAAGCACTTTTCGCCCTTTCTAGATTTTCTCTGAGCAATTGGTGCAAAGCCTGTAGCTCCTCAGCAAATTGCTCCGCTGCTGGCACGTCTCCCGCCTTCCCTTCACCTCCCCCCGTTGGAAAGGCTCTCGGGTGATTGCCGTAGACTGCCTGGAAAGGAGACATGCCTGCGGACACCTGTTGAGCGTTATTGTACGCAAACTCCGCAAGCGAGAGCCTGTCACTCCAATCACTGTGTTGCTGAGATGCGTAGCAGCGCAAATACTGCTGCAAAATCGAATTTACCCGCTCCGATTGCCCGTTGGACTGAGGATGGCGAGCAGAGGACAAGTTCACCTGCACCTGCAAGATTTGCATGAGCTTACGCCAGAACCGTGAGGTGAACTGAACTCCACGATCTGAAATTACTCTTTCTGGCATGCCATGGTGCTTGAAAACATGCTGTACAAACAGCTTGGCCGTTTCCTCAGCTGAGACTACCTTAGGGCATGCAATGAAGTGTGCCATCTTGGTCAAAAGGTCAACTACCACCAACACTGCAGTTTTGCCTTTGGATGGGGGTAGGTCGGTGATGAAATCTAAGGAAACCGCTTCCCACGGTTTACTGGGGATGGGGAGAGGTTCTAGCAACCCAGCCGGCCTTTCTCGCTCCCCTTTGGCTCTTTGGCACACCTCACACCCCCTGACGTATTCCTTGACTTCCTGCCTGACTCTGGGCCACCAAAACTCTCTCGTGACCAACACCGTGGTTTTGAACTGCCCAAAATGCCCTGCTGTGGGGTTGTCATGGAGCTGTCTGAGAACTCTAGCACGCATCTCCTCCCCAGGAACATACAGTGCCCCTTTGAACAACAGCAGCCCCTCCTTTTCCTCAAACCCTTTCGCCTTGGGATCCCCCTCCCTCAGTTCCTTCAGTTTGCGCCGTGCAAAGTCATCGGCTAGGGTGAGGCGCACCAGTTCTTCCCGCCCCCCTAGAGTTGCGCCACACCTCCATTGTTCAGGTTGGAAGATCGCTCTTGCCACTGGAGGCCCTTGCTCCTCCAGGTACTCAGGCTTTCTGGATAGGGCGTCCGCTCTGACGTTCTGGTCACCTGGAACATACTGGATATGAAAATTAAAGTTAGCAAAGAACTCTGCCCATCTCATTTGTCTCTGGTTGAGAATTCTGGCCGTGCGCCAGTACTCCAGGTTCTTGTGGTCCGTGTACACCTGGATTTGATGCTGCGCCCCCACCAAAAAATGGCGCCAATGCTTGAAAGCCGCTACCACTGCTAACAACTCCTTGTCCCAAATTGCGTAGTTGGCCTCCGACTTGTTCAGCTGTCTGGAATAAAACGCACATGGCCTCCATTCCTGCGTCGGATCTTGTTGTAGTAGAACCGCTGCGATTGCTCTATTTGAGGCATCTGTCTCTATCCTGATGGGCTTGGTGGAGTCGACATGCAGCAATTGCGCCTCTGAAGCGAAGGCCCCTTTGAGGGCTTCAAAAGCCTTCTGCGCCTCCTCCGTCCATCGGAATTTCTTCTTGCCTTTCAAACAGTCCGTGATTGGCGCTGTCATGTCTGCAAATGCCGGTAGGAACTTGCGATAGAAATTTGCGAAACCGACGAAACGCTGCACATCTTTCTTGGTTTTGGGGCTCTTCCATTGCAGGATTGCCTCTACTTTATCAGTGTCCATGGCAATCCCCTTGTCAGAAAGACGATAGCCCAAAAAGTCCACTTCCGTCGCGTGAAACTGACATTTCTCCAGCTTGACACATAGATGATTTTCCTGGAGTCGTCTTAACACCTCCTTGACGTGTGTCACGTGTTCTTCCGGGTTTTGGGAGTATACTAAGATGTCATCAAGATACACGACTGCATGCTTGAACAACAGAGGACCCAGGACATGATGCATGAACGCCTGGAAGCATTGGCTGCCTGCCTGTAACCCGAAAGGCATTACCAAATATTCATAAGCTCCTAGAGGCGTGTACATGGTTGTTTTCCATTCATCACCCTCCCTGATTCTTATGAGATTGTATGCTCCCCTTAAATCCAGCTTGGTGAACATCTTGCCCTTGCGTACTGCCGCCAGCAGGTCGTCAATTCTGGGCATGGGATAAGAGATTGGTTGGCTGATGGAATTTAGGACCCTGAAATCACAAATCAAGCGTTTCTCTGTCGTATTCCTTTTGTCCACCCAGAACACTGGGCTGCCCCCTACTGCCTTGCTTTCCCGAATGAAACCCCTGGCCAGGTTCTTGGCAATAAAGTCCTTCAAGTTTGCCAACTCCTGCTCTGACATCGTGTAGAGCTTGCCTGGTGGCAACTGCGCTCCTGGCAACAGGTTAATCTGACAGTCATAGGGGCGGTGGGGTGGCAGTTTGTCCGCCTCTCTCTTGCTGAACACTTGCTGGAACTCTGCATACTCCTCTGGAAGCGTCACTTCCCCCGCCTGCAGTACTGCTGCTGCCATCTGGCTTTGGGGGTATAACTGCTGCAAACAGTTCTCCATGCAATGTGCCGATCCAAACGTTAGAGAGCGCTGGCTCCAGCTGATGACAGGGTCGTGCTGAGTGAGCCATCCCATTCCCAAGATGATGGGGGGACCTGCCAAAGAGGTGACATGAAACGCCAGCACCTCTGAATGCCTGCCTATTTGCATCTTCATGGGGGGTGTACTGTGCGTGACCGCCCCCCCTTTTAGCTCTCTTCCATCTATGGTGGTAACTTGGAGCGGAAAATCCACCTCCAGTAGATGGATCTGATGCTGCAGGGCAAAGTCTCTATCAAAAAAATCCGTACTCGCTCCTGAATCGACCAGCGCCGGGATTTGCAGTGTGCAGCCATTGGGTAGCTGCAACGCTATCTCTAACACAATCCCTGGCTTCGGAGCGTTGGGTGGGTGGGCTTGGGAAGGCTGAGCGGGGGAGGGCTGTGGGGGTGTGCTGCTTTGAAGCTGAACGGGTGAGGGCTGTGGGGGTGTGCTGCTTTGAGGACTCTTTACTGTAACTGCGCCTGGCTGCTGGTCCCCTCGTCTTGCCGCCAGGCATTTCCGTTTCCCGCCACCGCCGTTTCTTCCACCCCCTCCTTTACAGCCATTCCTGCCATTCCCTGCCACATTTTCCTTTGATCGCAGTGCTTTGCTAGGTGGCCACTCCTTAAACATACGTAACATTTCTTAGGGACTTTCCCGCCCTGCGCATCACTGCCCTTGCCCACGGTTTGATTTGAAAAAGGGCGCGCGCGGGCTCCTCCCAACTCCATGGGCACTTCCTGCCGGGTTTGGGGCTGCGCGCCGAAGGTTTTCTCTCCCGGGGGAGGGGCCCGGATGTTGAACCACCTCCCAGGCTTCCCCTCCCGTCTCACCTTGTCTCGGCACTCCAAACGCACTCCAATCGCTAAAGCGGCTTGCATGAGGCTGTCGAGATCCTCCAACGGTCCTGATTTCGCTAACGCATCCTGGACCTCTTCTGACAGCCCCATTTTAAACATGGCCAGCATGGGTGGTGATTTCAAATCCCAATTTAGACGGTGTGCCAGAAGAGAGAATTTGGATTGGTACTGTCTGACCGTCATGCTGCCTTGCCTCAGTGACAAGAGCTCTCTTGCTTCCACGTCCTGCGCGCTCCGGCTAGAATAAACAATATCCATGCCCTCAAAGAAATCCTTAATTCTCTTTAACGCAGGGTTCCCGGCTAAAATCAAAGGACGCACCCAATCTCTCGCAGCGCCATCAAAATGCGCAATCACGAAACCGACTTGCTCCGCTTCGTCTCGGAACTCCTCTTTGTGCAGCCCCAGAATGTAAAGCATGTCCGTTTTGAAACCCAAATAATTTTCCGGCTGCCCATCGAATCTGCTGCCGTGGGAAGGCATCCTCCTTCCTCCCATTGCCCTTCTCCCTGCATCGGCATGCCGCCTCGCCTCCTCGAGTTGAGCTTGAGCTACTTCGTACCTTATCGTTAGGTCCCTAGCTCGCTCTTCCCAGTCGACGTACAGCCCTGTGCCATCCGCTTCTTCCTTGCGTTCAGTCATCCCGGCAGCCTTTTACTCCTTGAGGAGGTTGCGAGGACTTGGAGAATGCTGTGAGGGGGATGTGTGTGTCCTCCTCAAGAGTAAGCGACTCGACAGTCTGTTTAACTTATGTACAAGTTTATTTCACCGACAAGCTTTACAGTTCATCATCCTCCTCCGAGGAACCAGATTCTCCAAGTAAGGGTTTCCGCTTTTCCCCCCAGCATAAAAGCCTCTTAAAACTCCAACGCCTCCTCTCACTCCTCCTTTTCCGCTTCTTGACTCTGCCGGCCCCTGCGTTGCCCTCATCCCTTTCACTTTCATCCTCCCTGGAAGTTGTTGCAGAGGCTCCGGCTACATCCTCGACCCCTTGCTCTCCCTCCGTCTCCATGTTCTCCTCTCCTCCCATAGGCTCCCACGCCACCCGCTCTTCCTCCATCAGCACAGGTGGCGACACCTCTTCACTCCCACTTCTCCACACCTCCTTCCCTGTCTCTGGCGACAGCCTAGGTGCTGCCTCTTCCTGCTCCCATGCTCGCAATACCTCCTCTGGCGTCCATGGGTGACCTCCGGATGCCTCTGTCCCTTGCGCCACCCCTCCTGGCTCGGGCCAGTCCCTGACAGAAGGTGGGGGAGATTGTCTCAGGAAAATAAAGTGATAAACTCTGGCATCCTGATGCCTGAGTGCCAGACATGGGCCTTTTCCCTCACAAAGAACCCACCACCTAAAATGGATTTGGATTGTTAGCCCTATATTAGCCCTGCCAGGCCAGGGCAGGAAACAAGAAACCTTTTGTTTTGCTGAAAGGTGTGTCTGGGAGGGGTCAGGGAGAGATGGCACAGGTGTGAGAATTCTCAGGTTACCTCCTCTGACCCTCCTAATCTGTGATGCAGCTGTGATGTATCTGGGGAGTGGTCTGGGGTTACACCCCTTCTGTGATGTATGTGGGAGGTATCTGGGGGTGGGGCGGGACTCTGAGGAGGAATTTTTGAAATGTGCTCCTTTTGTTGGGGGTCCTTTCCCCCCTACTCTTTGGTGTGTGGGGCAAAAACACCATGTTTGCAACAGAAATAAATTCTTTGCTTCTCAATTTTTCTCTGGTTGGCCTCTGTAATTTACTCCTTCCGATGGAGAACCTCAAAAGGCTCTTGTGTACCCCATAAGGGAATAAGAGCAGATTTCTGATTATTTCACTTTCTTTCTGCTACTAATGGTGCTTCACTTGAATAGAATCAGAGAACTGTAAAGCTGAAAGGGGATCCCAAAGGTCATTTAGCTCAACCCCCTACAATGCAGGAATCTCAACTAAAGCATCCATGACAGCTGACCATCCAACTTCTGCTTAAAAGCTTAAAAGCCTCCAGTGAAGGAGGAATACCTTTATTGGCACGAAAGTGAGGTTGCGATGGACAAGAGGCCATTATAATCGCAACCACATGGGGCGGCAGAACCACCAAGAAGGCCCCCTCTGCCAGTCCTAACATCCGATAGCCTCTGTAGGGAGCTAATACCTGATCTACCGGTATGTTGATCTAACTATCCACATTGCTTAGCTCAGGCATGTCTAAAGTCTGTTTATGCGGCCCCTGTGGCAGTTTATTTCTTGGGGTCAAACAAGCTCAACAACTTGAATCCTAAAAAAAGCTCAACAATTTTGGTCGGTCCTCACGAATGGTCACTTCATCAAATCTGGTTTAGATACATAATCTGTGTTTGTGCACAGAGAGACAGTGGAGAGATGGTGGTACGCTTTCATTCTGCTGCTTGTCCTTTTGGATAACAAATCCATGTATTTTCTGGTTCCTAATTCAGAAGAATCAGTTGATAGACTGTATTGCGGGCAGGTGGTCCCTCCAGCCTTTTGTCCTATGACAGTTTCCTGCAGGCCAGATTCTTTATAGAGGAGAAGAAGAGGAGTTTGGATTTGATATCCCGCTTTATCACTACCCTGAGGAATCTCAAAGCAGCTAACATTCTCCTTTCCCTCCCTCCCCCACAACAAACACTGTGAGGTGAGTGGGGCTGAGAGACTTCAGAGAAGTGTGACCAGCCCAAGGTCACCCAGCAGCTGCATGTGGAGGAGCGGGGAAGCGAACCCGGTTCACCAGATTACGAGTCTACTGCTCTTAACCACTACACCACACTGGCTCCCAGTGTTCACAAAAGGGTTCACAAAGAGGACATGGTGGTGAGACACACCCCCTACCTACCACTGCCGCTACGTTACTTTTTTGTAGTGCTATCGTTGTGCAAACCACAAAGGCAAATAGCTTCCCAGGGGATATGCAATCTGCAAAAGATGGGGGAAAGGGGAAGACATACCTGTATACCGGTATGTCTTTTAAAATCCTTTGGGCTCTTAATTTTCTAAGCTTGTCAAATTTCTGATATGTTCAGGCTTGCTTCCCCTGCCTCCACACCACCCCCAACTGCCTGTACTGCCTGAGCTATGTTTTTGTTGGGAGATCTGTTTGTGTGAACCAAACACATCCAATTGTTCTTGCCCACCCCCCTCTGCTTCCTTCCAGGGAGGTTATAAGGGCGCTGAACCAGAAGTGTCACTAACAGCTTTTGTCCTGATTGCATTGCTGGAGTCCAAAGACATCTGCAAGGATCACGTCAATGTAAGTACCTGTCCACCCATTACAGTCCCTTTTCCACATCTCTGAGTTTTGGCTGGCAGAGAGGTGAGAGAGGTCTCAATTGTTAACTGCTGCTGTTTCTATGTTACTTTATTTAATTGTTATTTAATGGTGTGTGTTTTTTAAACTTTAGTAAGCAGCATTGAGGGACCCAGGTGGCGCTGTGGGTTCAACCACAGAGCCTAGGGCTTGCTGATCAGAAGGTCGGCGGTTCAAATCCCTGCGACGGGGTGAGCTCCCGTTGCTCGGTCCCTGCTCCTGCCAACCTAGCAGTTTGAAAGCACGTCAAAGTGCAAGTAGATAAATAGGAGCTGCTCTGGCGGGAAGGTAAACGGCGTTTCTGTGCGCTGCTCTGGTTCGCCAGAAGCGGCTTTGTCATGCTGGCCACATGACCCGGAAGCTGTACGCCGGCTCTCGGCCAATAAAGCGAGATGAGCGCCGCAACCCCAGAGTCGGACATGACTGGATGGTCAGGGGTCCCTTTACCTTTAAGCAGCATTGAGTTTTTCCATTTCTTTGGGAGTAAGGAAGGTGGGAAGATAAATTAGAAAATAAGATTTTGGCTGGAGTCAGCTGGATCAGAGGTTGCTCTATGAGGATCTGATGCCTGTTGTAGAAGTGGCTGTTTGCTGCTCCTCTGCTCTGCTTGTATATTTATAAATAACACAGATTTTAGAAAGGTTCCCTGAATCTCATTTGCAAAGAAGACTGGGCTCAGCAGTACTGCCCCTGGAGCTTCTCATTGCTAAGAAGAGCAGGAGGACATCGCATTATCTTTGCATGAAATACATAATGTCTGCAGTTGTTCTCCCAAACACTCTTACAGTGTATATTTTGTCCTTTTTACCCAGAGTCTAGAGAGCAGCATCACCAAAGCTTCTGAGTATTTATTAAGAAAATATGGGACATTGCAAAGACCTTACACTGTGGCCCTCACGGCTTATGCTTTAGCCCTGGCAGGAAGGCTTGATGATGACAGGGTACTCATGGCAGCATCAAGAGGTACGTTTGCAGCAGCACACTCAATGCAAGAAAAAACATGGTCAGGTTTTGAAGATGAGCTGCTCATGTAAGGAACAGCTTGGGAGACTTCTAGGAAGGAGGACAGTGGTACCAGCCAGGCCAAAAGCAGCCTCTAAGCAGCTACCTTGTGGGAACTGGGAATGCTCTCCAGAGTAGTGCATCAGTACCAAGGGAGTATATCCTGACTCCATGCACCCTTCCCTCTCCCTCCTGGCTGCCTTGTTCCTTCTGCTGTTGGGGAGAAATGGAAAGGTTGTGTCTGCAGAGCAGCAAGAGAGGAAAGGGCCCCATGGTGGTTGTGGGTGCCAAATGAAGCCAAATACAACAATGGAGGGGAAAGGGACTTTTTGCATTTGCTTTACTTGTTGGAAAGGGGATGCATGAGCAGGCGAGGGGCAGAAGCAGTGTTTGAGTCCCAGTTTATGGAATCAGTGTGTGAAGCCTGAAAAAGAATGGCTGAAATGCTGTGTGGATGAGCCTCAGGGCTGTCTTTTAATTGCTGCTGGCTTCTTCCTTTAAACAAGGGAGGTGGACTAGATGTTAGGATCATCCTACTCTTGTGTAGGATCCTGGTAGAGACACATGCCCAACTGGCATGTTTTCTCCCACCTGGTCTGTCGTTCTTCAAAAGCTTTCTTCAGCCCAAACATCACAGCCACTGATGCCAAGAAGCATCAGCACACTTACGATCCTGCAGAGTACAGAGGTACCTCGGGTTAAGTACTTAATTCGTTCCGGAGGTCCGTTCTTAACCTGAAGCATACTTAACCTGAAGCACCACTTTAGCTAATGGGACCTCCTGCTGCCACTGCACCGCCAGAGCACGATTTCTGTTCTTAGCGGAGTTCTTAACCTGAAGCGTACTTAACCTGAAGTGTACTTAACCCGAGATACCACTGTATTTGCAGTTCGCGTAACAGAACCAATAGCTCAGCATGTTGGCTAATTTACTTTTATTTACATATAATACACTTGGAGCATTCTGACTTAGCTCCTTCCTCTTTCTCATCAGACAGCAAAAGAGAGAGAAACAAAGGACAATAGTCCCACTTCACGGAACACAGTAACACAAACATCCTGTCTCCGTCCCTTCCCACACTGTGGAATGAAAACATACACCGTCATGTGATAGACAACAATCTCATGACTGCAAACACGGAGCAAGAATCCTAACACTAGATGGCACATGGGATCCCTTCCAATTCTACCATTCTATGACAAACGGATATTTTGTTTCTTGCCCTGTTAGCGAACCTGACTGGTTTTCAAAATTCTGTGACTCATTAATCCTCTTCCATAGCTGTTGTAAATTTGTTCATAAACATACCATAGCATCACAGCAGTTTGACCAATGGCTGGGGGAGGGAGGATGCTTGCAGACAAGTGAGAGGTGACAGACAGTTTTTAATTTATAATGTATTATGTAGTACATTGATCATCTCTTAATGGAAACTGGTGGGAATTGGGTGGGTCCTTAAGACATTGAGCTCATTTGACCACCAGGATCTGTATAATGAGGATCTGTTTCATTGCTGGTATATAGGTAAGAATCGTTGGGAGGAATATAAGGCTCACACATACAACATTGAAGGCACATCCTATGCTCTGCTGGCCTTGCTGAAAATGAGGAAGTTTGATGCTGTTGGTCCCATAGTCAAATGGCTGACAAAGCAGAACTCTTATGGAGGGACGTATGGACAAACCCAGGTGATTGTTTGCTTTATTCTCCTTCTGCTTAAAAACTGAACTGTAGCCTGCATTTGCACCTAGTTTTGAGCGAAGTCATCAGCCTGTGTCTCGGCTATACCACTTTAGATTGCTGGTGGGGTGACCTCCATACAAAACAATCCCCTATACTTTGAAAACTAATGTGTTCCTTTTCTACCATATCCTTTCCGTTTGGCATGTTAATATCTTAAATGAGGGGGGAGGGCTCCACTTATAGCCATGTACCCCCATACCCACCCCAATCAGTAGACTTAGATGGTGCTACAATCCAAGCACTGGTTAATCACTTCAGGGAAAACTAGGTGTGGCTGATGGCCAAATTACATGTTCAACTGCAGCTACTTTCCATGTGGTTTTTTTTTTTTTGTTGTTGCTTCCTACGTACCCTAATGTAGATTTTGCTCTAGGAGGCTTAGTTTGGTCAGAATTGAGTATACATTGCCAGAGTTAATGCAAGATACCCAGGTGGTGCTGTGGGGGTTAAACCACAGAGCCTAGGGCTTGCTGATCAGAAGGTCGGCGGTTTGAATCCCTGCGACGGGGTGAGCTCCCGTTGCTCGGTCCCAGCTCCTGACCACCTAGCAGTTCGAAAGCACGTCAAACTGCAAGTAGATAAATAGGTACCACTCCGGCGGGAAGGTAAATGGCGTTTCCGTGCGCTGCTCTGGTTCGCCAGAAGCGGCTTAGTCATGCTGGCCACATGACCTGGAAGCTGTACGCCGGCTCCCTTGGCCAGTAACACGAGATGAGTGCCGCAATCCCAGAGTCGGTCACGACTGGACCTAATGGTCAGGGGTCCCTTTACCTTTACCAAGCACAACAGGGGAGGGCAGCTGGGGCCTTGTAGCACAGGGCACAGGGGTTGGAGAGAAGGGACTTGGTGATTCTTGGTGGCTGCTCAGCAGCACCTGTTATCGAGAGGGGGTGCATCCTGTCCATCAATACAAAGGACACATTCTGTGAATGACTCCTGGGAACCAGCTGCCAGGCACCTTTACTGTCCCTGCCAATTGAACCCCTTTGTTTCTTTTATTTACAAAAGCATTCATACAGCGCCAATTCATACAATATAACATGGTGGTGTAAACAATATATGCAGTAAAGCACCTTAAAAGAAATAATCATTAAATGACTGGCTAATAAAAAATTAAGCAGCGACGTAGGCCTATACATACAAAGGTCTTCAAAGAGGCACCTGAATATCAGGATGCCTGTTGTTTCTCGACTGGAAGAGTGTTCCACAGCAGGCCTGTGCTGACACTACGTGCCCAACTTCTGTCTGAGGTCTTTGTAGCATGGGGAACAGATGATAATCTGAGTGATGGAGCTGGGGTATAAGGGATCTGGCGGTCCAGAAGTCATCTTGGATCCAAGTTGTTTGGGGATCTGTATACAAGAGCCTTAGGGACACGGGTGGTGCCGTGGGTTAAACCACAGAGCCTAGGGCTTGCCGATCAGAAGGTCGGCGGTTCGAATCCCCGCAACAGGGTGAGTTCCCGTTGCTCGGTCCAGCTCCTGCCCACCTAGCAGTTCGAAAGCACGTCAAAGTGCAAGTAAATAAATAGGAACCGCTCTGGCGGGAAGGTAAATGGCGTTTCCATGCGCTGCTCTGGTTTGCCAGAAGCGGCTTAGTCATGCTGGCCACATGACCCGGAAGCTGTACGCCAGCTCTCGGCCAATAAAGCGAGATGAGCGCCGCAACCCCAGAGTCGGACACGACTGGACCTAATGGTCAGGGGTCCCTTTACCTTTTACATTACTTCTTGTGAAGGAGCCACCATAGCTGCTAGAGGGCCGTGCAATTTTTTTGTCCCAGGCTTTTAAGACTCGTCTGCCCCTGTACTATCTGAAACCAAGGAGCGCATTGGTTGCCAGAGGTGATTCCCCCCTCCCCCAGCTCTCCTACTCCACTACTTAGGAGAGGATGCTTTACAGCAGAGGAGGGGCAGGGGTAAGATGATGCTTCCTCCCTATCCCCTTTATCATAGAGTGGACTCGTAATCTGGTGAACCGGGTTTGATTCCCTGCTCCTCCACATGCAGCTGCTGGGTGACCTTGGGTTAGTCACACTTCGTTGAAGTCTCTCAGCCCCACTCACCTCACAGAGTGTTTGTTGTTGGGGGAGGAAGGGAAAGGAGATTGTTAGCTGCTTTGAGTAGTGATAAAGCAGGATATCAAATCCAAACTCTCTTCTTCTTCTTCTTCTTCTTCTTCTTCTTCTTCTTCTTCTTCTTCTTCTACCTACATGTTTTGATCAGCAGGGCAAATAATAGCTTAGAGAGGGTAATTTTTATCTGAAAAGTGGTGCAGTTAAGGAATGGTTCCAAACTGAATCAGGGCCTTTCATAATGGATATTAATAACTTTGTAGGAGATCCTGTTCACAGACCTCCTGTGTCGTATGTCTAATCTGCCCTCGCCCACAGGGCTTAAATATGTGGATATTTAAAGTATCAGATACATGCCTTGATGGCATTCATGTTTTACATCCTTACTGCAAGAAGAAGCAGCGTCACATTGGTGCGCATGCATTAAATGCACCTGCTGCCTAAACACGGAGCTGCTCTGAGTGTGCTCCAGTTTCCAGGTGACCTCTGCTAGCGAACTTTCATTTCCTTTATGCTAAGATCCTTGTCTAGATAGCCACTGCAAGCAGGTGCTGACCCACCACCACTGCCCTGCTGCAGAAGCCTCCCTTATCTTGGTCGCAGGGGCAATGGCAGAGGTCTTGCGAAATCTCGGCAGCATCTCACCGGAAGCTGCCAACGCTGCCACTGCTTATCTGTTGCCAGTGGAGATGGCAGGGCAGGTGAGGTGCCCATGGGGCGCCACCTCTTGGGGTTCCGCTGCCTGAGGTGGCTGCCTCATCCCAGCTCATGGTCGGGCCGCCGCTGACTGCAAGCTGAACTCATTGAACTCCATCTTCTTCCTCCCGTTTCAGGCAACCGTCATGGTATTCCAAGCTCTTGCCCAGTATGAGATCGACATCCCTACCCATAAGGAGATAAAGATGGCAGTTTCTATTAAACTGCCAGAACGTCGAGAGATGATTACTTTCCCTATTGACTACGACAGCGCACTCTTAGTACGATCAGCAGAGGTACAGCTTTCCTTTGAACGAATGATATTTTACATATTATTCCCCCCTCTGGAAATCATTATTTATTACTCTGTGGCTAGATTTTGAACTTGGCTTGTTGCAAGAGCTGAGGGGAGGAATGCGACCCAACAAAAATGTCAGTGAAACACAAACGCAACAATATAAAATGCCAGTGTAGGCCGAAACTACTTTCTACAACATCATGTTGAAGTGCCCTCAACACCATAACTGACTTAATGCCAGCTTTAAAAAATGGACACCCACCGCTAAATATGTCATGGAATTCTACTCAGTGTTGATCCAGAGCAGATTCCAATGTATAGTTAGCAGAGTAAAAACTTAAACACATTGCAGGATTCCCAAAAAATAGACCAGAGGCAATTGTATTTCATGCAGCAGAGCTTTACTGCTACTGAAGGCAAATGACCATAGTGGTCACAAATCCCAATACAGTCAGGACTGGTTCTGTCCATAAGAAATCCAGTTGCAGCAGACTTAACTTAAACTTACAACAACTTATAATAAGACTAAATAAGACTAAACCTTAACACTATTTACAGAACATCACATCGGAAGCAAAGGAGAGATAGAAAGAGAAAGTGAAGCCCAGGCTCCTTCTGGCTTATTATAGTCAGCATGGCCTTGACTGAAAGAGATAACAGAACCAGTTTAAACCAGCTGTACTCAGCTTCTCTGAATAACCCAAACATCATGAAACTTCTGCTTGTTTATTCTGCACACAGAAGCTTCCATAACCCTCTTGAATTAATTGGAATAAGAAAGATCTCTACACATACGATCAATATTTTCTGTA
This sequence comes from Darevskia mixta, assembly GCA_034641385.1. Classification (NCBI taxonomy): domain Eukaryota; kingdom Metazoa; phylum Chordata; class Lepidosauria; order Squamata; family Lacertidae; genus Darevskia; species Darevskia mixta. The sequence continues at coordinate 955,788 of JAWWNH010000093.1, forward strand.
CTAAGAAATGCAAACTGACAAAATAATGCTTTGGTATGCTGCCTTGCAGTGTTTAGCTATTGGTGAATGGTGCATAATTTTTTATGAGGACTTTACAATCACAAAAAAATATGGATTTGTCATTTGTTTCCTTGCGTCATATTGCTACTACAACCAGGGCCGGCGCGTCCATTTAGGCGAACTAGACAATTGCCTAGGGTGCCAAAATGGAGGGGGCGCTGGCCAGCCTGCCCCCCGCCGCTGCCCACCGCCGCCCCAACCAGCGGCGGAGCAAGCAAACCGCGGCAGCGGGGGGCGCCCGGCCGGGAAGGGGCGGGGCACCGCTCCGCAACGTGCGTCATACGCAATGACGTCACGTGGCCCGCCCCCTTGCCTAGGGTGCCAAAATTGCCAGCACCGGTCCTGACTACAACTTAATAAAACAGTAATAACAATCAATAAAATTGAATCTGTCAGGAGAGAATCAAACCAAAGGCACACTGACTCTTTTTGTTTTTTCAGACCAAGCTCAATAAAGATTTCATTGTGAAAGCATCCGGTCAAGGAAAAGCAATTATGACCATTGTGACGGTGTATAATGCAAAGCTACAGGAGGATGCAGAGCAGTGCAAGAGTTTTTCTCTGCAAGTTTCTGTTGAAAATGTCCAGCTGAGTAAGTATGAATGGGTGGGCTTAGGTTTTCTAGAGCTAAGGTATTTTCGTTCCCCCCTACAAAATATTTGAGGGGGCCAGCCCCCCCCCCAAGTTTCTGAGCATTGCCATTCAAATGGTGTGCATGCACCATGTCTTATGATCGATTATGCGGGCTGGGAATTTAGATGAGGCAAGTTGTTGGACTCCAAGTCTCATCAGTCGCAGGCAGCAGTGCCAGGGCTCAGGGGTGAAGGGTTGTGGTCCAACAACATCTGGAATGCCACACACCCCCACACCTGGTTTAAACATGGGCATGGCATCCTTCAGGAAGGGGCCTGTCGGTGGGCAGGCCAGCAATGGCAGGTATGGATGAATCCCTTCTTCATAAATGGTCAACCCAGCCTGTGAGCTCTTCTTCAAAACACCTAAGATTGACACTGCATGGAATTTTACAAAGTGACTAATTCTTTTCTCTTTCCCCCAATTTCAAGGTAGCAGGCAGGCAAAAGGAGCCAAGGGCGCAGTCAGGATCAAAATCTGTACCAGGTGAGCATTGGGGACTGTCCCCCACCCCCAGGACTTGGCTCTGGCAGTTAATTATTCCAGATTTATTAGTCAATTACAATCGCTCCGGCGGAGTGAAGTTCCATCAGTCCTCACTACATGATCCAGTTGCCGAAACTGGGCCCCCTCCTCTTCCGTCCCCAAAATTGAAGCCCCCACCTTCTCTTTCTCCCCTTCTGGAGTTTTTCGGCTAGCCTTGTTAATCTACGAGCTTTGGGTGATTCTACTCCCCCTATTTCTCCTTCTTCTTCCGTTGGGTCAGTTTCACAACTTTCAAATTGCATTCCTTCACTCTGGGCCTCCAGAGATCAAATTATTGCTGCTCTCTGCTTCTTCCCCCTCCCCTCGGAATTTCTCTCTGCTTATCTCTTCTCCCTCTGTGTCTGCGTTTTTGCTTCCTGTCAGACAAGTGGCTGTTCTGACAGGGACTTTCAATATAGACATATGCTATCATCACTGAACATTCAGAGGAACAACCAGGAGAAACATCAAAGGTGGCTTAGCATGAAAAATAGGTTAGGTTCATGGTGATGGTATATTTTCACTTCTGCTGCCTATATTCAGTTTTAAACTGTTAGGATGCCGACTGATTTATTGTTTGGGAGGTTGTGGGAAGCTGTCATTCTAAATCCTTTCAAGGTGCTGTTCATTAACCAAGTTGATCACATTGTACTTCCCTTCATCCTCTCCGGTTCTCAGTGTTGAAAGCTAAAAGCCTGAGAATTGGCTTATTGCAATAACATTAATATGGGAAGCTGATAGAACTGAAGCCAAACCTATTTTTAAACTATGAAATTCATCCCAGTGTCATTTTTCCTCTGTCCCTGATTCTAGGTATCTTGGTAAAGTTGATGCCACAATGTCGATCATTGATGTCTCCATGCTTACTGGTTTTGCACCTGACACTGAAGATCTCAAGAGGGTAAGTGATGCTGAAACCAACTGCTCAAGTTGTCCTTTGAGGATATTGCACTGGAAAATTCACTACAGTCAGTGAAAAACTTTAAATTAGATATCCAGAGAGAATGGAATAGGATTTATCATCTATGCGCCACCAGTTCTCCTGCTATGAAACAGCAGCTTACTAGGCTAGATGCAACAGAGGGTGCCTGTTTCCTACCAGTTCCTTGAAGACAGGGGTCTGCGTAAATGTGACCCTGGCCAAAATTGGCATCTTTTTATTATCTGTTATTCTTTATGATTTGTATTAGTGTCTTTGTACAGTTCAGGGACGCGGGTGGCACTGTGGTCTAAACCACAGAGCCTAGGGCTTGCCGATCAGAAGGTTGACGGTTCAAATCCCCGCGACGGGGTGAGCTCCCGTTGCTCGGTCCCTGCTCCTGCCAACCTAGCAGTTCGAAAGCACGTCAAAGTGCAAGTAGATAAATAGGTACCGCTCCAGTGGGAAGGTAAACGGCGTTTTTGTGCGCTGCTCTGGTTCGCCAGAAGCGGCTTAGTCGTGCTGGCCACATGACCCAGAAGCTGTACGCCAGCTCCCTCGGCCAGTAAAGCAAGATGAGCGCCGCAACCCCAGACTCGTTCGCGACTGGACCTAATGGTCAGGGGTCCCTTTACCTTTTACAATTCAGGCTGGATACTTATTAGAGCAGAGCTCAGAGGTTACTTTAGCAGGAGTTATCCTCAGACTGAGGCTCAAATAGGAGCCGCAGCTCTGCCTCTGTACCTAGCTCTTACCTTTGCTGAGAGCAGTTCCTTCATTTAAAGGGGCACAGTTAAATTTAGCAACCTTGGGCTGCAAGAGATCAAGGGGAAACGGCTCAAGGATGGGCAAAAGCTCCCTGAGGGATGTTGGGAACCTTATCAATCCCAGATGCAGGAACTTTGATATTGCCCCTGCCTTGGCAAGCATGACTGAGGGTTCTGTGGAATTTCCCCGTCAAATTTCTCTAGCTGTGTGAAAATTCATTCTGCCATTCTTGAAATCCTTCAGATGCCTATCTGAACCCTGGCACCTCCAAATTTCCTCTAGATGAAATGCTCTATCCCCGAGGGGTTGCATGCTTGGGTTATCTCCCATGTCAATTGTTCTCTTTCTGTGTTCAGCTTTCTGAGGGAGTCGACAGATACATCTCCAAGTTTGACATCAACGACGCCATGTCTGAAAGAGGGAACCTCATCATCTATCTGGACAAGGTAAATACTTGTGGGAGAGGTTCTAGGAATAACTGGCATAGCTGAGAGTAACCATTTAAAGGCTGGCACCCAAAGTCTTGTTTTCTCTTTTGTTTTCCCATCCTAGGTTTCTCACACGGAGGAGGAATGTTTGCAATTTAAGGCTTACAAGTATTTTGAAGTAGGTCTCATTCAGCCAGGATCTGTCAAGGTGTACAGCTATTATAATCTAGGTAAATGGCTACTGTAGTGTAAAATGGGCTTGCCGATCAGAAGGTCGGCGGTTCAAATCTGCATGACGGGGTGAGCTCCTGTTGCTCAGTACCAGCTCCTGCCAACCTAGCATTTCGAAAGCACACCACTGCAAGTAGATAAATAGGTACCGCTGCGTCAGGAAGGCAAACAGCGTTTCTGGTTTCTGTCACGGTGTTCTATTGTGCCAGAAGCGGTTTAGTCATGCTGGCCACATGACCCGGAAAGCTGTCTGTGGACAAACGCCAGCTCCCTCAGCCTGAAAGCAAGATGAGCGCCACAACCCCATAGTCGCCTTTGACTGAACTTGACTGTTCAGGGGTCCTTTACTTTTTTTTTTTAGTGTAAAATGTACACTTTACCTTGAACTTAGTCTGAAACTACTTTTGGCTTTGTTGAACTGAAGGACATAAAACACATGCTGGATTCCCTGAACATGACATGCAGCTCTTTCAGTGGTCTCAGCATAGTAGAGCCCAGCCAAATAGGAGTAAGGATTCTGAGAACAAAAGCCAAATGACAGGAGAGCAGAGGCCCACAAGCAGCACTTAGCTCAGCAACATCCAGCCCTAAGACATCCCTGCTCTAAGCAGCTAGATATAATTTCCTTCCAAGGGCAGTGAACAAAACCAGCGTGGCCTGGCTCCTGGTTTCCTCTGCTCCAGCACTAACCCACCCAGGGTGTATGTGCACATAGGAAAGGCAGAATTATTTCTTTCTTTCTTTCTTTCTTTCTTTCTTTCTTTCTTTCTTTCTTTCTTTCTTTCTTTCTTTCTTTCTCCAAACCTTTATTAGGCATTACAGATATAGACCACCTTAAAAGATCTGTGTGTGTGTGTACGTACATACATACATACATACATACATACAAAAAAGCAGCCATATAAGATATATAGTAACAGAAATTTTCATAAGAGTGTCTTCCTGCTAAACCTTGTCATTCACCACTCTTAAGAGATACTATTGACAGAAACTCAGCCACCCTTGCAGTTACCTCCAGGTTAATATCAGGCAGGTAGAATCTGATATTTTCATTGTGCCATGATGTTAAAACTACCCAAAAAGGGGATAAGACGTGTTTACGTAGCTGGTTGTGCAGTGGACAGTAGAAAAGAAGCCCTCTTGATGGGTTTCCCTGCATTAAGTCAGGGTGATGTATCACTGATATTCCGTTGGGGAGAAATGGGGCACCCACTCCTGCAAACAGTCTTTGCAATAGCTTCGTAACAATAAGATCGTGTGAGCTTACATAGCCCCTTGTCGACGTGTTTTACAAGCTATGGAGCTTGTTTTTGAACTTGAGTTTAAAAATTAGAATTCCTAGTTTGGATAATTACCACTTACTGTTTGGGAATGTTCTTCTTCTTTTCTGAAGTTTCTTTAATCCTCCCCCTAGATTTAATAGCAAATAAGCTATTTTGAGTTATATAAATGCATTAACTTTTTTCCTTCTGAGGAAACTGATAGATCATAACAGTGAAACGAGAATCTTAGCCGGCAACTCGTTAAGGTTATTTGGAAGTTTATCTTGAGTTATTTTTTGTTATTTGGAAGGTTTTCTTGAATTATTTATATTTCCTTGAATTAGTTTATAACGTTTTTGAGTATTTTTGCTCTTGAGCAATTCTGCTCTTGGATCTTTAAACATATTGTTTGCTAGAATCCTATATAATAAAGTTGCTGTGTCCCTGCGTCCAGTCCGTGTGTCACGGAATTGCGCTACTGCGCATGTCCATGTCCCACACGGACACAGGGATTGGAGCGGGCGGAGAGGGGGGCGTGTCCGAGAGGCAGCGGCGGCGCACGTGCATTGTCAGTTGTGCCAGCGCCGCTGCCTCACACGGACGCAGAGCCCAATCCCCGCGGCTCCGAGGCCTAGCGGCCTGGGACGGCCCATCCAACGGAGCGCCGGTGCTCCGGAAGCCAAGGAGGGCCGACCCATCCTCGCCGCCGCTACCGCCGCCACTGCAGCCGCCCCCGGGGAAAAAGAATAAGGGGGAGGGAGCCCCTCTCCACCCCCCAGCGGCCGCTGTTCTGCCTCCTCCTCCTCTAGCGCCCGTTATTTAACGGGCTAACTTCAACTAGTATTACTATATAAATATACGTTCATCTCATTTCAGGGATCTTTCACGGTGTAGACTTCCCTTTTCTGTAATTCTGTGCATTTCCTAAGGCTTTCCTTTTGGAATCAACCCCCCACCAGGGAATTAAATCGGTGAGCCGCACAGGCATGTCAGTGTGGAAGTAAAGACCTCTCTTTTCATTCCTCCTTTCAGATGAGCAATGCACCAAGTTCTACCATCCCTCCAAAGATAGCGGCCTCCTCGATAAGATATGCCATGGCGAAGTTTGCCGGTGTGCAGAAGGTAAGGCAGGGCGCGAAGCAGAGATGCTGCTTCCAGTCACCCAGACACAGCTCTGGGGATGCGGGGAGCGTTGGTCAGCATGGAAACAAAGGTCCTGTAGACATTTGTGGTTTCTGAATTACAGGAATTAATCTAGGGTGTATCCATGATCTAAGGTGCCATAGCGGGGGATGGGGTTGCTATTAAAAGAACCTGGTCTTTACAAGATTTGGCAAAATCACTAATGATGGGTTTGGACTTGGTTGGTGCTCCAGTAGTTTGATAAAGGGTCTTCTCAGTGGCTGTTTCTGGACTCCAAGGAACTCCCTCCTTGGAGAAGCTAGACTGGCTCTCTCCTCCATCTCTTTCTGCCAGCAGGTGAAGATCTTTTCATTCCGGCAGGCTTTTGAGATCCGACTACTTTTAATGAAAGGGTTGGTGCTGTGCTATTTTTATTGCAATTATTTTTATGTTTTAAATAGATTTTATATTAAATACAGTTTTAAGACTATTCATGTTTATTTTTAATGAGTTTTTGTTGCCCCCCCCCCCGGTTTTAGCAGTTCCTTTTTTATCTGTAGGCTGCCCTGTCAGGGAAAAAGGTGGAGTATGAATAAATATATAATAAATCTTTCTGTTATCTAAGGAAAAATCGCCATTTTCAGCTCCAGGGAGCAACGGATTCTTTTCTTATATTATAATACTAACATTACATATTATAATGCCAATATACAGTGCTATTTTTCTAGAAAAAAAAGAGTTTCACTCACCATGAACACCTTTCTCATTCTCTTAGAATGGCAATGGCAAAAGCCCTGCTAATATATATACACACAGAGAGAGAATAATCTAAAACACTAAAATATACTGTCAGGGAAGAGTTAGAGTAGAGTTAGAATGTTCAGGAAAGGCAGGGGTTAAGTTTTGGCTCAAACTCGGAGGAGGGGAGGTACAAGCTAGCCCTCATTAGAAGGTTAGAAAAAAGAGCGGGAAAACGAAAAGAGCGGGAAAACGAAAGGAGCCTCGTTTTTGCCTTTTTGAGAGTTGCTGGTCAGGGAGAAGCAGAGCTCAGAAGTTATCTGAATTGAATGACTCTGAGGAGTGATAGTGTTGGAGTTAAGCACTATTTATAAGTACTGTTTATGAATTCTTAATAAAAATTATAAAAGACCAAGAGGCTTCTGTGTTGTAATATGAAGAGGAACCGACCAGCCCTGACATATACTATAATAATATTTAATACTTTTTTCTGGGACCCATAATTTCAATGTCAACTGAAGGCTATCTACCCCTAATTACCAAGGAATAGTAAATTTCCCTGCAATAAAAACACCATTGTGCCAAGCTTGGTTCTATATGCCTTTTCCCCCTAGAGCTCCACACTACATGAGATCCTCAGACACAATGGAAAGATGAGCATCTTTATGCTATTGAAGTTACTTGGCATTATTGGTTCAGTATAATAGAAATGTGAAATAGAGGGGAGAGGGGGAGACTGTTTGTAGCCTGAGGTGGAGGAAAGGGCATTCTCTGTGGTAGTGCCTAAGTTGTGGAATTCCCTCCCCACAGAGATATGTCAGGCACCTTCACTGTATAGCTTTCATTGTATGCTGCAGAGACGTCTCTTTACCCTGATCTTTGATACCTAAGATACATTTTTAGGACCCATTCCATTCTCCTGATTGTAAATTGTTTTAACTGATTTTAATATTGTAGTATTACTACCCTTCTGAGAAAAACCCCATCCCACTATATGTAAGGGTCTGGTGACTTCTGTTTCAGTGTATCTGAAGAAGTGTGCATGCACACGAAAGCTTATACCCAGAACAAACTCTTAGTTGGTCTCTAAGGTGCTACTGGACAATTTTTAAATTTATTTCGACTGCGTCAGACCAGCCTACCTGAATCTTTAATATTGTAGTCGAAGGTCGTCATTCAGATCCCCCCAAGGGCTCTTGATGATGGAAGCTGGGAACAGAACGGGATCTGGTTTTCAGAATTGGACTGGTGTTTGAGAGAGAGAAATGAAGAGTTTCCCAATCACTAATTGATTGCACTTCTTCCAGTTTCTTTTCAGCATATTCTTAATTGATGCTCCATTTATAACTACTAATACATTTTCTATTAAAATGTCAGTTGCTGGATAAACTAAATTCTCTCCATAAGTTCTTAAAATCTCCTGAGGTGGGCTCATGGGTAAGCAAAGAGGATCGCAATGTGAATAAATGCTGTTTGAATCCAGAAATACTTCGAGATTTGGCAGCCACAAAGATCAGTCTCTATTGCATCTATCCCAGAAACAATGAGGGACTTTCAGGTACAACTTCCATGTCTTCATTTTGTCTCTCTTCTCTTCTCCCAAAGACAACTGCTTCTTGCAGAACGATGCAGATAACCCTGTTGATGTTCATGCACGAATTGAAGCAGCCTGCAAGCCAGGAGTGGATTATGGTAACTGAAGTTTAGATTGCCAAGCCCTGTAAATTTAGGAGTGGATGTGTTTTAATGTTTATTACCACCAACACCTTAGCAACCCTTGGGGGGTGGCTGCCTTGCATTTTCTCATGGTCGGGTTGCTTCCCTCCACATGGTGAGTTGCTACAACACAGAAAAGAGGCGCATGATGGCATGTTTTGTGAACACCGTATTACAGTTTGTTGGTGCATGTAGAGTCTGCAATCTATCACAAAGAACTTACGTATTCAAGAATTAGACCTGAACTGATGAGGAGGCTCTGTATATACAGGGGCCAAAATGCAAACAGGTTTTCTGTCTCTCCAGAAATGTTAGCAGCACCATTGATGAGGTGCCACTGATGGGAGCTTAGACCTTCATGAAAAACACAATACAAGCAGAATGACTTGTTAATGCTTTTATGTGGAAAACATGCAACCATCAATTAATGACTTTTCTCTGTCTTTGTTTTGAAGTGTACAAAACGAAGCTGAGTCGTATAGAAGAAGAAAATGATTATAACAACTACTTCATGGAAGTTCTGGAAATAATTAAAGCAGGTAAGAATTTCCCTCCTGAAGAAAAACATGTCTTGAATACATTGTACTTGTACAATGACAATAAAGATATAAAGATAAAGAAAGATAAAGATAAAAGTAGGGACTGTTTATAAAAATATTGATTGATTTAAACACTCACTTTTGGCCAGTGATATTCAGTCTGTTGTTATGGGACCTCAAGGTTCCTCAGAAACTTCCCTGAAAGGCAGCAGTCCTTGCACTATCAACCTTTCCCAACCACGGTAGGTTTAATCAGGACGTGTGTACTCGAACATTTCCCAGAATACTCCACAGCTCACAAGTGAACAAGGAAATGTAGCTAGAATCTCTGGAAACAAGAGGTCTAGCATACTAAGAACCATTCTTCGTGACACACATTATGAACAGGGTGGATAAAAATCAAAGATTTTTATTTTATTTAAATTGGATTTTTAAAATAAAATGCTTTTGGAGGAAAAATCTTTCTAAAGATAGTTTTCTATTTAAGTCACATTATAGTCCAAAGGCTATTCATCAGTAAATAAGGATTTGTTTTCAGTTTTTCATGTGTGCTAAAACTCAGTCTAAGTTTTTTTTATATATAAAAATTGTTCAACCACATCATTTAACAAACATGGATACATATGCTATAATGTTATTGTTTTAGTTAAATGAATTGTTTAAATTGTTATTAAGGAAATGATTATTTTTCTCCTTCCAATAAAGTACAGCAGAAAAGTTGTCCAAATATAAAAAGTTAACTTGTGAGGTTTAATAATAATTTCCTAATTATCTGTTTATGTATTTAAAATAGTCTAACCAAATCAGTATTTTTTTTATATATATATAACTGTAAAAACTACTCTGAAAATTTATTATTCCAAAAATGAAAACTTCATCTGGTTGTAAATTCTACCAGCAACAATGTCTTTCTGTAAAAAAAAAAAAAAAGATTTAAATCAAGACTTACTGATTTAAACTTATTTATCTTACTTATTTATTTTGTGCGTTTATCCTGCATTTTTAACTTGTGAACCGCCCTGAGATCTTAATATGAAGGGCGGCATATAAATCTAATAAATAAAAATAGAAGAAATTTAAAACACTTCTGTCTCACCCTTCACTGCAAAATGCAGTCCCAAAGTGCGTGACAATTAAATGTAAAAGTAAATACTGGTATATATTAAAAAAACCACAGCACAAAATTGAAGCAGATAAAATTGCAACCAAATAATAATGCAAAGCAATCCAGTCTGACAACAAAAACCCAAGTGAATAACCAGGAATTTACTTGATGCCCAAAGCTGAACAGCATCGGTACCAGTGGCGGAGCTCCGGGGGGCAGAGAGCAGGCGGGGACGTGGCTGGCGCGCATCCCGGGGCCGTGGCGCCCAGCGTGGGCGTGCGAGCAGCCGCAATGGCACCCCACCGGGATCGCGCTGCCGGGGGCGGTGTGCTCCCCTGCTCCCCTCTTCCTCTGCCAGTGTCGGTACCAGTTGTATCTTAGGGTGAAGGAGGTCCAAAGTTGGGACATCACCACTTAGAAGCATCCCCCATACATTACTACAAATCATTTTGATGTTAAAATGTAACACTACCACAAGACCTTATATATGTACAGTATATTTATAAGCCAAACTTAACATTCAGATAGGATTTTGGCTCAGATCACAATAGGGGCTTTTCCCCACTTATCTTTCCTCCACTTTTTCCAGACACAGTCCATGCTTTAAAGCTCAATTGGACCAAACAGCAATCCTTGGAAAATCCAAATTGATGTTTAATCCAGTTGAGCACCAAAGAACATGTTTTTGCAGGGAAAGCTCAGGGGCAAAAAGAAAGCACTCAGACACGGAGCATTTAAGCGCAGACATGTGCCTGTTTTGTCTGATTCCTAGGGAGTGATGCAAACCCAGAAGCCAAGCCCCGCATGTTTATCAGCCACAAGAGATGCAATGAATCTCTGAATCTGGTGGTGAACAAGGACTATCTAATCTGGAGCCTCAACAGTGACCTGTGGCAAACCAAAACTGAGTATGTATTTCATTTATTTAATGTATCCTCTGCTTCCTCCACCATCAGGTCCATGGAGTGCCTATAGGGAAACAATTCCTTCAGTCCCACTTATTATAAACATGTTTATAAACATTTGTGCTTCTTTGATTTTTAACTTTCTGGTGGAACTTCATGCCACTACGGTATAACTCAGAGTTCATTGTTGTGACCCTTTCCCACTGCCACCGGTTCCCTTAGAAAGCTTTCAGAACCTCCTGTCAGCTTAGTATAGTCAGCATAGGTGTGAGATTGACACCGAGACAGTCTCGGCAACTGATCCATGGGGCAAGACCTACTAGGGATGAGCTGCTGTGCTCATTAGACCTGACCCTAGCTGTCAACCCTCCCTTTTTTTTGGCGGGAAGCTCCCTTATTCCAATGCCATTTCCCACTGCTATCCCAGATTGTTGATATCCCTTAAATTTCCCTGATTTCAAAGGAAGTAGCTCCTCTCCCTCCCTGCCGGCCAGGGAGGCTCCTCAGCTGCGTTGCTCGGCTGCCAATAAGGAGTCTGAGACCAACTGGGGGCGGAGCTTGCATGCCTTGTGCATCCAGACCCTCATGCCCAACCAGACAGCCAACCTGCCTGCCGTCTACGCGCTCGCTCTTTCGCTCACTCGTTCGTGCGCAGCCTCTGGAGTGCAAGGTGGTGAGGCTACTTGGTGCCATTGCACCGCCCTCGCAGCATCCCTTATTTTCAAATCCGAAAGTTTGAAAAAATCCTTTATTTTCAAATCCGAAAGTTGACAGCTATGGACCTGACACCCCACCAAGTCTGTGCAGATTGTGTTCTTGCATGTAAAGAGTTAACTCCAACTTTAACTGCTGGAATGCTGCTGTCACCAATGTGCAAATACCAGCTGATAGCTGGTGTCTGGATTCATCCACTGCACTCAGGTCAACCAGTTTACCTGTGGAGTACCAATTCAAATCTCCCCTTCTCCCCTTCCCAGTTTCAACTACATGATTAGCAAGGATACCTGGATTGAGAAATGGCCAAATGATGACGAATGCCAGGATGAAGAATTCCACGACCTGTGCAATGACTTAACTGAATTTTCTAACACACTGATTACTTTTGGTTGTAACACTTAACGATGGAGATGTCAACTGGAGCAACTGGAGCCCATGAGATGGGTTTGAGTCAGTGTTTGAAGGACACCTTCCCTCCTGAAGTTCATCTTCTTATGTTTTTTGCTCAATTTCTCCTTAAAAGAGAGAGAGGGAGGGAGGGTTGTGCATATACAAAATAAAGAATTGCTTTCTTACTGTTGTGTCATGTTAATTCTTTCCTAATCACCTTGTGTTTCTAATGTTCTTTCAGTTTTTATTCATTTAAAGCACGCCATCGGTGTGCATGAATGGGAACACAGGTCTAATAACTTGACACAGGGAAACAACAGAGACAGGGGAGGCAGGGGTAGATAGTCAAATGTAATTGCAAATTTCTGATGGTTGCTTAAAAAACATTAAACAATGAAGTTGACAGATGCATTGTAATATAGATGATCCCTACATTGGACCTGTTTAGTTCAATAACTTTTTCCCCCTGATTTCTTGGGCAGCTACAGTAAACATAGAAACCTTACAGGCAACATATTTATCTCTATAAATTGATGCCCTGTTGTTTAAAGGAAACCCACTGAAGAATCTCTTGAAAGAGATTTTGAAAGGCTTTTGAAAAAGGGGGAAGTATACAGGATGCAATGTAATACATAATCAACAATATCCTCCTCCTCCCCCTGGCCACAAATGTGTAGACATGTAGCATGTAGGAAAGTGCCCATTTGCTTTCAGGGATAAACGTAAAACTGAGCTGGAACAGATGGTGCACTTACAAGGAAATGCAGGGGAGAGAATCATAGAATCATAGAGTTGGAAGAGACCACAAGGGCCATCCAGTCCAACCCCCTGCCAAGCAGGAGAGAGAATTGAATGGAGCAGGTAAGCATCGGCGGAGCAAGCCAATCGGTCGCATGGGGTGACGGGCGTGCCCTGCACCCAGGGGAAGGCCACCCACCCATGGGGCGGGGCGAGCCGGGGCAGGACGTTCCGCGGGGCCTCCGAGGAGTCTGCCTGCCTCCTCCCACTCAGCTGCCCTACAGCTGAGGGAGAGGCGGCAGGCGGACCATTGGGGGCAGCGCAGAGACTGCGGGCGCCCAAGCCATTGCGTCAGTCCCAGGAGAGACGCGTGGCTCGGGCACGCTGCAGGCCCCGTGGTGAGTGCCGCCCGACATTTTGTCACCCCCCTCAGTGGTGACACCTGGGGCGGCCCGCTCCCACCGCACCCCCTTCCTCCGTCCCTGCGAGTAAGCTCCTTAGTACTTGTGGAAAAGAGTAATTGTACATATGTTTAGATTCCAGGGACCTCAACAAAGCAATAGAAAGAGAGCCTTCGAGTTCATTGGAGTTTGTTCTGCCTCAATGGCAAACCTCTCTGCCTTGCAGTGGGACTAGAGAGGCTGCAACTTTAAGAGCCAGAACAAAATAAAAAAATTAAAAAATTCCTTCCAGTAGCACCTTAGAGACCAACTAAGTTTGTTCTTGGTATGAGCTTTTGTGTGCATGCACACTTCTTCAGAAATTAGGGGGAGGGTTGTCCCCCAGCATGGTCCTTACAGCAACCCTGTGTGCTGTAGGGCAATCCATTGGCCCTAGCCCAACCTCTTCATAGTACTGGGTAAGCAGACAGTAGTTGGAACATTTTGTTTCGCTTCCTCACAGATGGTGGGGGGAAACGACAGGAGATGTGTCTACAAGCAAGGAAGCTATTTTATTCTGCCCGATTCTGGTAGAATAAAAGGAAACCAAGGTTCTGTGAAGGAGAGAAAATGCAGGTGAATCCAGAGTTTCTTACCACTCTTTTCCTAGAGATAGACTTTATTCTGGGTTCTAACATGTGTTAATGGTGAAGATTCGATACAACAGTTTGGGAAGGACACATTAGACCAGCCACTCCCAAACTCAGCCTTCCAGATGTTTTGGGACTACAATTCCCATCATCCCTGACCACTGGTCCTGTTGGCTAGGGATGATGGGAGTTGTAGTCCCAAAACATCTGGAGGGACAAGTTTGGGGATGCCTGCATTAGACTGTGTATGTGTGCATTCAAGATCAAATCTAAATAATTTTATACCCTTCAATAAGCCTCTGTTCCTATCCTTCCCCTTGTTCCTCAATGTCTGTTTCTTCCCCAGAAGCAACTATATTGTTTTCTTCAAGTCCCCTGCTTCGGAGCGTCTTCCACTATTATTTTATAAGAAATTGCAGTTTATAAATGCAATATTTAAATAAAAAACAACCTTTAGGCTGGGAGCAGGCAGCAGGCAGGGTGTGGAAGAAGGTGCCTCTTTATTAGGAATGTTTTCTTGAGGAAAACAGGGAGCTTGCTCAATTAAATGGCCCAGGACCAGCGGTGAGATAAGAATTTGAATTTATGGCTCTAAGCAAAGCAAGTAGTTTTTGCACAAGGTCCAAATAATTCAGAAGGGAAAGGTTCAACAACTGCGTTGCTAAAAAATGCAGACTTTTGGCCATCTGTCATGGATGCTTTCGTTGAGAACTCTACATCTCTATGATTGTAATATTCTCTTCACCCAAGTTAGAGCTGCAACCAAATTGCTCCCCAAAATCTGCAAAACCTGATTGCAGATGTTAATGCTCTACAGAAGCTGGTGACTCTGATATTTATAGACCATTGAAAATAATATATTTTGACAGTATCTGATCTGCATCTGGTATGTACTAATGGGCAGCGTGACATACAAGTGGAGTCAATGTTTGACAATATATGGCATGTTGCAGCTAGAGTTTACCTTGACCTGACTTGTATGTCATGTAAAGCAATGGTTTTGATTATGTGTATAAAGGCTGGGGCTTGTGTGCGTCTGGGTTTCTTCTTCTCCTGCATGCAGAAGATGGTAGTTTCATCTTCTGTTTTCAGCTAACCACATATACCAGTTTTGCCCAAACCAAGAAATGTGCTTTTTGTTACGTAAGGTTTAGGGAAACCAGCAAGAATCATAAGTGAAAGTTGGTTTGTTTTTTTCTAAACCACAGATAAGACTAACTACAGTTCGTCTGTGTTCAGACATACCAATGTTGTAAGAATATCAAGATCATATATATATATATATATAATAATTGTTCATAAGTGTGCCAAGCAAAACAAGGCCACATGTCTGAAGCAGCACAGGAAGACAGGCCTGTCTCCATTTTGACTCCCAAACTGACAAACTGTTTCTTTGCAAGGAAGGAGGGGGGATTGTCTCAGGAAAATGAAGTGATAATTCTGGCTTCCTGATACCTGAGTGCCGGACAAAAGGGTGTGATTAACTTGGCTGGGAAACAGGGAAATGTAAATATCTCTTTTGTTTTACTTGATGGGTTTTTGGGTGGAGGGCAAGAGGAGGCATGGGGAGGGTTAAGGATGCTCAGATTACTGCTACCAGACCTCCCCTTTCATGATGTAGCTGTGATGTATCTGGGGGGTGGTCCTGGGTTACACCCCTTTTTGTGATGTATGTATGATGTATATGGGGGTGGTCTTCAGTGGGAGGGGGGGAATTTCAAAAGTCTATATAGGAGCTGGCACACCATTGTTCCTCCTCCCTCCTCCATTTTGGGAGTGATAGGCCCTGTTGCAACAGATATAATAAAATTTTGCTTCTCAATTTTCTCTGGTTGGCCTCTGTAAATTTACTCCTACCGATGGAGAACCTGGGAAGGCTCTTGTGTACCCCATAAGGGAATAAGAGCAGATTTCTGTTTATTTCACCAACAACTGTTTTGTCAATTTATATTCTACACACACAATTGCACACATTGGCTGAAGTATGTTTCCTCCTCTTTTTCTTTCTCATTTCCTGCTCTGTTTACATTAACTTCTTCCACCTGTAACAGATTTCCTTTCTCACCCCTTTTCTTTCTATTCCCAGGTTTTGTTTTGTTTTTAAAAATATTAACTGTCATTTCTCTTCCTAATCTCCTTCAGCACCTTTTCTGGCTCATTCCCCTCAGAGGAGGGCAACATCCTCCCCCCCCCCCACTCCTGTCCCACTTCTCAGGCTCCTTGTCACCTTTATTCAGCGCTAGCAGGAAGTGCTCAGTGCTGCCCTTGAACCTTTAGAATCCAAATAATGCTTTGATTTTAAAATGGACAGTGCAATTTGTGAGTTTGGACCTGTCACGCCAAAGCCACATTTGGGTCTGCCATCTTGATTCAAAGTGGTGCCTGGTGTCCAAATAATCAGTGACGATGGCCAACCCCACCTTGGGAACCCTCATGCCGAGTTTGGTAATGACGTCTCAAGAGGCCGCTAAACCTATGGCTGTAAAACTTGCGAAGTCATGCCAAAGTGCTGTTTTGGACCTCCATCTTAAATCGAAATTGTCTAGACATTGATGAAGTCCACTGCCCCAACTCAGGAACTCTCAACCATTTAATTTATATTGGTTCTGATGTGTTAGATCTTTGCATCCAGTTTTCCCTTTGCTACTTTTATGTTGGTTTTAAATTGTTGTACCTTGGAACCACAGAATTGTAGAGTTGGAAGGGACCTCGAGGGTCATCTAGCCCAACCCCTGAAATGCTCGAACCCACGACTCTGAGATCAAGAGCCTCATACTCTACCCACAGAGCTATCTGAGTACTTACACTGATTTTAGATGATTCTTGCTACTTTGATTTTTATAACTGGTTTTGCTGTTTTGTTGTGCAGTTTTAGATGTGTTTGTATACATTTGGTGTTTCTAAACCGCCAAGAGAACCTAGGTAATCATTTGGGGACATACAAATTGAAATAAATGGTGGCAGCGGCCCCAGCTTAGAGACTCTGAACTATGCAAGAAAATTGGCTGGGCATACCAGGAAAAGGAAGAAGAAAACTGATTCAGAGGTGTCAACCATGTCATAAAATGCCTGTGGGAAAGATTGTGGGGCGGCGGTGTGTGTGTGTGTGTGTGTGTGTGTGTGTGTGTGTATGTGTGTGTGTGTGTGTATGTGTGTTAGAGAAATGATGTCAACAGCGTTGGACCGGTATAGATGGAGCCAAAAGCAATGACATGGGCAGCTGGTTTTCTCCTCCTCTTCCCTGTTGAGTTCTTCACAACAGCAACACATGGGCTGTGTGTATATTAATGCCATAAAAGGCATCCAGGTCGTTCCGACAGGGCAAGGCCCTATTGACATGAATGGGTTAGTCTACTGACAAGACTTTGGATCAGAGGGGCCTTTTATAAAGCAATACACATGCCAGGGCTGATCCTTCAGAAAGTTTGCAAAGCTTTAGTTACAGGTAGATAGCCGTGTTGGTCTGTCATAGTAAAAATAAAAAAAAAATAAAAAAAATAAAAATCCTTCCAGTAGCACCTTAGAGACCAACTAAGTTTGTTCTTGGTATGAGCTTTTGTGTGCATGCACACTTCTTCAGATACCTGAAGAATCTGAAGAAGTGTGTATCTGAAGAAGTGTGCATGCACACGAAAGCTCATACCAAGAACAAACTTAGTTGGTCTCTAAGGTGCTACTGGAAGGAATTTTTTTTATTTTTTATTTTTTATTTTGTTTTTACAAAGCTTTGTTAAGTATAGATCTGTAATATAACTCCAGAAGAGAGCAACATCATGGGGGTGGGATGTTTTCTGGTACAACACGCCCCCCTCCACCCCACCCTGAGAAGGCTTATAAAACGGCGCAGGAATGGGACTGTGAGGAATTTTTCTAGGAAAGAGGTGAAACTGTAAAGCTCCCTTGTTATTTTTGCTATCGGATGCTGGATGTTGTTTATAACACTGCTATATTTATAATACTGAAATGTGTTTTTTATGTTGTTATATTTGCTATTGTGTTGTTTTGCTATGTTTTTATGAAATGGATTTTGCACTGTTTGTTTTGTTGTAAGAATATCAAGGTCTTATATATATTTATAATAATTGTTCATAAGTGTGCCAAGCAAAACAAGGCCACGTGTCTGAAGCAGCACAGAAAGACAGGCCTGTCTCCATTTTGACTCCCAAACTGACAAACTGTTTCTCTGCAAGGAAGGAAAATAAGGAAGGATTGTCTCAGGAAAATAAAGAGATAATCTTTGCTTCCTGGTACCTGAGTGCCAGACAAAAGGGTGTGATTAACTTGGCTGGGAAACAGGGAAATGTAAATATCTCTTTTGTTTTACTTGATGGGTTTTTGGGTGGAGGGCAAGAGGAGGCATGGGGAGGGTCAAGGATGCTCAGATTACTGCTACCAGACCTCCCCTTTCATGATGTAACTGTGATGTATCTGGGAGGTGGTCCTGGGTTACACCCCTTTTTGTGATGTGTGTATGATGTATAGGGGGTGGTCTTGAGCGGGAGGGGGGGAATTTCAAAAGTCTACATAGGAGCTGGCACACCATTGTTCTGGGTTCCACCTCCCTCCTCCATTTTGGGAGTGAGGGCCTCTGTTGCAACAGATATAATAAATTCTTTGCTTCTCAATTTTTCTCTGGTTGGCCTCTGTAATTTACTCCTTCCGATGGAGAACCTCAAAAGGCTCTTGTGTACCCCATAAGGGAATAAGAGCAGATTTCTGTTTATTTCAGTTTCCAAATGCATTCCTGTTTCCTTTGTCGTAAGCCACTTGGACTGCAATCTTTTTTGTTGCTGTGGGTAGATAGTGGCATGCAAATAAAACGAAGGAATACATTATCACCTCAAGAGAGCCAACCCGCCTGCCCCCCGCCCCCAGTAAGACCCTTACACCCAGAGTTTGAAAATACTCTACTGTACAACTGAGAGAGTACAATGTCTTCTGTCTCATAGTGACTAATCTGTGTCACGGGGTTTGCAAGATTGGACGCTGCTGTCAACGAAGGCTCAAGTCCAAAAGGTTTCAGAGCATGAGTACTTATGTGAGGAGGAAATGTTGTGTTTTTCCCTAGTTTGGTAACTTATGAGGGGATTTCCCTGTAATCTGTATGGGCTCACAGGGCTCACCCACCCCCTTCAGTTGATTAGAACTGTTTGTTTAGCTTTTCTCTGGAAACACTCTCGGCCTTGTTCTCTGGCATTTTAGAAGAAGCTGGCATTTCCCTTTCCTGTGATGTATGGATAGGAAAAAGCATTTTTCTTAAAAGAGAAGGGAAAGTGACCAACTGCATATGCAAATGAGGGACCTACAGTAGTTTGCAAATGACCAGAGGAGATGCAGAGGGCATGTGAAGCGATAGCTAGGCATGGTGGTAAATGTAAGGAAATTCATGTATGAATAAAGTAACCTGCAGCAAATGGTCTACACCAGGGGTAGGCAACCTAAGGCCCGTGGGCTGGATGCGGCCCAATCGCCTTCTCAATCCGGGCCTCGGACGGTCCAGGAATCAGCGTGTTTTTACATGAGTAGAATGTGTCCTTTTATTTAAAATGCATCTCTGGGTTATTTGTGGGGCATAGGAATTCGTTCATCCCCCCCCCCCAAATATAGTCCAGCCCACCACATGGTCTGAGGGACGGTGGACCGGCCCACAGCTGAAAAAGTTGCTGACCCCTGGTCTACACCATGGGTAGGCAAGCTAAGGCCCAGGGGCCGGATGCGGCCCAATCGCCTTCTAAATCCGGCTTGCGGACGGTCAGCATGTTTTTACATGAGTAGAATGTGTCCTTTTATTTAAAATGCATCTCTGGGTTATTTGTGGGGCATAGGAATTTGTTCATTCCCCCCCCCCAAATAGTCTAGCCCCCCACAAGGTCTGAGGGACAGTGGACCGGTCCACGGCTGAAAAAGTTTGCTGACCCCTGGTCTACACACAATTCATAAACATGCAGATATGCCAACACCAGTCACGTGAAGGGTGCTGAGCTGGACTGCTTCTCTTTTTCTAAAAGCTGCAATTTTTTTTGCAAAATGCAACAAGCTGTTCTCTGGTGTCCCCTCTCCTTTCTCCAGCTCTAATCAAAAGCACAGCCATCCCCTTTTAGCAATCAAAGGTCACTTGCTCATGACTTTATTTGCTATGACACTCTGATCTGCATCTGCTTTAGAAATATCTCTTTCCCCGTCCCATATTGGGAAGGCTAACAAAGGACGGGTTAATGCTCCCAGTCCATGACCCGGTTCCGGGAATCTTGAAGCTAGGATACCCACTGCAATATTGTGCAAGCTGCATAAACAACTCCAGGGCCACCTCATTTCAACAAACAGTGTCTTTGCAGGGAATTCAGTGTAGCCTTATGGCAATTGTTCCATCAGTGCAAACATTTCAGCTTCCCAGACAGAACATCTGTCCTCTTCTCCCAAACCTGCTTCCCCCTCAGCCCGTTGGAGGGTGCCAGGGGAGGAATGGGAAACCCCCTTGGGCTAGCAGAAATCCTTGTGGTGGCCTCTGCTAACAGGTGAATCCTACCCTGAGTGCTATGGTGTAACCCGTTACAACATTTTATATTGTATGCTTTTATGTTACATGCTTTTATACATGTTCAATTCAGGTGTTGTTGTTTTTTTATAAGTCAGGGCCTCCAGAGGAACTCGCAGCTAAGAACTGGTGCAAAGGCAAAGAGCATGTAACAATCACACAACCTGGATTGCTCAGCTGCTTAGAGCGTGGTGCTGATAACGCCATGGTTGCAGGTTTGATCCCTATATGGGACAGCTGCATATTCCTGGTTGGACTAGATGACCCACAGGGTCCCTTCCAACTCTGCAATTCAGTGATTCTATGATCAATCAATAACCTGCCTTGATTATGCAAATGTATGTGGATTTTACATAAATGCAATGTGGCTTTATTGCTGCAATCTGCTTTGTTGTTGTTGTTGTTTTAATGATATAGGCATCTACAAATACTTTTTGGGCTCTTAAGGTTCTGTCTTCCAGACTTTTGCCACAGAATCTCTTTTACTCGGGGCTCATCCACACTCCCGCTTGTCCCGTGCATAGAACCCCAAAACACTTGGACCTGTGCTTAGAAATGCAGTGCAAAAGGTAAGTGTGGATAAACACTTGGTTAGCTCCATGAGATGCCGTCAACTACAGCACCTCAAGAGAAGTACCGGTACCTGTACGGAAGGAATTTAAAACTCTAATGACACTGGCTCATGTAAAAGCAGTGCTATTTTTCGAGAAAAGAGGTGCTGAAACTGAGTTTCCAGCGAGTTCTGGCTGGGGTGGGTGGGGGGAAAGCCCTGTGTAAAAGCACACTAAAATATAATTCTGTCACACCCTTCTGTGTTGGTTCATTATAACAAAATTGATGGGGATTCACACTGCATGCATAGTTCCCCTTTAATTTTTTTGTTTCGGCTCATCTGGAGTACGAGTCCAGGATTGGTGCAACTTGAAAACACTCATCCTCCACTGTGAAAAATGACGGGTTTGATAAAGCGTGTTCTCCTTCATGGAGAGCACGTGTTGCGGTGGGGGCCAGCAAGTCACCCCTCTGTTGCTGGGCGGGATCGTATGGATGGGCACTGTTGTGATTGGACCCTGGGTGTTGTTGGGGAGAATTGCATGTTGCAATTTATTGATGGACAGCCCAGCGTATATATATTGGGTGGTATGCAACGTGATCCCCCTCTTGGCTGCGTGCTTCGGATCACCCTCCCTCCCTATAATTTAGGCCTCTGTTTATTGACCTTGCTATGCCTGTCATGGGGTCGTCTGCTGTTGGGGCAGGGGCCTGGTAGGAATTTTTCCATTTGGCTGATTGGCTGGTGCCATTTGGTTTTCGCCTACTGCGTAGCAATTAGTCACAACTTGTAAGGTTGGTGGTTAGGCATTGGTTATTATGTTGGTTGTAGGAGGGGTTATGATTGATTGCGTCTGCCCCTCCAATTGTTGATGGTGTTAGGGGAATTCCATTAAAGGAATCCAGGGGCTCGATGCTTTTTGTCCGAACCCCCGGTCGGGGGCCAGGGCCATATCTCTTCAGAGGGTTTTCCCCTTACTGACGTCAGTTCTGTCCCCTGTGGGACAGATAGTCTTAACCAATGCCTAAGCAACCACTCACATTGTTTGTATTTTAATAAAGTTGTGGCCAAAATCATGCCAAAAACCAAAACAAAAATTCTGACTGATGTGTGAATTATTTGAGGGGTGGTTTGGGGACCTCGACAAGCAAAGGTATTATTACATTGCTGTCTCCACCAATGAAAACAAAAACAAAAACCACAATGCAGCCAGGTCAGGAAGCTGGATCTGAATTCATTTGATGCTGCACCTCCTTTGAGGAATTAGTGCCCTCTGGAAATGCCCTTGGGGCCTCCTGCCTCTCACCTGCAGCACCTAGAGCCCTAGATCACTTCTCACTCCCCGTATTAGGACACTTGCTTTTGAGCAAGCTGTACTGAATGTTTGGCTGAAGTAAACACGCAGACATGTTGCAACAGAATGTCTTTGGAGGTTGTCCAAGCTCCATTTGTGTCCAAATACCGTTGCCAAGAAAATAAACCTGTTACTGGAATCCAGCTGATGACTAGAATTTCCTGATTAACTCTTGATATATTTGCATGGATAATTTGTAAATTGCTGTTGTTGTTTTTTTTGACATCTTTTTTATCTAGGAACTTTATCAGCTAAGAGTCATCATAACCCATTCCATTTATTCCTTTTGCCTGCAAAACATTCTTAAGGAAAGGCATAAAGAAGCAGTTAGAGCATGCCAGAAGATGCTGGTCTTTGTAACTTGCAAAGAGCCAGCTGCAAGTCTTCCACCTGGGAACTTCAGCAGAAGGGCCAAAATGTGTTTGAAAAACACACCTGACCATTCACAAATTGTGATTATGCAGTTCCCATTTGCACTTTTAAGGAAATGGATGTACATGGGATTTTTAGAGATCCCCCCACCCAATTTGTTCCCTAACCATGACTCTTTGCAGACATGAATTTCCATATGGTAGGCACGTCCAACAGGTAGATCATGATCTACTGGTAGATCGCAGGGTGTTCCTGGTAGATCTCTGGTCCCTCAGGGATCTCCTTCCCCAAAAAATAAAGACTAAAAAAAGAATAAAAAAGCTCAACAACTTTTGCTTCCTATCGAAAAAGTGGATAATCAGATTAAGGTCCACCATCGGACTCCAGATTCAGGACCCTCAACTGTGTTTTATATAACTGACATTTTATTATGTTCTGTGTACAGTATATCGCAATGCTCATTTGGTTTCATTCATTCATATATTCAGTTTTATTCATTCATTTGCTTCCTAAGATAAAGCTCAACAACTTTGGCTTCCCAGAAAAAGCTCAACAACTTTGAACCATCCAACGACAATGGGTAGATCACTGCCAATTTTTTTATACTGTGAGCAGATCGCAGTCTATTGGGAGTTGGACGTCCCTGCCATATGGGATTGTATTTAGGGGCAATTTGGGGACTCACTTTGGACTGGCAGGACATTTGTGCACTTCCTTCCAGGTTATTTATTTAATAACTTTACATACTGCACCTCCACCTCCCTAGAGTTTCTATGGTGAGCAAACTATAAACCCCATTTTTAAAAAAATTAAAAGCAGAATATTCCCTGGCCATGTACGAGTAAACCCTATTAAATATATTGCCATCTCTACAGCTGTGTGTAAGTGGTCTCTCAAAAATTTCCAATGGGGTGACCAGACATTGTCCTCAAGGTAAAGGACCTGGTACACTTTTTGTTGGAATGCCCTCCGCATGAACATCTGAGGATGTGATATCTTGAGCCCCTTGTTGCTGGGATTAGTGACAACTCTCCTTTAAGCAAAACAAAATAAAAAATAAAAAAAATCCTTCCAGTAGCGCCTTAGAGACCAACTAAGTTTGTTCTTGGTATGATCTTCCGTGTGCATGCACACTTCTTCAGATACGTACACTGAAACAGAAGTCACCAGACCCTTATATATAGCGAGAGAGTGGGAGGGGTATTACTCAGAGGGGTGGTGGGAATGGGTGATAGGCTGATAGCTGTGGTAAACCTGTTGACGACTGTTAACTGCTGCAATTATTCTTACAGGAAAAAGCAAGGGGTGAGAAGGTTAAAAATAGCTTTGTCATGTATAATGAGATAAGAATCCAATGTCTTTGTTCAGACCAGGTCTTTCCATGGTTTTAAGCTTGGTAATGAGTTGCAATTCAGCAACTTCTCTTTCCAGTCTATTTCTGAAATTCCTTTGCAATAAGACAGCTACTTTGAGATCTTGTATAGAATGTCCTGGGAGATTGAAGTGTTCTCCTACTGGTTTCTCTGTTGGCTGGGAAAGATTGACTGGGAAAGATTGTTCTGTGTCATATAGGACCGACTTGAGGGAAACAGAAGTCACTTACCATGTTATTATATGTTGATATCTGTAGAGGAGTTACTAAAATGGCATAATCTTTAATCATATTTTTGTATGGTTTAATGTATTCTAGCTCCGAGGGCCTCCTGGCAGTTCCCTCACAGTGAGAAGTGAAGTCACCAGACAGAGGGCCTTCTGGGTAGTGGCACCCACCCTGTGGGACACCAACCTGTCAGATGTCAAGGAGATAAACAACTATATGCCTTTCAGAAGACATCTGAAAGCAGCCCTGTGTAGGGGAGTTTTAAATGCTTGATGTTTCATTATGCTTATATATTTGTTGGAAGCCACCCACAGAACCTGATTTAGAGAAGCCATCCCGGATTCTGATTTGATCCCAGGATGTCCCGTTTTTCCCTATTTTCATTGGAGAAATGTTGGAGGGTATGGAGTTATCCGACCCCTGAGCCATCAGAAGGCAATCCTGTATAGGGAAGTTTTTTTAATTTTTTGTTTAATGTTTTCTTATGTTTATATATGTTGGAAGCTGGCCAGAGTGGCTGGGCAACCCAGAAAGATGTGTGGGGTATAAATAGTAAAATTATCATTATGGAATGGGAATAATAATAATAATAATAATAATAATAATAATAATAATAATTTATTATTTGTACCCCGCCCATCTGGCCGGGTCCCCCCAGCCACTCTGGGCGGAAGTCCTTATTTTCTTTGAAGGTATGTTGGAGGGTGTGGTGATCACACAGGGCCCCTGGACATTTCACCGTCTATTGATCCCTGTGCCACCACTTTATTTCTCGCTGCCACCAACCAGGCCCCTACCTGGTAACATACTGAGTCCAGTCAGGGTTAACGTGTAACATAAAACTATGGTTGTATTATTATATTTTAACAAGCGTGTGGTTTCATAAACAATCTCAATCCATTACAAACCTAGGGCGTCTATTCAGACTTATAACATCATCTCCCGGCTCGCACTCTCTAAACCACCTCTCAGCTAATTATTTTTCTTCTTAGCTCCTAACTGTTCCTGACTCCGCTTATTCTATTACCCTAACTCCAGCTACCCACTAACTCCAGCTACCCACTCCAACCAACCACCCAACCCGCCAACCCTCGTCTCTCCCCCAGAGCTGGTTTTATAGTCCCTCTCACTCCAACCACCCCTCTTGGGTTCTGATTGGGTATCCTGTTTAACTATTTCACCTCCAGCCCCCCTCATATTAACGTCACAGAGGGTATGCACCCAGAGTGGCTGGGGCAACCCAGTCTGATAGGTGGGGTACAATGATGATGGTGATGATGTTTTTATCATCTGGTAGACCTGTTGTCCCTTCCGCACACTTTAACTTTTCTCCTTACCAGTAGTAAAATAAGTTGGGAGGAGAGGGGAGGCAATGGGTGGGACCAAGGCCCACTTACAGTCTCTCCCAGGTAGATAAGTAAATAATTGTGTGTAATCAGTAAAAAAAATAACATTTGCATAGTAAAGGGACCCCAGACCATTAGGTTCAGTCATGTCCGACTCTGGGGTTGTGGCGCTCATCTTGCTTTACTGGCCGAGGGAGCCGGCGTACAGCTTCCAGGTAATGTGGCCAGCATGACTAAGCCGCTTCTGGCAAGCCAGAGCAGCGCACAGAAACGCCGTTTGCCTTCCTGCCGGAGTGGTACCTATTTATCTACTTGCGCTTTGACATGCTTTTGAACTGCTAGGTTGGCAGGAGCAGGGACCGAGCAACGGGAGCTCACCCCGCTGCGGGGATTCGAACCACCGCCCTAGGCTCTGTGGTTTAACCCACAGCGCCACCCACGTCCCAACATTTGCATAGGGCTCGTATAATACAAGTGCCTCAAGCCAGAATGCCAAGAAGTTCAAAACAATTGGAAAGACCTCTTGTTGCTATTGACCATGCAAGGCTTCCTTCTTAGGGGATAGATACTGGTTGGGAAGCTGAGCCCCAGGACTGGACTCTTCAGTGGTGTGTGTTTGTGTGCACGCGCGTGTGTCAGAAAGAGAAAGTTTTCAGTCGGCCTTTTGAACCTAGGCTTGGCCCAGATCATGTTTGCATAATATGCCAACCCCCACCAATATTATCAAGAACAGGTTGCACAAACATACTGTTTAGCTGCTGCTGTAAAAAAGGGGGAAGGAAAAAGAGATTGTCATTTTTGACAGCTTTGCTAATTTCTCTTGAAATTCCCAGGTTGCTCAAACTCCTCCCCATTTACTGATTAAACACAGAGAGATTGCAAAAGGGCTTGGACAGAGGCTCAGAGGATAAATACTGAGACCGTAACCTGCCTCTCCTGTTCCTCCAGATCACCAGATCATGGAGGGGACAGCTCTCTACCTGGTGGCTGCCCTCTTGGTCTCTTTCCCGACTTCTTCTCACAGCCAACTGTAAGTACAAGTCAGATGTCAGCAGTTCACAGCAGCACCCCATTTCTTAAGCAAGGGGAGTTTTCTGCACAGGGAAACCTTTCCTGCTGCTTTCTCTTATGTGCTGAGGAGATCCATCAAATTCAGGAATCTGTTGCTTCTAGGGGTGATTTAAAATCGCTTCAGATGTAGTGTGAAGAGGTTTTTTTGGGGGGGTGTGTGGATTGCCTGCAGCAGAAAATCCAAATATCACTCCCCCCCCCGGCCCCTCACCACCATAGTGATGGAAATATCATTTAAAATAATCATGAACTGGCTGCTTCCAACCATGCTCCCTAAGTCTGCTGCCTGAAGGAAGCCACTTCACTGCCTGGTGGCAGGGCCGGCTCTGAATTTCTGACATGCAGAAATGTTCTTTGTACAAGAAGTGTAGAAGCCATGGAAGGATAGAAGAATCCTGCTTTAGCGAACTTTGTCTCTGGGTCCATCTGATCTCGCATTTTGCCTCCCTGGAGTGGCCCACCTTTGGAAAGCTCTCCATCAGGGCATGAAGGCAACACAACAGCCCTGCCCTGTTGCTCGCCTCCAGTTTCTGATCACCTCTGAGCATGAAGTTTCCATTTAGCCATCCTGATTTAGGCTTCATGGTATGTCTGACAATTACATGTGTGTTTGTTCTGTTGCGTATACATGTGTTGGAATGCTAGTCAATTGTGGTGTAAAATGACTAATTACCAAGACATTTTATTTACCAAGATGTTTATTATGTTTTTATATGTGTTGGAAGCCGCCCATAGTGGACAGGGTATAAATATAATAAATAAATAAATAAATAAATAAATAAATAAATAAATAAATAAATAACCTACCTGAGGCAAAGGGCAAGGTGGCATCCCTTCTAGCTTTGTGTAGAGAAGCTTGCCACATTGCCAGGGTTAATCTTATTTTTACACTAGTGACTGGACCTCCACTGCGCCGAGGGCCAGCAGGCTAGTTTAGGGGTTACACACAGCTCTGTCCTCCAACATTTTGCCATCGGCACTCGCCCCCTGCCATCTGTTTCCATTGATGGCCACTTCACTCTGCCTAATGATAGGACCAGTCCTGCATTTACGCACAATCAAAAAAGAGAAAACGCATCACCTTAAAAGAGGACACAGATTTTTCATAAAATCTGTATATGCTACTGTCTATACAGAGATGCACCTTTAGCAATAGTTACTACAATTTATCGGGACGTGGGTGGCGCTGTGGGTTAAACCACAGAGCCTAGGGCTTGCCGATCAGAAGGTCGGCGGTTCGAATCCCCGCGACGGGGTGAGCTCCCGTTGCTCGGTCCCTGCTTCTGCCAACCTAGCAGTTCGAAAGCACGTCAAAGTGCAAGTAGATCCGGCGGGAAGGTAAACGGTGTTTCCATGCGCTGCTCTGGTTTGCCAGAAGTGGCTTAGTCATGCTGGCCACATGACCCGGAAGCTGTATGCCGGCTCCCTCGGCCAGTAAAGCGAGATGAGCGCCGCAACCCAAGAGTCAGTGTTCCTTTTACCTTACTACAATTTATATAGGAATAAAATACTTCTCACCATAAGGTGGGGGAGGAAAGTGTGACCAGGTGAACTGTGTGCCTATTTACTATGCTATTGATGGGCAATCTTTGCAAGGTCCTTGGTTCATTATCATTAAGTCAAACTTTGACCAGATAGCTCTTTGTATAGAAAACTCATTCAAATAACAGAGGGTTGTCCTCCAACAGCCCTTAGATAAGATAAGATAGATAAGATAAGATAATTTATTGTCATTGCACAAGTACAAGCACAACGCTATACAAGTGCAACGAAATTGCATGCCATTCCGTTAAAAAAACAGAAACAAAAAACAGCACAAAACACACACACACCAAAAAAAGCCACACATACACCCATCACAGCTCTCCAAGGTCATATTATCTGGTTACAGCATTTAAGATGGTTATAGCTCTTGGGTAGAAACTGTTCTTCAATCTATTTGTTCTTGATCTAATTGTTCTATATCTTCTACCCGAAGGCAGTGGTGCAAAGAGACTATATCCTTCAAACAGAGAAGTTTGTCCTTGGCACACTGACACCCTATGAGACTCTTAATCTCACGGTTGGGGGTTCAAGCCTTTCGTTGGGCAAAAAGATTCCTGCATTGCTACATTGCAGGGGGCTTGGGTTAGATGAGCCTTGTGGTCCCTTCCAACTCTAATTCTATAATTCTATTGTACGCACAGCTACATGGCGTTGATGCCACATGTGATCAACTCAGCAGTTAGGTGAGCTGACTTTTGTCAGATGCCATCACTCAGTGTTGGCTGTGAGGGGATGTGGAGAGGGTATGGAGTAAATGTGGAAATGTCCTCATGAGGCATAAATCAAAAGTTAATACAGCCAAAAAGGGAAAAGTTACAATAAAAAAGTCACTAAACCTGACCGGAACTCAAATTTATTGGTTTAGAGAGGGTTTCTTGAAAGTGAAGTAGAATTGAATCCAAACCTAAAATCTTTTTGTTGCCTTAGACCTGAATGGGAACCCAACCTCTAACTCTAAAAAAAGGGTACACAAGAGCACACTCATCAGGGAGCCAGACCCTTTTCCCTTTTTTTTGCTGACCTTCTTATGTTTGGCCAACATTGGAAGGAGTCAGGGATTACATGAAGGGACCTCAACCTTATGTTTTTATACTGTGCTTAGAGGCAAAACCTTCTCAAAGCAATTTACAAAACATAAAACAATAAAATATGCATCATATACAATCAACTAAAACAGCAGTATTATCCAGAGTGCTAGTAAGTAGTAACCAGTTCCCTATTGGTGGTTACAAATTACAAACATAAGAGGAAAAAGCAAAGTGCAATATCTAACTTCAAGACTTATGCATCGAATGACAGCTGGTGTTCACATCCAGATTACTGTTCTGCGATTCCGGGACAAATTGTGGTGTGATCTCATAAGAGGAAGTCAGATGTTCACTTCACATTATGGCTGAGGTTAGAAAGTAATGATTGACGAGGGCCCTACAGTCTTGCTTGCATAGGAGCCAACTGCTAGGGGCCAAGGTTCTGCTGCCACCGCCCCCCCCCCCATTGCCATTCAAGTGGAGTGTGTGTGCCATGTCTTGTGATCAATTATGTGGGATGGGACTTACTTGCCCCCCCCCCATATTTTATTGAAGTTGGCACCCCTTATTCCTTGGAATCTTTAAAAGACATTGTTTACATGCCTAGGAGTTCACATGGGCAGCATCCTCTTCTGTTGTGAGTAATTTTGCTGTAATACTACCGGTAATTCAGCCACTCTGTGGCTTGTTTTCCTACTCAATGCAAGTGGGCAGAGGATTGCGGGCAACATGTATCATTCACCAATATAAAACTACAGCAATTACCCCAGTGTCATATGAGCTTCATGGGTGTGTGAGGTTTTGAAGCCAGGACTCCCAGGCGCTAGCCCAACAATCTTATCTCTGGACCTGCACATAGGACAGTTTGCAATTTCAACAGAAGCCTCCAGAATTCTCTCATCTCCCCCACATGCCACCGTTTCTCACAGCCACCTAAGCAAAGGAAGAAAAACAGGGCTGCTGTATGAACTTCCATTATGCAGTTTTCTCACCCCAATTTTACAACAAAAGCAAAAACAATGGAACAAAAGAAAAACCATTTTCCTCATTCTTACCTCCATCAAGAAATGTGCCTGGACAAAAATCCTTCCTCCTTATTCTTTCTTGAACTGTTTTCTCTTCATGGGGACAGAGGAGGGATCTTCTGCTAGTGGTTTTTATGACTGGCTAAGCAGAGAAGATGGGTGGAAGCCTCTCTGTCACTGGAAATGTCTTGATATTATTCTAGGTGACAGGACAAAGACTGAACCATGGCTTTGGAGGTTTGGGGGGGATTCAGAATCTTGAAAGGGTGATGCCCCCCTTTGCCTATAAGTGGGGGTGCCTTATGAAGAACGGCTTAGGGAGCTGGGTATGTTTAGCCTGGAGAAGAGAAGGTTAAGGGGTGATATGATAGCCATGTTCAAATATATAAAAGGATGTCATATGGAGGAAGGAGAAAAGTTGTTTTCTGCTGCTCCTGAGAAGAGGACACGGAGCAATGGATTCAAACTGCAAGAAAGAAGATTCCACCTAAACATTAGGAAGAACTTCCTGAAAGTAAGAGCTGTTCGACAGTGGAATTTGCTGCCAAGGAGTGTGGTGGAGTCTCCTTCTTTGGAGGTCTTTAAGCAGAGGCTTGACAGCCACCTGTCAGGAATACTTTGATGGTGTTTCCTGCTTGGCAGGGGATTGGACTGGATGGCCCTTGTGGTCTTCCAACTCTATGATTCTATGATTCATTTGTTTCTTGAATTTCCCAAAGCAAGAGGAGTCGGCAAATGCAACATGGAGGAGCTGTGGTAAGGTATTTAGATGCAACAGACTCACTGCAATGAACTTTTTCTCCTCTGTAGCTACTCCCTCATCTCCCCAAGTGTCCTGCGAGTAGAGACCGATGAGACGATTGTGGTGGAGGCTCATGGAGGCAACTTTGACACAGAGGTCACCGTCTCTGTCCATGACTTCCCACAGAAGAAAAACACCTTGTATATGGTCAAAGTTCCCATGAACCCAGCAAATGGCATGATGGTGACGCCAACCATAAAGGTGGGTGCAGAGCGATGGTTAGGAACGGTGCCATAGTATATGTGCAAAAATCAAGCTCCAGACTTGTGCACACTCAACCTAGGAGCAAGTCGCATTGAACACAGTGAGGCATGCATACGATTGCTCAGTTTGTCCGTTACGTTTGGGGTGGGTGGGTTAGCATATAAAAAGAGAAACTCTGAGAGGGGTAAGGGAAGGGCAAATCATCTGTGCTATCAAGCCCAATGAGGGGAAATTTAAAGAAAGTACAATGCTGTCTGATCAGGCCTGACTATAACACATCAGAAGATCCAGATTGTTAGAGCTCCCAGACCAGCTTTAGAGGTTAGTAAAATATATTTGTGAGGATTTGTGTGATTGTATGCGATGATCATATTCCAGTATCTGCTTTCTGGGAGGGTCAGCAGTAAATTTGGCCTGAAAAATGTTAGGGTTGACAACCCAGATAGAACCCAGATAGAACCTGAAATATCTGTATTCTATTTTTAAAGTGCCTTTGGCAAGTTTATGTATTGTCTCTTTTGTCTGGGGTTAATGAAGTGTGCAGCCACGTCTCTTGGCTTGTTTGCATTAAGAGCAGAAGAGAATGTCAGACTATGGACAAACTCTGTTGTCAGCACGTCCACAGGCTTTTATTTGAAGTGCTCAGTGAGCCTGTCATGCAAGAGCCACTCCAAACTGCCATCCTCCACATGCTCTGGGAATCACCTGAATCATAAATTATAGTAACAACTTATTTTCTTAAGGTCACCCAGCTTACTTATGCGCTCCTTAGTTATATCTCTTGCACACTTCAGTTTTACTTGCCAGTCAGCAGCCATATTTGATGCTGTGCCAACTTTGCTGTATGATCTGCATTTACCTTGTCAGAGAAAGGAGTTACAGTGGACGCTCGGGTTGCGAACGTGATCCTTGCGGGAGGCACGTTCGCAATCCGCAGCATTTGCAACCCGCGTCTGCGCACGCGTGGGTCGCGATTCGGCGCTTCTGCGCATGCGCAAAGCGCAATTTAGCACTTCTGCGCATGTCCGCGCGCTGAACCCGGAAGTAACCTGTTCCGGTACTTCTGGGTTTGGCGCGGAGTGCAACCCGAAAAGACACAACCTGAAGCGGACGTAACATGAGGTATGACTGTACTCTTCAGTTGGGCTGAGCTTAGGGATGTTACAGAATTCTCTCAGACACAGAAATGGGAGCAGAAATTCCCACTATTTTCACATTTGTCCGAGGTCAGGAATGAATACCATGCAATTATACGAGTAGTATTCACTATTGTGGGTTTTTTTTTAAGTGCGTAAACATTTTGTTAATAACTATGTTGTTGTTTTTTGGCATGTCCCTTCCATTGAAATGCATTGAAATTACTTATGTAAGTACAAGATAGAGGAAGCTGCAGCTGACAGGATGTCTCTGACCCAGTGACATGTGGGAATGTTAAGGATAGTAGGGAAGGATATATTGAATAAGTATTATCCTTCCTTCACTCACACTACTAAGTGATGTAGCAGAGCAAATTCCCCTCAATATAGCTGGAAGCTAGTTTGCAGATTCGTTTGAATCTCTTAGATAAGATTATTTCTTGGTGTCTCCTTTAATCCCTCTTAAAAGAATAAAGACACAAGAGTCTTTCTGAGTATTAAAGTAATGAAAGGTTTACTCACATTTCAGTTCACAATTTGATCCCTGAAAGGCAGACTTTACTTGGTAGTTACACAAAGAAACTAAGTTTATCTCATGGAGACTGAACTCGTGTGCTGCTGGCTGAGAGCCAGCAGACAGCAACATTACATTTAGATAACAAAATGACTGCAGGAGAGCAGCATGGCAGCAAATGATCATCAAGAGAGCAATAAGAGACAAGACGAACTGAGAAAATGGCTGCATGACTCTTTTGTGGAGTCAGCCAGAGCCATGGCCATCTCCCAGGTCACATGGAGGGGGAGGAAGCTCCAGACCAGTGGAACAGGAAGTTACACTGACTGGATATCCCCCTGCATGTGGCCACTCTAGGGAAATAAGGAATGTTGCCTTTGACCGTACCAATGGTTTACATCCCACATAACAAAGTGTCAAGCAAACAGGAGAGTTAAACATTTGAATGAGTTTAGCTGCAGGGCAAGGAGGTCAAGGCATTCTATTCTGCCCCCCTCCAGCCCTTTGACCTAAACAAGTTTTCCTGATTCCCTCACGCAGGTTCCTGCCAAAGACCTGAAGAAGGATTCCAAGCTAAACCAGTATGTGGTTGTCCAGGCCAGCTGTCCTCAGTTCAAATTGGAGAAGACGGTTCTGGTCTCCTTCCACAGTGGATATCTCTTCGTTCAGACAGATAAAACCATCTACACCCCTGGATCTGCAGGTGATGCCTTCTGCTAGCCCCACCTTGTCTGGGACCACAGTAAGGGGGTATAGAGTGGATAACCAGCTTGGAATGAGCCTTTGATTTATGTTTCAGATCTTTATTATTATTAGATGCATCCCTAGTTGCAACTAGAGCTAGACAAATATTAACATCCCCACCACACACACCTGACAACTAAAGTTGGTCTGAAAAAGTTCTGTGCAGCATCACTCAGGTATTATAGGTTTTTGTATTCTTTAAAGAACCAGCAGCCTCTCTCCTGCAAGAGGCAACCGTGGGACAAAACAAATGGATGTGCACACCATGGGATGTGAGAGTAACAGACAGCTTGTTGGGACTGTGGCACTCACCTGACCTCCTTCCAGCTGAGTTGTAGCTGCATACTGTCCCAAAGCAAAGGACCCAGGTGGCGCTGTGGGTTGAACCACAGAGCCTAGGGCTTGCTGATCAGAAGGTCGGCGGTTCAAATCCCTGTGACGGGGTGAGCTCCCGTTGCTCGGTCCCAGCTCCTGCCCACCTAGCAGTTCGAAAGCACGTCAAAGTGCAAGTAGATAAATAAGTACCGCTCCGGCGGGAAGGTAAACAGCGTTTTCGTGCGCTGCCCTGGTTCGCCAGAAGTGGCTTTGTCATGCTGGCCACATGACCTGGAAGCTGTACGCCGGCTCTTGGCCAATAAAGCGAGATGAGCGCCGCAACCCCAGAGTCGGACACGACTGGACCTAATGGTCAGGGATCCCTTTACCTTTACCTTTACTGTCCCAAAGAGGAGGAGAGGAGAGGCTGACGCAGTGCAGACAACCAGAAGGAGCACTGGATTGGCTTTGCACGTCCCTCTCTTTGCTGCTATGCGGCAGTGACTCAGCCAGAGGGAGGTCAGGGGAGCAGGGCACCTTCACCATGCCATTGTCTGCTACCAGAAATGGATTTATTTTCTAGTATTTTTATCTTTAAACAATAAGGAAAAACACCTGCCAGATTTGTACATCTCAAAATATGGATGTGAGAGAGAGAGCACGCGCGCACACACACACAGACCAAATGTGTAGGATGGATGTAGTTCATGTTTCCTTTTCTTTTATATTTCTTTTCAAACTCAAATACCTCTCTTTTATTTCTCAGTGCGCTACCGTGTCTTTTCTGTGGGCCACAACATGGAGCTTTTGGATAAGCCTGTGATTGTTGAGTTTGAGGTGAGAGGCATATATTTGTGTGTGTGTGTTGAGTACAGCATTGGCCACCTGAAATTGCAGTTGGTGCTTCACTAAACGTTCTGTGGCGATTTCACAGAAAGAGTGATGGCCATTCAGTGTAGCTTTTCTTAGGAAGCATATTGCATGAGCATTTTTCATAGCTCCTTAAATGCCATTTCAGACCTTGGCAGTGCTGGCTCATCCCAGCAGTGGTATCATGGGAAACTATCTCACCAAGACCTTGGGAAAAGAACTATACTGGGATGAGGGTGGTGGTGGGGCATCAGGCTGTTTACTTTTTCCCTCTCAGTCACATAACCATTTATTTCTCCTGCTCCTCCTTTAAGGAGTCCAAAGTGGCAAGATGGGGTTATCCTCTTCTGTCCTCCTGCCTGTATCTTAAGAGCTAGTTCAGAGTGCCTGCTTCAGTGTTTGCTAGCAATTGGACTGGTGTGGTGAGCGCACACACAACAGCAGGTCTGGCGGAAGACATTTTGGCGCCTGAGGTGAACCACAAAATGGCGCCCCTCCGCCAGGGAAGAAAGGGCGAGAGAAGATCTGCATCAGAAACAAGGGGGAGAAAAGAAAGATTTACAACGGGAATAAGGGTGAAGTCCTATTTGCCAAGAGGTCACTGTACAGGGGTAGATCTGGCCTCCAAGGAGCATCCCACAGCTGTAGCTGCCTCTGTGGCAGCAGGCAATACATTCATTGGAGACTGGAACTGCTGGTCCTATAGATCCTGCCTCCTGAGGCAATCACCTCACCTTGCCTCATGGGCCGGCCCTGTATTGTTTTTCAGAAGTGCTGGAATATGATTGCTGTAGTGTAGAGATTAGGTTGGCCCCATCTCTTGTACTACAAGCATAGCTAATTGAGGCAAGGCTGGCGATGTATTATTGCTTATTGTTACTGGTTTTGTGTTTTCAAAGATTTGTATTTTTAAATACGGAAAGCCACTTTGTGGAGGAGTTCCTCAAAAAGCAGTGTGTGAATCTCCTAAACCAATTAATTAAATTAACTATCTTCACAACAGTTTAGGCCAGAGCCATCCTGGAAGCTTTGTGGCTAAGCTGAGATCAAGGACTTGGTAGTCTAGAATCAAAGCTCTACCTATCTAGAGAATTTGGTTTTCCACATTACCAATACTGAGTGCAATCATTTTTCATTCCTTCAGCAGCCCTTGAAACATGTTTTTCTCCTTCACAGACACCAGATGGCATTATTGTCAGCCAGAGTTCCATCAGCCCCACTTCAACAAACATCCAGCCTTACAACTTACCTGAGATTGTCAGGTATTTGACCATGAATACTACCATGCAGCTTATTTGTACAGAAAGTGAACTGAAACAGCAACCTGAGAAGAAAGCTTATCAATGTGCAAAGTGCCCTTTATCCTTCTTGTGGGAATGTTTTGGAACGTGGATGGAGATTTATAATTTAATATATCTCATCCTAACTTGTGCTAACAAGTTCAACTAGCAGAGTAACATTCCCTTTTAAAATACACACAGCGGAAGTTGCTTTGATTCGCTAGAATCAACTTAATCTAGTTTCCTGGTTTGTCACTATATTTCCCCTTTGTCCCTCTTCAAATAAGACACAACACACGTCTTCTATAAAAAGATATAAAATGTTTACTCACATGTATCCAGCTCAAGACAAATCCCAAAGAAGGCAGGCTTATTCTTAGTAAAGATATTTACAATTGGAATCTCTCCATGTGGGAGAGAAGTCGGCTAGGCCCCAGTTGGCTGGAAGCCAACTGAGCATCCTCCTCACAGTTCGAGTGAGAGAGTGGAAAGGAAGTAAAGAGGCAGAATGGCTGCTGGGCAGTTGGTTTTGCTAATACCTTCCCAGGTGAAGCCACTCCCACTTCTAGCTTGCAAAGGAAGATATCTCAATCCATGTGACCAGGAAGTTGTGGCTGGAGGACTGAGATACCTTCTAGCATTGTTGTACTTGACTGCTCTAGTGTTTACATCCCACACTTCTTTGGGGGGGGGGGGTTCATATGAAACAAGGAACACTCCAAGCTCTCATCAATATTAGTATATACTACCATCCACAACCACCCTGTGATATACACATAGATGGGGTCTGAGAGTGTGATCTCATCCTCCACATATCCACATTTTAAGATTTTGGGGGCAGGCATTCTGCTCCAAGCTTAATAGCACAGTCCTTTGCATGTATTCCCCATTGAGCCCAATATGGCTTATCTCAGGGGTGTATGACTAGGAATGTGGCTGGGCAGAGTAAGCCCAACCCTGACCAGGAAGCAGTGATGTGGCAGAGCCAACACTGCACCCAAAGACCTGTCACTCACCCTGTCCAGGGTGGAGGATGGGGAGTGGGAGGGCATTCTACAGGGCAGGCGCCACTACCAAAAAGGCCCTCTGCCTGGTTCCTCGTAACCTCGCTTCTCGTAGTGAAGGTGGAACCACCAGAAGGCCCTCGGAGCTGGACCTCAGTGTCCGGGCTGAACGATGGGGGTAGAGACGCTCCTTCAGGTATACTGGGCCAAGGCTGTTTAGGGCAGGGGTCAGCAACCTTTTTCAGCCGTGGGCCGGTCCACCGTCCCTCAGACCATGTGGTGGGCAGACTATATTTTGAAAAAATAAATAAAAATGAACGAATTCCTATGCCCCACAAATAACCCAGAGATGCATTTTAAATAAAAGGACACATTCTACTCATGTAAAAACACGCTGATTCCCGGACTGTCCGGATTGAGAAGGTGATTGGGCCGCATCCGGCCCCCGTGCCTTAGGTTGCCTACCCCTGGTTTAGGGCTTTAAAGGTCAGCACCAACACTTTCAATTGTGCTCGGAAACGTACTGGGAGCCATTGTAGGTCTTTCAAGACCGGTGTTATGTGGTCTCGGCGGCCGCTCCCAGTCACCAGTCTATCTGCCGCATTCTGAATTGGTTGTAGTTTCCAGGTCACCTTCAAAGGTAGCCCCACGTAGAGCGCATTGGCACTTTGGCAAGGCTGAGCCCTCCACTGTATCAGAATAATCCCCCTCCCTCAGCCATGGTGCATTTCTCTGCTGGCCTCCAGAGAGGACCATAAGCACCATTTTAATTCCAACCACAATGGGCGGGGGGGGATGAGCATCAAGGGACACAGACTATATTCTAACCTCACCCATGACGAGAAGAGGCCCTGCAGCCCATTCTTATTTCACCTTTAATATCATGAGTTGACAAAGCAGAAGCAGTGAAGATTCCTTCCTTTTCCTGCTCTAGTTTGGGGACCTGGAAGATTGTGGCCAAGTATCAAGACTCCCCACAGGAGACCTTCACCACGCAATTTGATGTCAAGGAATATGGTAAGGATGACCATCTCTGCTTAGCATTTCTCCTGACCCATCATAGACATTGTTTCCTCTTTAATCCCTTGGGTTGGATTCAACAGATGATCTTGCCAGTGAAGTCCTGCCCACTTGTGCAACTGGGTTTACCCCCTCTCCCTGCTCCTGAAGTTGGCTTGTGAAGGGGTTGCGAGAACCCCCAGAACAGCGCACTGAGAGGGATTGTTGAATTGCTCCCCTTGACTGTTTCCCAGGGAATACTCCCATTGGTCTTCCACCATGACATTTGGAATTGCTCATACTATTGAAATTGCTGACACTGACCTGAAAGCTCACTACGCTTATAGATTCTCATCTTTCCATGAATGTTTTGTTTATTTGTTCCTACCCTATTTTTCCCTCTAGTACTGCCAAGCTTTGAAGTAATAGTGGAGCCATCGGATAAGTTTTATTACATTGATAGCAACAGGGATTTCAGAGTGTCTATCACTGCAAGGTGGGTGTCTGCAACTGTGGGAAGGTAAAGGCGAGGTATTACCTGCGTAAAATAAAATTATCACGTCCAGAAAAACAAGAATTCACAGTATGATTTTAAATGTGTTTATTTGGAACATTTTAAACGTTTAGAAATATTAGAATGCAAAATACAAAGAAGCAAAAGAAAAGATAATAAAGGGGAGAGAATAAGATCGTGTTCGGGTTCCAAAGAACGTTTGCAAACCGGAACACTCATTTCCGGGTTTGCTGTGTTTGGGAGCCAAAACGTCCGAGTACCAAGTCGTTCGGGATCCAAGGTACGACTGTAATGTTAATTGAAGTTAAATAATATCAGCTAAAACACAAAACGTTAAATAAAAAAGCTTACAAGAGTTACATTGGTCACTACAGAATCACCCAAGAGCAGGCTCCCCAGTTGTGACTGGTAGTCATCTTCATGCTGCCTCCGAAAGTGGAGGTAGAACACAGCTTTCATGGCTAGTAGCTGTTGATAGCCATGTCCTCTGTAAATTGACCCTTGCGATTTATTTTTGTTCTTTTAGGTTTCTCTATGGAAAGGATGTGGAGGGTGTGGCCTTTGTCCTCTTTGGAGTGAAAGTAGATGATGTCAAACAGAGTATTCCAGATTCACTTAAGAGAATTGAAGTAAGATAGGTGCCTGTGGGTGTGTTCTGTTGTGCATACACACATATGTACCACTTTGGTTACACTCTTGTTTTCCTTTCTTTTCAGATTACAGAAGGGGAAGGGGAAGCTGTGCTGACAAGAGAAATGCTACAGAAGCGATTTCGCAACCTCGACGAGCTGGTTGGGCACTCCCTCTATGTTTCTGTGACAGTGATGACCGAGTCAGGTGGGCTATGATGCAAACAGGGCCGGATTTAGGTTTAATGAGGCCCTAAGCTACTGGGGACGTGGGTGGCACTGTGGGTTAAACCACAGAGCCTAGGGCGTGCCGATCAGAAGGTCGGCGGTTCGAATCCCCGCGACAGGGTGAGCTCCCGTTGCTCGGTCCCAGCTCCTGCCAATCTAGCAGTTCGAAAGCACGTCAAAGTGCAAGTAGATAAATAAGTACCGCTCTGGCAGGAAGGTAAACGGTGTTTCCGTGCGCTGCTCTGGTTCACCAGAAGCGGCTTTGTCATGCTGGCCACATGACCCGGAAGCTGTACGCCGGCTCCCTCGGCCAGTAAAGCGAGATGAGCGCCACAACCCCAGAGTCGGCTGCAACTGAACCTAATGGTCAGAGGTCCCTTTACCCTTTACCTTTAAGCTACTGAAGGTAATGGGGCCCTTTATATGTCCAGCTGTCCTTTGTCAACAACAAATTGTCGCTGTTTTTTGTGTTGAATATATGCTATATGGTAATTTATGGAGCTAATAGGTATCTAAAGCCATTTGCACATGTTGCCACACAGCCAGTCCATGCAGAATGTAGGCACCCTATATATAGAAATGAGCAAACCAGTGATATTTTAGGGAGCAGGCTAGCAGGCGGGGCCCATTACTTACATCATAGCAGCCTACACAACACAAAACACTGTTGCTGTATGTAGGTTTAAATTTATTTGTTTTTTATCTTATATTTTGGAAATGTACATCCAGGTTTTTTCCCCTTTACATTTTTTGGGGGCCCCCCAAGAGTGGGACCCTAAGCTATTGCTTGTTTAGCTTATATGTAAATCTGGCACTGGATGTGAACGTCATGATACAGCAAGTGGTTCACGCATGGCACACTGGATTCTGGCTTACTTGGTGTAGTTCATAGCATTGCTGTAACCGCTTTGAGATTTTTCTAAAAAATATAAAGCGGTATAGAAATGAAATAATAATGATGATAATGATAATGTTAATGATAATGATAATGATGATAATAATGATAATGATAATGATAATGATAATAATAATAGCTTTGAGGCTATTAAGCCCCTTCTTGGATTGTTAAGAATTCAGAAGTGAAAGCAGAACTCATTTACACTGCAAGGAATTTTGATTAGCATAGAAATGACATACTGTATATATATAAACATTGTTCTTACCATGCTACAGCCAGATATTTTATCCTGTAACATTATAATCCAGAAATATTTAGTCTTTAAGTAAAAATCTTTAGCCAGTTCCTGGAAATAAAAATACATTGGCAACTTGGTTTTTGAACTTAATCCGTTCCGGGAGTCCATTTGACTCCCGAAACCGTTCGAAAACCAAGGCGGCGCTTCCGATTGGCTGCTGGAGCTTCCTGCACTCAAGCAGAAGCCATGTTGGATGTTCGGCTTCTGAAAAACATTCCCAAACTGGAACACTCACTTCCGGGTTTTTGGCATTCGGGAGCCGATTTGTTCAGCAGCCAAGGTACCACTGTATTGTTATCTGTATATGAATCAGGAAACCTGATAACCACAATGAATTTATTATTGTTTTTAGCATTCTTTGGTCATAACATGTTCAAACTTGTCTATGTAACTACAAAATCTAGACATTTTTCCTTATTTAAAAGGAAACCTGTAGTTCACAGGATTCTAGCTAGAACCTACGAGCCCCTCTCCCAAGTGTTTTGTAGTGTAAAACATCCCAATCATTGGGTTTACTTGTTGCTTCCACAACAGCTGCTGCACAAGTCTGCTCATCATGAACCAGGCTGTGCTGGGTCTAATATATTTTGCACTCTGAGGTGAGAAAGGTCAATTGAAGCCAATCAAAAGGCAGTTGAATCCTATTTCAATCTTGGTAATGAGGCAGCATTCTACATCGCAGCCTGCTAGATTAGGCTAGCTCACCATGGCGTACAAAGTGAAGTAGCTCCTGTGCCCCACAGATGAATGGATGTGATCCAAAGATCCATAGGACTCTGGTGAACTTAAGAAGAGATCTGCTGGGATCAGGCCGAATCGCCATCATAGTTCAACATCCATTTTTGCTGTGGCCAACCAGAAGCCTATAGGAAATGACTTAACTCATGTCAAAGCTGCAGGGAACTGGAAGTGACAACATGAAAGCCTTGTCCTGGTTTGCTGCTCCTTGGGGGCAGGATAAGAAAAGGGAGCAAGGAGGGAAAATGGAAAAGAAAGAAGTGAGACAGTTTCTCAAGCCAAGTTAGCAATGCCTTCCCTGTAGGAGCAGGGGCAGGTATTTTGAGAGAATCTGTGCTGGTCCCATGGGTTACCCGAAAGGCGAGGTCCAAGTCCAGTCCATGGTCAGAGGTACAATGTAAAGGCACTCCATAGTAACTGAAGCTGGGTGCAGGGCAGGGAGCCAGGCAAAGTCAGGAACAGGTAGGCAAGCAGGGAACCAGGGCAGGTCTGGAGCTCAGGCAGGAAAGCAGGACAGGTTTCAAGCAGGAACTGGTCAGCAACAATGCTGCTCCTGCAACTTGGGCTGGGGCTGGCCGGCTTTTATCAGCCCCGAGGCATAGGGCGGCTCTGATCCTCTGGTGACTCGCCTCTGCTGGCTTGGAGGCGAGCATTCCTCCTGCGGGAACTCAGTTCCCTTCGCCTCTCTGCCCTGAGCCTCTGCAGCTCAGGAGAGGCTGGAGGGTTACCGGACCCAGAGGCAACCTCAGCTTCCCCTGATGGGGCTGGGAGTGGAGCACCTGCAGGCAATGGGTCCTCCACCCCATCAGGAGCCAGAGCAGACTCAGCAGATGCCTGCACCTGAGGATCCAGCACAAGTGAGGACCCTTCCGACTCAAGCCCTAGCCCCGGCTCTGCTGGTTCTGGAGGCGGGGAATCCTGTGCAGGCTGGGATCCCTCAGGTTCAGCATCTGAGTCTGAATCCCAGGCCATTACAGAGAC
Source organism: Darevskia mixta (assembly GCA_034641385.1). Lineage (NCBI taxonomy): Eukaryota > Metazoa > Chordata > Lepidosauria > Squamata > Lacertidae > Darevskia > Darevskia mixta. Next base: position 998,197 of record JAWWNH010000093.1, read on the forward strand.
AGTTTCTCCAGCCAAATTAGCAATCCCCGCCCTGTAGGAGCAGGGGCAGGTATTTGGAGAGAATCCCAAACATGGCAGAGAACAAAACAGAGAGAGAGAGAGAGAGAGCATGCAGCAGAGTAGAAATACAGGACAAACTGTGTCCTGTATTGAATCAACACAGGACATTGCATTCTACACTGAAATACAGGACGATCCTGTATTATACAGGACAGGTGGCAACCCTACTACCAGTACATGGAGCATTATGTATGGAGGGGCTGACCTGTTCCTTGGCAAGCATCCTATGACCAATCGGATGCACAGGGATTCTTTGGCAGTCAGGCAGGTGTGTAAAGGATCACCTGGAGGACAGGATGTTTGAAAGCCACTTGTGTACTGGAGCTATTCCATTTGGAGAGCCTGAAACACTCTGAAGATTTTTCTCTCCCCACTTGGCTTCATTTCTTCTCTGCATCCCCTCTTCTTCTGTCTGCAGGCAGCGACATGGTGGTGACTGAGCGATCTGGCATCAGCCTTGTGACAACACCCTATCAGATCCACTTCACGAAAACCCCCAAGTACTTCAAGCCAGGGATGCCCTTTGAACTGATGGTAATGTCCACCTGAATCTTTCTTCCTCTGGTGGCCCAGTCCCAGGCTCTTAGAAATCCACAGTGTCGAACATAAGAAGCTGTGGGAAATCTGTTCACCTCTTCCTTCTCAATTGCTTAGGTGTTTGTCACCAATCCTGATGGCTCCCCGGCTTCCCGTGTACCTGTGGTGACAGAGCCAATTGCAGCTGATGGAACCACCCAGAATGATGGGACGGCCAAGCTGATCCTGAACACCCCAGCAAACAACCAAGAGCTCAGAATCACAGTGAGTCCCTCCGAGGCCATGCCAAGTTCCCTTCAAATGCATGAATTGTGGTATTGGCAGTTACTGTGTGTATCTTCCGCACACAGAACCAAAGCAACTGAATTATGATTTTTTTTAAGGGAGTGGGGATCTGAAGCTCAGTGGGAGAGAACATGCTTTGCATAGAGGTCCCAGTTTCAGTCCATTTTTGAAGGATATGCTCTGTTTCCGTAGTCAAAGGCTATATGGTTCTGAATGCCAGTTGATGGAAACTGCAGGAGAGAGTGCTCTTGTGTTTGAGTCTTACGTGGGTGGCGCTGTGGTCTAAACTACCAAGCCTCTTGGGCTTGCCGATCAGAAGGGTGGCGGTTCGAATCTCCGTGACAGGGTGAGCTCCCGTTGCTCTGTCTCAGCTCCTGCCAACCTAGCAGTTTGAAAGCACAGCAGTGCAAGTAGATCACTAGGTACCACTGTGGTGGGAAGATAAATGGCATTTCTGGGCATTCTGGCTTTTGAGGAAGGGTGTCCTGAATTTCAGTTACTTCAAATATTCATATTAAAGTGGAGTTATTTATGAAGATACAGGTTACGTAACAGATGTGTTTCATAGATCTTCATAGGCCCAAGATTCTATCCAATTCCTCACCACTTGGACATTGCCACCCTGGGCAGGATATAAATATGAATATAATAATAAATACTCAACTGTGCTCCGTGTGGACCTTCTCTCACAACGTTGGGTGTTAAAAGGACTAATGGATTCATGTCTGAGATCTGATCAACACTTTCAATTTTCTGTAGGTAAAAACCATAGATCCCCAACTTTCAAATGAACGTCAGGCAACCAAGACCATGATAGCTACAGCGTACCAGACCCAAGGAGGATCCGGAAACTTTCTCCATTTGGCAGTCACAGCTACGGAGCTGAAGGCTGGAGACAACTTGCCTATCAATTTCAATGTGAAGAGCAACAACCAACAAGTACTGAATCAGATCCAATATTTCACCTATATGGTAAGTACTGGGCAGAATGGAAGCCTGAGGGCCAAGTCTCTATACACCTGTTAATACTGAAGGTGTTGGTGAGAGAGGGAAGAGGGGAGTCTTCAGCCATGTGCCTAGTCCTCATGGAAAAGCAGGGAGGTGATATATAATGAAATTCTTTTTTTGGGGGGGGGGGTTAAAAGGTATTTTGTAAAAAGACCGGAAGCTTTTATTTGAGGAAATAATAGGGTCAGATGCACCCAGAGATCAAAAGAACTTGTTTCTCTATGCAACTATGGCAGCCTGAATGATATATGCTCAGAAATGGAGGGAGGGAACAGTACCAACGAGGGAGAAGTGGCAGCTGTGGAGTATGTACTGTAGAATTAGCAAGCTTTAACTAATAAGAGACCAGGAAGAAAGAGTTATAAGGAAGATTGGAAAGTGTTTGTAGCATATCTGAAGAATCATTGTAAGCAGGTTAAGGCATTAACGGAATTAGAATAAATTCAGCAATACAAATTAAGTAGAGAAATAATGAGAAAACAGAAAAATGGGAGTACTGTAATAAGAATATTCAGTAGTCATTGATAACTAAAATGAACCATGTTGAGGGGGGGAAGGGAAGTCAATGATCAATGTATTGTTGTATTGGTTAATGTATGAATGTGGAAAATCTGTAACAGAAAAAAATATTTAAAAAAATTAAAGGAAAAGCAGGGTTCAGCAATCTTTCCTACAGCATAGCTGTCAACTTTCGTATTTGAAAATAAGGGATTTTTTCAAACTTTCGTATTTGAAAATAAGGGATGCCGCGAGGGCGGTGCAATGGCACCAAGTAGCCTCGCCACCCTGCGCTCCAGAGGCTGTGTGCGAACGGGTGAGCGAAAGAGCGAGCGCATAGACGGCAGGCAGGCTGGCTGTCTGGTTGGGCATGAGGGTCTGGCTGCACAAGGCATGCAAGCTCCGCCCCAGTCGGTCTCAGACTCCTTATTGGCAGCAGAGCAACGCAGCTGAGGAGCCTCCCTGGCCGGCAGGGAGGGAGAGGAGCTGCTTCCTTTGAAATCCGGGAAATTTAAGGGATATCAACAATCTGGGATAGCAGCGGGAAACGGCATTGGAATAAGGGAGTTTCCCGCAAAAAAAGGGAGGGTTGACAGCTATGCATTGGCCCTTGGTGGGTTGAGGTCAGTTTCATGTTATTATGGCACTTATACGGAGCCCACAAAAATAAGTAAACTCTTCCATGTCACAGTTCTGCATGAGGAGGAGAAAAAACATTTGTATGACACTTATTATGTGAGTTAGTCCAATTGCATGGAGCTTCTCCATGGCAGCATCACATGGTTCAAACAAATCAGTGCTTCTTAACTCCCTTCATGTTAAACAATAATGGCTTCTTCAACCATCAGATATTGACTAGGGGGAAGGTGTTCAGGGTTGGAAGGCAGCCCAAAGCAGCAGGACAAAATCTGGTGACCATTTCTTTGCCCATCACCCCGGATCTCATCCCTTCCTTCCGGATTGTGGCTTACTACGAAGTGGGGAACAATGAGATTGTGGCCGACTCCGTCTGGGTGGATGTAAAGGATACCTGCATGGGAACGGTAGGTTGCTCTTCTCATGGATTCCTACAACGTCAGTGCAAGCCTTTCTCTTCCTACAGCCATATCAAAGGTGTAAAGTAACTCTTCCCCTACTCAAAGCTTTTCAGAGCATATGAATTGAGAGTTTTCCCCACAAAACTGTTTCGTTTCTGGTTGGAAAATGAGTAGAACCTAACAACGTGCATGTAAATATATTCACCTTTAATAACTTGTAAATAACCTGACACTAGGGAAGGGAGATGAATTCGGTTCTTATTTTAATGCAAACTTACTGAATTTGCACTTCCTAACACGATACGAGAACCAAAATGCAGCTATCTTTGGAAATGCGCATTTCTCTGAATTTTGTGAGGGAGTTCTCTTTTTAGAAACGTAAATTTTATTAGAGTTTATAAAGAAAAATACAAAGATTATTGTCAAATATCTTTTTTTGGTCCAAACTGAAACAGTAATCCAGGGGCAAAAAGAAGAGAGAGATCGAGGAAGCAGTGGCGTAGCGTGGGTGGCTGGAGGGGCCGTGGCACTGGGCACATTTTTTTGAGGGGGCGCAATGAGGCGCCCCCATGACTGGCTCCTTCATCAAGGCCAGAGCTGTGGGGAGGGAAGCTGTACGCAAGTCGGGCCTTCAGGGCCTGTCTCCGGCACACAGGGGAGCTGTAGAAGCAGCTTCCTCATGCGGCAGCCCAACGCTGCCAGCCGGCCTCAGTTCCACTCCCGAGTCAGGCCTGACCCGGGGGCAGAAGTAGCAAAGAAGCATCCCAAGTTTTCTTGACTTATTACTTACCATATTTTTCATTCTGACCATAGGACGCACCTGACCATAGGACGCACCTAGTTTTTAGAGGGGGAAAGCCCCATTTTTTTGAAGATCAGCTCAAATTTCTGCAGCTTCTTTTGCAAAGGAGAAAAGCCCCATTTTTTGAGGATCAGCTCAAAGTTGTTGAGCTTACTCAAAGGGAAAAAATCCTGTTTTATGGGGTTTATGGGGTTTAACTCACAAATCTGCAGCTTCAGGAAAGGGAGCCATTTCTACAGTTTCCAGACAGATAATCTAATCAGCCAGTCACATGTCGCTGGGGAAACAGCCTCCCTCTGCAAGGGGGCGGGACTGGAATCTCTCTCCCTTATCTCTCTCCCCGATCGTTTGCTGAGCAGCTGCTCAGCGGGCTTCCTTTCAACACCCCCTTCTCTCTCTCTCTCTCTCTCTCTCTCTTAAAAAAAAGCACGATCTGCTTTTGCCCCTGGGCAGTTCAGCTCCAGGGACCACACATTCGCTCCATAAGACGCACAGACATTTCCCCTTACTTTTTAGGAGGAAAAAAGTGCGTCTTATGGAGCGAAAAATACGGTAACTGTCTCTCCCCAATGCCTATTTAAGGGAAATGAGGTAGAATGACAAGTGTTATGTACTGAGCTGAATCCAGACTGCAGCAGTCTGATTGGTCCACAGGAGCCACCCAATCCAGCTCCAGGCGGAAGTGAATCAGCGACCTGATTGGCCTGCAAGAGCAGCCAAACAGGCTCCTGGATGAAGTGAATCTGCAACCTGATTGGCCTACAGGAGTAGCCCGGAATTAGCCAATCACGTTGGGCCCATTGTGTAAATAATGTATATATAGCAGACGTTTTGGGAAAAGATTTATTCCTTGCTACTATGAGCTGAATAAAGAGCATGAAATTCACACTTGACTCCGAGTATATTTCAACAAGTTTATATTGAACTCTGGAATCCAGGTAGCAAGAATGGCTGCAATCCTAGCCTCACTTACCGGTAAGTTGGAGTAAGTCTCGCTAAATGCAATATGACTTACTTCTGAGTAGACATTGTTAGGTTTGCAGCCATATATGGCTCTGTGATTGGGCCCATAGCCACTTAATAAACTTTGTGGTGTGCAAGGCTCTTGTTGTTGGAAAATACTAAAAGGGCTATTCCTTTGGGAATTCATTTATTTGGGGATGTGCAGGGAAAGTAATTGCTTTGTAAATAACTGTTGATGACTGAGATATGCATGTTTATTGTGTGCTACATATGAAATAGTTCAAAGTATGTATATTTCCACATCAGCAGAATACAAAACAGAACACAGATTTGTGCAAAATATACTATAATTGCAGCTGAGCGGAAAACCGCAGATGGAAATGGGAATGAATATCTGAATGGATATGTATGAAACTAAACCACCTGGTTGTGTTTGTCCAAACAGCTGGTTGTGAAAGGTGCAACTGAGGCAGACAACCGGATTCACCTGCCAGGAACGCAAATGAAAATCAAACTGGAAGGCGATCCAAATGCTCGGGTTGGTCTTGTGGCCGTGGACAAAGGCGTCTATGTGCTAAACAGGAAGCACAAGCTTACCCAAACGAAGGTGAGCCAAGAAATTCCTTGGGATGGGAGCACTGGGATTTTGATCCTCCCCCTACAACTGGAAACATGCCGGGCATATACACTTATTTTTTCTGTCACTCTGTGCCTCCTCCATACCAGATATGGGACTCAGTGGAAAAGAGTGACATTGGATGTACAGCCGGCAGTGGCAGGAACAATCTGGGTGTGTTTGAAGACGCTGGACTTGCCCTGGTGACCAGCAATAAGCTTTCCACGGAACAGAGATCAGGTATTATTGGGGAGGGTGTTGGTGCCGGTGAGATGGCAAAGGAGTTCCAGTGTGAGAAAGACCTTTCACCTAAGAGAAGGGCCTAGACTCTTTTCTGTCTCAAGTGCTAGCATGGCATTATCTGAAGATTATATATGGGATGTGGGTGGCGCTGTGGGTTAAACCACAGAGCCTAGGGCTTGCTGATCAGAAGGTCGGCGGTTCGAATCCCCGCGACGGGGTGAGCTCCCGTTACTTGGTCCCAGCTCCTGCCCACCTAGCAGTTCGAAAGCACATCAAAGTGCAAGTAGATAAATAGATACCACTCGGGCGGGAAGGTAAACGGCATTTCCGTGCGGCTTAGTCATGCTGGCCACATGACCCAGGAGCTGTACGCCGGCTCCCTCGGCCAGTAACGCGAGATAAGTGCCGCAACCCCAGAGTCGGATATGACTGGACCTAATGGCCAGGTGTCCCTTTACCTTTACGCCCCAGGATGCCAGGCAGAGGGGGGGGGGTGCAGATTCTTGGACTGAACTGTCCCACTACCCCCCACTGTGTGATATGCAAATACACATGACGAATCTCAGAAGACTGCTGTTTCTAAGAAACAGGTTCAGCAATCAGGACAATCAGCAATACTCCACATTGCACCCCCTGTAAGATGTCTTAATGAGAAATGGCAGCTATCAGGAGTTCATTGCCACATGTGTAACATGTAGTTAAGCCTTACATGGGAGTAAGCGCCATTGAACTCGGTGGGAAGCACTTTTACGTAAACACGCATAAAGTCAGTCTCCACAAGAATTAGAATTCAGTGGCACTAACATCTTATTTCAGTTCCAAACAATTCGTTTTTGTTCCTTCCTTTTCTACTCCAGATCCAAAGTGCCCTCAGCCTACAAGACGCCGACGCCGCTCTGTACAGCTCATTGAATCTAAAGCAAGTAAAGGTATGTGATGCATGGCAAAGGCACCATTTAACCTGTGAAATCAAAATAATTTGAGCCAGATGGAAAAGATAACATCTAATGGGCACAAGAGTGGGAGAATATTGCATCTGTTCAGCTTTAGCACTAGGGATTGATTGTTGATACTCGTGCATGGTCCCCACTGTGGATGGATTTTCTTCTCCCTTTGTGGTGGCTTCCAGTTCCTGCTCTCTCAAGGAACAGGCTAGTGTCTGACAGAGAAAGATCACCGTCCATTAAGCAAGTATCTCATTACACCTCAGTATCAATAAGAGGAAAAGCCAAGTTCTCCTGTAGAAAAATATGGTGGAGGACCTCATTGTGTAGTGAAGGAGCACACACTCTGCATGCGGAAGGAATCAGGCTCAATCCCCAGCAACCCCAGTTTAAAAATATCTCAGTAAGGCTGGGAAAGACCATGGAGAGGAGCTGCCAGTCAGAGTTGACAGTGCTGGACCAGTGGCCTGACTTTCATTCTCTCTAATATCACACTAAGCAATCCACTACCTATTGGTATGGAAGTGAATTGGGCAACACACACACCTCAATGGTAGTAATTTCTGCTTACTTGGGGGACTCCCTAGGTATGTAGAAGTAAATTCGTTGGCACTTGAAAAGGAAATGCAAGTTTTAATTCCTACCTGCAAGATGACCTATTAAGGACATATACGTAGTAACATTCAGGACTTATGAAGAAGAGAAGAGAAGAAGAGTTTGTATTTTATATCCCGCTTTATCACTACCCTAAGGAGTCTCAAAGCGGCTAACATTCTCCTTTCCCTTCCTCCCCCACAACAAACACTCTGTGAGGTGAGTGGGGCTGAGAGACTTCAAAGAAGTGTGACTAGCCCAAGGTCACCCAGCAGCTGCATGTGGAGGAGCGGAGACGCGAACCCGGTTCACCAGATTACGAGTCTTCCACTCTTAACCACTACACCACACTGGCTCTCTCCAATTTATGGAAATTGGGAGGCTGTTGGAGTTGAGAGAAAGAGGTTGTGGAAAAGAAGGGAAGGGAATTAGCCTGCCACGGGCCCTGATGTAAACAATAAAGCAGTATCATAAAAAGGCAATCTATAAAAACTAGCAAAAATTCAAAGCACATTTCATATCTCCCTGGAAGCAGACCAGAATAGGACGTGGTAATTTAGTAGCTCATTCATAGCATTTATCTGTATTTTAGCTTTCTTCTGACTTCTGTTATGAGTAGTAGAACAACACTGGTGTGGAGAACAGACATTCTTTGATGTTTCATGATGTTTGCATGTTGCAGCCGGCCAATATCAGGATCGGGTGCTAAGAAAGTGCTGTGAAGATGGAATGCACGACAACCCCATGGGCCACAGCTGTGAGAAGCGGGCACAATACATTGTGGATCAGAATGAGTGTCAGAATGTCTTCCTGGAATGTTGCCGCTACATCAGAACCATAAAGGATGCAAACAGACGGGAAGATGAACTGCAGTTGGCGAGAAGCAAGTAGAATTTTTGTGAATAATAAAAATTCGGGGGCGCAATATTGGGGAGATGGACAACTTGGTTAGCGAGCTGCGAAATCCTTTCCTACGAGGGTACCAATCTGGCTTGCAGTACTGAGACCTGGGCAGTGTTGAGCTGACCCACCTGCGCCCACCAGAATTCAAGTTCTGGGTCCATTTTTGTCACCTCTTCAAGAGACATCACAGTAATCAAGTTGTCATAGCTTGATTACATAGGGACGTGGGTCGCATTGTGGTCTAAACCACTGAGCCTCTTGGGCTTGCTGATCGGAAGGTTGGTGCTTCGAATCTCCACAATGGAGTGAGCTCCTGTTGCTCTGTCCCAGCTCCTGCCAACCTAGCAGTTCGAAAGCACACCAGTGCAAGTAGATAAATAGGTACTGCTGTGGTGAGAAGGTAAACGATGTTTCCGTGTCCTCTGGTTTCTGTCACAGTGTTCTGTTGCACCAGAAGTGGTTTAGTCATGCTGGCCACATGACCTGGAAAGCTGTCTACAGACAAATGCCGGCTCCCTTGGCCTGAAAGCGAGATGAGCGCCGCAACCCCATCGTCACCTTTGAATGGACTTAACCGTCCAGGAGTCCTTTACCTTCACCATAGATAAATCTGTGTCTCCTGTTTTCCTAGGTGACTTTGAAGATGAGTTCTTATCGGACGAAGAGATTGTCTCTAGGACTGAGTTTCCACACAGCTGGTTGTGGCAAACAGAAATCCTGACTGCACCTCCTAACGATCAGGGGTATAAAGTTTTTTTATGGCTGCATTCTCCTTTGGAGAACACTGTCAGCAATCCTATACACCCTTACAGGAAGTCAATTCCATTTAGCACAATGGGAATTGTTTCTGGGTAGACATGTACAGGATTGTGCTGTATATCTAGTTTGAAAACAATTCCTTCTTCCCAAAGACGAGGAATCTTGAAAAGAATAATCATCAGTGCCTTCACCAAACTACAATTCCCAGGATCCTTTAGAGAATGTATATAAGGGCTAAGATGGGATGAAGCTGATGTAATCGCATCATGTAAATTCAGCTTTCAATTTATCAAAGAGCAAGAGCAAGGATGATGCAAAATTTAATTGCTCTGCTTTTGAGGCAAATGTGCCTGTCTCACACAATGCAAGCATGGATGGGAAATCAGTCTTGTCTCCAGAGATGGCTCTGCTTCCAGGTTCCTCATCCTAGAAATGAAAAGAAAAGAAAAGATCCTGAGTGGAGCAAAGGTTTATTCTTCACTTCCCATAGTTCTGAGGGCAAAAACAGTCTGCCCCTCCTCCCTGACTACATGAAAGGGAAGGGAATTTGCTGAAAGTGTTGCACCTGAGCTCTTGCCTGCTAGTCTGGACACCAAGCTTTGGAAAGGGTGGATTCCAGTTAGGTGTGGGGAAGAAATTTGGTTCAGTTTCAAATTAAAACCTGCCTAATTTAGGGTTGCCATATTTCAAGAGGTAATAATCCAGACACAACAAGTTGTTGTCAGGTTGCCTTAACGGTTACTCAAGAGTAAAGACCAAGTCCTCCTTGTCTTTCTATCATTTTATTGTGCAAAGCTAATCCTAAACATGACCGTCTAGTCGCTAGCGGAATCTAGAAGTGCCCCCCTCCTGTTAAGGCGCCAACACCAGAGTCTCGGCACTCTAAATTGCCGCCTTCTCCTTCTGCGTAATGCTGGCGCCGGAAACGGCGTCTCTCCCTCTGAGTGGGTCTGCTGAGTGGTGCTAGGTCTCTCTGCATCTTCCTGGAGACCTCTCCCCACCTGGCTCCCTCCCGGTAACTGCTCCTCCTCCGAGGAGGGGCTGGTAGACTCACTGGAAGACAAGTCTGTCGACAATAGAGGCTGAGGCTGCCTGTAGCCACTCAGTGCCAGACTGGCAGGGGAGGGTACATCATCCCTGACAGTTGTTGATCTTTTTTTAGGGCAACCACACCAGACCAACACGCAAGAAATTAAAAACCGCAAATCCAGGACATTTCCTTTAAAAGTGCCCCCCAAATGATAATGTAGGACTCTCCCCCCCCAAAGAGGACATGTGTAGGGATTCCCAGATGTATGGCAACCCTCCCTAATTCACCCTTCCTGAAACAATATGGAAAGCAAAGAACAGCCATCCTTAGCAATCCACACTTGTGAATTGTGCATTGCGGTTCTCTAAACAAGTAATGCAGGGGTCAGCAAACTTTTTCAGCAGGGGGCCGGTCCACGGTCCCTCAGACCCTGTGGGGGGCCGGACTATATTTTGAAAAAAAATATGAACGAATTCCTATGCCCCACAAATAACCCAGAGATGCATTTTAAATGAAAGGGCACATTCTACTCATGTAAAAACACGCTGATTCCCAGACCGTCTGCGGGCCGCATTTAGAAGGCGATTGGGCTGCATCCGGCCCCCGGGCCTTAGTTTGGGAACCCCTGAAGTAATGTGTACACGATGCACATGCTAGGTGAAGTATGCATAAAAATCCCTTTATGAGGGAAAATCGGTTGCAAAAATGTGTATATTAGGATAAGTTTGCATTAAAATGCTGATGAGTTTTTATGGTGACTTAAAAGCAACAACAACAAAGAATGGTGTGGAAATGTGGGCAACCGAGAGATACCGATTTGTCCATCCCTAGCTTCTGCTTGCTGGTTAAAAGCCCCTGGGATCACAGGGCACCTGAGCAACCGTGTCCCTCCAGCTGCCCTCCAGGTGGAGGGCACCTGAGAAGGACACAGTTGTCGCCTGTCCCACAGGGTGGTGTGCGCCCCTGTGGCTCCCCAGGCAGCTTCCTGTGTCCTTGTTCCCATCTTAGTCTTCAGCTGTGCACAAATATGACATGGCACCTTTCTCTCTGAATCTAGGGTCTCATCCAAGACAGTGTCTGTTTTCCTGAAGGATTCCATCACGACTTGGGAGGTGGTGGCTGTGAGCGTTTCAAACACAAAAGGTGAGGAATTTTCGACAGCAGGTGGAGGACAGGGGCTGGGGAGATGAAAGCAGGCTATGTCCACCTCAGTAAACACCTTAGGTAGGTGTTGTTCAACTTCTTTTGATCCTCAACCTCCTTCCTTTCCCGTCCTTCTCATTGCAGGGATCTGTGTGGCTGACCCTTACGAGATAACCGTCAGGAAGGACGTCTTCATCGATCTACGGCTACCCTATTCAGTAGTGAGGAATGAACAGGTGGAGATCCGAGCTATTATCTACAACTATAGGAATCAAGATATCAAAGTAAGTGATTACCTTTCAACAGGGTTACTTGATAGTGATGATTTTATGTTTTGCTTTGTTTTATGCAGTTTGTTTTGTGGTGTATTGTGTGTTTATTGTTACACTGTTATCCACTCTTGGGTTCTTAGTGAAAAGCGGCTTAGATATACTCTAAATAGGTAAGTTTGTACTACTTCTGATATTTCCGGTAGCGCCCCATCTAAATGTTCTTTTTTATTGTACATTCATGAGTTGTGTATTCCTTCGCCGGCTTTTAAAACTTCCTCCGTGTGTTAGTAATGCATCTATATGCTTAGAACTGAAGATTCCATCACTAGTGACTCTCTTATGGAAACGAATATTCAACTACTGGTTAACCCTTTGGCATAGACTACACAGCCATTACAGTACCTCATCCAATGTCTTTGGCGTGACGAATTTGCAAACCCTTGGACTAGCAAAATTCACACCAAACTTTTGCTTTTTGGAATCTCTCCTTTAGATTCGCTAAAATTAGACCTTGCTTTTGCAAAAAGATTCATCAAACAAAGATTGGACGATTCGGAGTTACAGTGTAATTATATGCTGGGTGGGGGTGTCTGCTCACCTTGGAATTTTGGCGTTATCCCAATACACCATGTCCCTTTATATCTATCCTCCCTCTCCACTGCTACGCACCAATTTGCTTTCACCAAAGCGAGGTTTAATGTTTTTCTTTCTAATGTCTTGAGACACAGATTTTCCAAGGGCCTAGTTTCCGCCCTATGTGATTGCGATAAAAAGTCGACGGAATCTCTCCATCACATAATTTTTACCTGTCCCCTGTATAGAGGGGCTCGGGCAAAACTACTAAGACCAATAACTCAGAAACTTATTGGTATGCCAACTGAGTCTCACCTTGCCTTACTCCTCCAAGACAACGATTCTTATATAACCTTGCAGGTGGCAAGGTTTTTAAATTCTGTTATATCCCCAAAAAGGCGTTGTGGCCAACTACACAACCCATTAACATCTCTGTTTCCTGTCCCTTGACTGCAGTTGCAATACTATTGTGTTTGAGCTGTATTTGTGTTTATCGGTGATAGCCGTGGTATGGTCTTCTGTGACTCCGGTGGCTCAAGTGTTTATTGTATGTTGTAACTTCATGTTTTATATTGCATATTTTATGTTTTTATGGGCTTATAGCCACAATAAATTTGAATTTGAATTTGATTTGTGTTCATGATGCTATCATGGCAGTCATATGTTAAAAAGTACTGTTTGTGCCTGCAAAGATTTCAGGGCGGTCACACTGATTCATTTCCAATCAGAGCCTGTTCTGTAACTTCTTCTTTTTTTACTTTATTCCCCCAAGCATTTGATGAAGTCAGTTAAGATCCTATAGAATATGCACTGAAGTAAAAGATCTTGCTAGTTTTAAGCACAAAATGTGGAAAAGCCCATTCTTCCTCCTCCAGTGGTGAGGACGTTAATAGTGCATACACTATCCCACCTCCTGCCAATCCCTAAAGGTTAAAAATGTAAAAAGTAAGATGAGCGCTTATGCATAATCACACTTATGCGGTGTGTCTGTGTTTGTACATCAGGCAGCACTCCTGGCAAAACCTAAGAGGACTGACTCACTTGCTAATCCAGCATTCTGTTTGGTGGCGAGTGTGTTTGTATCACCAGCTCCGAAGTGTGGGTGGCACTGTGGTCTAAACCACTGAGCCTCTTGGGCTTGCTGATCAGAAGGTCGGGGGTTCGAATCCCTGTGATGGGGTGAGCTCTCGTTGCTCTGTCCCAGCTCCTGCCAAACTATCAGTTCGAAAGCATCCCAGTGCAAGTAGATAATAAGTGGGAAGCTAAACGGTGTTTCCGTGTGCTCTGGTTTCCGTCACGGTGCTCCATTGTGCCAGAAGCGGTTTAGTCATGCTGGCCACATGACCCAGAAAGCTGTCTGTGGACAAATGCCAACTCCCTTGGTCTGAAAGCGAGATGAGCACCACAACCCCATAGTTGCTTTTGACTGGACTTAACCATCCAGGGGTCCCTTACCTTTACCTTTTACAAACGTTGTGATTCATGATAAAAAATAAAAAAAACCTTTCCAGTAGCACCTTAGAGACCAACAAAGTTTGTTATTGGTATGAGCTTTCGTGTGCATGCACACTTCTTCAGATACTTCTTGTGATTCATGGTGCAACAAAAGAACCTATAATGAAATCAATGTGGTTCACTAAGGGGAAAGCAAAGGAGACACAGAACTGATCCAAGAGGGAAGACTGCCTTGGCAATGGACCTAGTAATGGATCGCCGCCCTTTCTCTTTCTCCTCAGGTGCGAGTGGAGCTGATACACAACCCAGCCTTCTGCAGTGCCTCTACTGTCAAGGAAAGATACCGACAATTGCTCACTATTAAAGCCCAGTCCTCCAGGGCGGTGCCATTTGTGGTTGTTCCGCTACATCTGGGACTGCATGACATCGAGGTCAAAGCAGCTGTCTGGGGACAGTTTGTGTCTGATGGTGTGAGGAAGAAGCTGAAAGTTGTGGTACGTAACATGCCCAGATCCTCCTTGGAGGAAAAAGAGCCAGAGGCACCATGCTTCTGAACACCAGATGCTGAGAGTCACAAGTGGGGCGAGTGCTGTTGTGTTCATGTCCTCCTTGCACACTTTCATATGCATCTGTTTGGCTACTGGGACTAGATGGGGCTGTGGACTGAGCCAACAGGGATCAACTTAGGGAGGCAGTAGGATGGGAAACAATGGCTTTAAACATGTGAAAATAATTGGGGAAGCATAGATGGTGATTAGGGACCCAGGTGGCACTGTGGGTTAAACCACAGAGCCTAGGGCTTGCTGATCAGAAGGTCGGCGGTTCGAATCCCTGCGACGCGGTGAGCTCCTGTTGCTAGGTCCCAGCTCCTGCCCACCTAGCAGTTCGAAAGCACGTCAAAAGTGCAAGTAGATAAATAGGTACCGCTCTGGCGGGAAGGTAAACGGCGTTTCCGTGCACTGCTCTGGTTCGCCAGAAGTGGCTTTGTCATGCTGGCCACATGACCTGGAAGCTGTACACCGGCTCCCTCTGCCAATAAAGCGTGATGAGCGCCGCAACCCCAGAGTCGGACACGACTGAACCTAATGGTCAGGGGTCCCTTTACCTTTACCTTAGATGGTGATTACAGACTTTTTTTGCACTTTTACAAAAGTATCTGAACGCCATGGAAATTCAGTAGAACTCTGGTTTGTACCATAGTGCATGAGCCTATGAGCTTCTTCAATTCTAGGCAGTACATTCAAGCCATCACCTATTTTCCAATGCCTGCCATCTGTCAAAACAAAATAAAATAAAAAAATTCCTTCCAGTAGCACCTTAGAGACCAACTAAGTTTGTTCTTGGTATGAGCTTTCGTGTGCATGCACACTTCTTCAGATACACAAGTGTGCATGCACACAAAAGCTCATACCAAGAACAAACTTAGTTGGTCTCTAAGGTGCTACTGGAAGGAATTTTTTTATTTTATTTTGTTTTGACTATGACAGACCAACACGGCTATCTACCTTTAACTGCCATCTGTCAGTTGACCACATGAGGGCACATCTGCATTTTTCTTTTTTAATCCAAGGAAGTACGACAGATTTTGCTAGCGTTGGCTGGGGCAGTTTAAATTAAACTGGATATTTTGGAGAGAAATCCTGTTTTTGTTCATTGTAGCCCTCCGTAATTCCACATCAATGCTACTTCCTCAGCGTTGTCACATTCTGCTATTAGCTTTTTTTTAGTGCCATGCCGCTAATTTAACATACTTACCTCACTGCCCATGGAACCTTTGTCATCAGCCCATAAACCTGGAGACACTCTGTTCTGTCACTGCTTCCAGCAAAAATAAGAAAAACACGTGTGATCCGCTTGCTTCTCTTCCCCCCCCCCCCACGTATTTCCCTGGCATCATTTGATTACTGCTGCACTTTGACTAAACGTTGTTTCCATGTTTCAGTTACAGGTAGGTAGTCGTGTTGGTCTGCCATAGTCAAAACAAAATAAAAAAATAAAAAATTCCTTCCAGTAGCACCTTAGAGGTTTGGTCTTAGTTAATTTGCAACAGAAGCTAGATCTGATGCTTATGTTTGCCTTGTCCTGCTGCCTTTTTGAATTGCTCTTTGCTGCCATGTTAAGTAATATTTGCAGTGAGACTCGTTCTGTTCTTTCTTCTTGCCCCAGCCTGAAGGGATGCAGAGAAAACTTGTGACTGTCCTTGAGCTGGATCCAGCTACGCAAGGGAACAGCGGTAACACTCATTCCTCAGCTTCCCTTTTCCTTCTCTTTCTTCATCCTTGGAAAACTGGATTGACTGGAACCCAAGTCAATCCTAGACTTACCTTAAATTGTATATTTTTCTGCTGCTTCTTCTTCCCGTTTCCCCCTTCTTAAATAAATCTTTATCCATTAACATTTCTAAACATATTTTTTTACTTTCATTTTAACCCAACTCTTAAAGTTACAAGTTAGTGCCAATGTATTTTAAAAACTTAAATATTTATATATAGTTAGACTACTTATATTTGTAATAGCTTAACCAAAACTAGTAACTTTTCCAAAGAGCATACAAGCCACACTGAACACCCTGGGACTTATTTCTGTGTGACCCAGAATGAGTATTACTATGACGGGCAATTGCCCAATTTATTAAAACATGAAGACAGAATTGACTCTAGATCCAAAAATTCCTTATATCTGCTGTTTGTTAATCAAAAAGCTTGAATCCTGTCATAGCAACCTAGGGGCTACAGTATCTAGGTCAGTGATGGCTAACCTTGACACTCCAGATGTTTTGGGACTACAACTCCCATCATCCCTGACCACTGGTCCTGCTAGCTAGGGATGCTGGGAGTTGTAGTTCCAAAACATCTGGAGTGTCAAGGTTAGCCATCACTGCTCTAGGTGAAGGAATGCTCTTTGAGGGGGTCAATCTCCGTAGAACCATTGAGTGTTAATAACTGCACATGCACAAACAGATCAACCAATCTACCGGTAGTTCTTGGAAACATTAAGAGGGAACATGGGAAGATGAGGATTCCTGATCACATGGGGAGCCTCCACAGATGCAATTGGCTCCCCACTGCAAAATCAACTAATGTTTCTGTCTCGTAATTTTCCTCCTTTTCCTCCCTTTCTTCAGATGGAGTCCAGGAACAACAGGTCCAAGCCAAAGATTTAAGTGATATCGTTCCCGGCACAGAGCCTGAGACCAAAATTACTCTCCAAGGCAAGAACCAGTTAATAATAATAATAATAATAATAATAATAATAATTTTTTATTATTTGTACCCCGCCCATCTGGCCGGGTCCCCCCAGCCACTCTGGGCGGCTTCTAGCAAACATTAAAATACATCAGAATTTTAATATGCAGAAGGCTAGGCTTGTAGAACTGAGAATGATCACAACCCCACCCTGCTCTACCTTTGCCAGCAGCCCACCGGCATGAGGAATACATAGCTGTCAACTTTCGGATTTGAAAATAAGGGATTTTTTAGAACTTTCGGATTTGAAAATAAGGGATGCCGCGAGGGCGGTGCAATGGCACCAAGTAGCCTCTCCACCCTGCACTCCAGAGGGTGAGCGAAAGAGCAAGCGCATAGATGGCAGGCAGGCTGTCTGTCTGGTTGGGTGTGAGGGTCTGGCTGCACAAGGCATGCAAGCTCCGCCCCCAGTCGGTCTCCGACTCCTTATTGGCAGCCAAGCAATGCAGCTGAGGAGCCTCCCTGGCCGGCAGGGAGGGAGAGGAGCTGCATCCTTTGAAATCCGGGAAATTTAAGGGATATCAACAATCCGGGATAGCAGCGGGAAACGGCATTGGAATAAAGGAGTTTCCCGCCAAAAAAGGGAGGGTTGACAGCTATGGAGGAATACCCTCGGTGCCTGAATTGATCCATACAGCAGGCAGGGCCTCCTCTGCTGATCTCAGTGAGTGTGGCAGGTGGACCAAAGTTTAAAGGGTTTCAAGGGAATAGCCCTTGAATTAGTCCTGGAAGCTAACTGTACCAAGCTCCTGATGCAAAAGGACAAGGGTGACAGAGAAGAAAACTAGCTGGAAGAAGGAGGCAAGAGCCGGCAAGAGCTGTCTGTGCTTAGGATCCAGCTAGGCTAAGATTGCAACCCCTACAAGTCCCTACTGCCTTTCTGCATGCTTGGGTTCACACATTTGCTGCTGTTGTTCTTTCTGTGGCCAGGAGACCCCGTGGCTCAGATTGTTGAAGACTCAATTGATGGGACCAAACTGAACCACCTCATTGTAACGCCCTCTGGCTGTGGGGAGCAGAACATGATCACCATGACGCCATCGGTTATTGCCACCCACTACCTCGACACCACAGGGCAGTGGGAGAAGCTTGGGGTGGATCGCCGCCCTGTTGCAATCAAACAGATCGAGCAAGGTAAGACAATCGGGTGTCTCCAGAGCTGTTCCTTCTCCAGCTCGTGCAAAGGTCTGTCCATGGCTTCTTGAGTTGTTCATCCATAGAAACACTGAGGTCAGAATCCTCCTAGATCAAGAATCCCACAGAACTGCCTATGCCTCATAGTGGCGGTGCCTGTTCTGCTCTGTGTTAAGACCTTGATGGGGCAAAGCAACCCTGTTCCTCAACTGGTGTTCTGCCGAAGCTACAAAGAGACCAGAAGGGAAAGCTGAAAAGGACACAAGGAAAAAGGCATGTGCAAAGGAAGAGCAGATGAGGCAGTGCAGCAATTAAATAAAAGGGGGATAGAGCAAAGTTTCTTTCTGTGCAGTTGCCTGTCTGGATGCATTCGTCTAAGCCAGGCATATCCAAAGTCCATTTCGGGGGCCTAATCCGGCCCACCGGTCAGTTTAATCCGGCCCCTGTGGCAGTTTATTTCCTAAAAAAAACCCTCAACAACTTTTTTTTTTATAATAATTTTTATTGGTTTTACAATTTTATAAGCACGTTACATCTTGATCAGGTTTTCATTGCCCCCCCTCTCCCACCGTGGGAGGCTTAAATCTAACCCCCCCCCCCTCTCACAGAGGTGTACACATTACTCTTGCCCCTGACCTTAATAATATTGTGTCTTAACTTTGCCTAGGCCTGGCCAATTCCCAGGCCAGGCCATTCTTAGCTATGTTACATATCTCATATGACTCCCTCACATCCTCCCCCTTGATTTCATATATTCTTATGTTATCCTCTTATCAGTTTCCTGCTTCATCTTTTAAATCATCATCGAATATATATTTAATTATGACTAGATTCATACCTCAGCACTATATTTCTGTTTCATCTGCTTATTTTCCCTCTATCTCCCCTTAGTTTCCAGGTAACTAGCCTTGTTGTGTCCTTCAC
This sequence comes from Darevskia mixta, assembly GCA_034641385.1. NCBI lineage: Eukaryota > Metazoa > Chordata > Lepidosauria > Squamata > Lacertidae > Darevskia > Darevskia mixta. Next base: position 1,017,222 of record JAWWNH010000093.1, read on the forward strand.
ATATTCGTCTTTAGCCATGTCCATAATCGTTGTCCACATTAGCTGAAAAATGTCCCATTGTTAACCATAACGTCCATCATCCCACACCAAGTCTTTCCATAGTCCAGCACCATTCATTTTCTTGTGGGATTTGGCCTTTTTCTTGCTTTCTTCTCTGCTGCTCCCTCTGCATTATTCTTGGATATTCCTTTCTTGATGTCACCTTCCTCTTCCTTCTTTTTATAACTCCAATTTTCTTGCGCCGTAAGACTTTTTTCCTGCAGCAGGGTCTTTTTAATCTTCTTTCTTCTTTGACTTTGGTGGGGATTTCTCCCTCCTCCTCATATTCAGTAGGGTTAACATCATTCTCATTCTCAATTTGCGTGCCTCTTATCTTCGCATTGAAGGCTCGAATTTCAGCTCTCACTTCCTGTATTAAGTTTAGAATTCTTCTCACATCAACATCACACGCTTTCTCCGCCATGTTCAAGGACACAGCTTTTCTCAATAATAAATCCACTTTCACTTTCAAGTTCAAATTCAACAGTTCAATTTAATCCACATTTTCCGCCAATTTTTCCACTTTTTCCACTAGTTCCCCCCCAAAACCAGGGGTGGCAGAGGGATTAAATCTCTGTTAAAAAAGTATCTCTTTTATGTTGCACTGTAATTGCTTCGTCAACAAAGTTCCTGAATCAACATCTCAAGGCAAGGGACGGACCTCCGTGTTTAGAATCCCAAGCATAGTCTCTAATTACGTCCAGATTGTACTCACTTTGTCACAATGTCCTAATTGAAGTTCTTGGAGGAATCGGTGCGCTTAGATACGGGCGGTCTCGCAGCTTCTCCCGACGGGGGTTTCTCGATCCGATGAGCTCCGCCTTCCCTCGCTCTCTCTCTCAGAGCAGGGAAGGCGTAGCGAGCTCTGCTGGATCACAAAGGTCCCGGGACGCTCTTCCCGGGATTTTTGGGGGCCGCTCCGCTGTCGCGGACACCCCTTTTCCCAGTCGGGTCGGGGAATGTCAAGAACGACACATCCCCCCGACCGTCCGCTCCAGCGCGCCGACCGGAAGTAAAACCCTCAACAACTTCAATCCTAAAAAAAGCTGAATAACTTTGGGGTAAAATCATAAAAAAGCTCAACAACTGCAATCCTAAAAAAAGGTCAACAACTTTGGTCGGCCCTTCACTTCATCAAATCTGGCCCTCTTTGAAAAAAGTTTGGACACAACTGGTCTAAGCCATGGGTAGGCAAACTAAGGCCCGGGGGGCGGATCCGGCCCAATCACCTTCTAAATCCAGCCCGCGGATGGTCTGGGAATCAGCGTGTTTTTACAGGAGTAGAATGTGTCCTTTTATTTAAAACTAGTAAATTAAGCCCGTTGAAAAACGGGCGGGGGCTAGAAGATAATGCCGGCGCTCCCTGGGCGGATCGGTCAGTCACCGCGGGAGCAGTCACAGCTGCTGCTCCCGCGGTGACTGAGCGATCCGCCGAGGGAGCGCGGGCTCCCGCCGAGGGAGTGACGGCTCCTGGAGCTGCCTGTCAGCACGGACGGGCAGCCTCAGGAGCCGGCGCTCCCTCGGCGGATTGCTCAGTCACCGCTGAGCGATCCGCCGAGGGAGCGCCGCTGCCGCCGAGGGAGTGGCGGCTCCTGGAGCTGCCTGTCCGTGCTGCTTGAAAGCAGCACGGACGGGCAGCCTCAGGAGCCGGCGCTCCCTCGGCGGATCGCTCAGAGAGGAGAGCGGAGCGAGCTCCGTGCGAGGCAGCGGCACTGCCCCAACTGAGACGCGCGTGCGCCGCCGCTGCCTCTCGGACACGCCCCCTCTCCCATCGTCCAATCCGTGTGTCACTGGAACGCACGCGCACTTGCGAATTCCTGTGACACACGGAAAGTGGTACGTACGGACACAGGCTCTTTATTATATAGGATGCATCTCTGGGTTATTTGTGGGGCATAGGAATTCATTTATTCCCCCCCCCCCAAAAATATAGTCCAGCCCCCCACAGGGTCTGAGGGACAGTGGACCGGCCTCCTGCTGAGAAAGTTTGCTGACCCCTCTAAGCAGCTGGAGCAGCATTACAGAGTTCTGTTTCTCCTCTCTTTCTAGGTTACGTCCAGCAGATGGTGTACAAGAAACCAGAGCACTCCTATGCTGCTTTTAAAGACCGCAAGGCTAGCACATGGTAAGGGCCTTACTCGTATGGCAGTATACTTTCAGATCACCAGTGGGCTTTGCAACAGCTTTCCCCCCTTGCATACTATTGACTTTCTAATATTTTCATTCTCTTGCTCCCACTAGCTAACTCTTCACCTTTTCCTTCTCTTCACTCCTTTTGGCATGCTTTGTCCAGAATGCCAATTCCCTTTCCCCCACCTGTGCCGTTTTTTGCCTCGCTGCTCCCTACCATTGAATGTTGGATTGTTATTTTTAAATCATTCTATATTATGTCAAGATGCCATCTGGAAGGTGGTCTAGAAATGTTTTAAGAAATAACTACTCCCATTTTCCTAGAGCAGATTGGATCTCTGTGTTATCAACAACCCTTTTAAAACTAAAATAATAATAATAAAAATAAAATAAAATAAAATAATGTTTTATTTTAAAATATAGAATAAAAATAACAATGAAATTATTACAGTCTGGATTTTATGTGTTTCATTTCCTTTTGACCTCACTGTCTACCTTTAGAAAATACCTGAAAATACCTGACTTTTAGAAAATACCTGAAGGCAGCCCTGTTTAGGGAAGTTTTAAATCTGTGATATTTTAATGTATTTTGATATTTGTTGGAAGCCGCCCAGAGTGGCTGGGGAGACCCGGCCAGATGGGCGGGGTACAAATAATAATAAATAATAATAATAATAATAATAATAATAATAATAATAATAATAATAATTACAATGCCCCCCACACCCCATGTGTATTTAAACCTACACTGCAGGATAGGACATCCTGCATCTGACGAAGTAGACTCTAATTCACAAAAGCTTGTGCCACAATACATTTATCAGTCTTTGCAGTGCTAAAAGGCTCTATGCCGTTCATGTTCCGATGGTTGAGCTGAGGCATCATATTCTTTGCAGGCTAACAGCGTACGTTGTAAAGGTCTTTGCCATGGCTTCCAAAATAGTAAACACTATTTCCAACGAAGTGGTCTGTGGAGGTGTGAAGTGGCTAATTCTGGAGAGGCAGAAACCAGATGGAATTTTTCATGAGGATGCCCCTGTGATCCATGGAGAGATGGTGGTATGCTTGCTTTCTGCTGCTTGTCCTTTCGGATAATAAACCCATGAATTTTCTGGTTCCTAATTCAGAAGAATCAGTTAATAGACTGTATTGCAAGCAGATGGTCCCTCCAGCCTTTTGTCCGATGACAGTTTCCTGCAGGCCAGGTTCTTTATAGAGGGGTTCACAAAGAGGACAGGGTGGTGAGACACCCCCCTACCTACCACTGCCGCTACGTTACTTTCCTCTAGTGCTATCATTGTGCAAACCACAAAGGCAAATAGCTTCCCAGGGGATATGCAGTCTGCAAAAGATGGGGGAAAGGGGAAGACATAGATGTCTTTTAAAATACTTTGGGTTCTTAATTTTCTAAGCTTGCCAAATTTCTGATATGTTCGGGCTTGCTTCCCCTGCCTCCCCCCACCCCACCCCACTGCCTGTACAGTGGTACCTCAGGTTACATACTGTAAGGGCTCGGGGTTGTCTCCTCAAGAGTAAAGAGCCAGAAACATCCGTTCTTCTAAAGCTAATACTTTATTTACAAACTATGTACATCGGAGCGTTTAAGATTCATGTCCGCTTGAGTCGGTTCCAGAATCCGGGAGTGGCTTTCGCCGGTTCCTCCCCCAACATAGAAGCTTGGGAATTCCAAAGCGTCGCCTCCTTTCCTTACGCTTTCCCCCCCAACGCATTTGGGGCGACGGAAGTAGCTGACCGCTTTGCTTCTCAGACCACTCAGGTGGAGCTAGGGCTCTGTCAGCATCTCTGACCCTCAGCTCCACCGCACTGCCTGGCAGTTCCTGCTCCTCACCACTGGGGCTTTCCTTGCTATCCCCGCTGGACTCCGAGCTGCTTCCCAAGAGAGGCTGCACTTCCCTCCACCCCTCCTTCCCCGTCTCAAGAGGTCAGATCCCTGACACATACGCTTCAGGTTACATGCGCTTCAGGTTAAGAACTCCGCTAAGAACAGAAATTGTGCTCTGGCGGCGCAGCGGCAGCGGGAGGCCCCATTAGCTCAAGTGGTGCTTCAGGTTAAGAACAGTTTCATGTTAAGAACAGACCTCCGGAATGAATTAAGTACTTAACCAGAGGTACAGTACCACTGTACTTCTGAGCTATGTTTTTGGTGGGAGATCTGTTTGTGTGAACCAAACACATCCAATTGTTCTTGCCCACCCCCCTCTGCTTCCTTCCAGGGAGGGTATAAGGGCGCTGAACCAGATGCATCATTAACTGCTTTCGTCCTGATTGCATTGCTGGAGTCCAAAGACACCTGCAAGGAGCAAGTCAATGTAAGTACCCCTGAAGTGGCAAGAGACATTCTAAGATATGGTCACCTTGTAAACCATGGTTCATTTTGCATACCATACATCCCTGCATATTTTATATGAACTAAACCATGCGGTAATCCATTGTTACATCCATCAAAACTTATTTACACTGTTGAATTTATCTTAATGCTACCAGCGTTTTTAAATCAGCACAATTTTCACCCATATATTTAGTAATCATTTTCAAATCTTCTTTAAACGTACATTCTTCTTGTTCTCTATAAATTAAATCTGCAAGCTGTGCATATTCCATCAGTTTAAGTTGCCATTCTTCTTTAGTTGGGACCTCGCTTGTTTTCCATTTTTTGGGCTAACAAAACACGGGCCACAGTAGTAGCATACATAAATAGTCTTTTTTGACATGTGGAAATTTCCCTCTGAATTATCCCCAACACAAAGGACTCTGGGTTTTTTGGAAAGGTACTTTTAAACATTTTTTTCCAATTTATTATATATCGTTTCCCAATACTCTTTTACAACATAATCTCATTCTCAGCTCTTTCTCCCGTTGTCCACTTTTTGCTACTTCCTCCCTGTTAACCTAGTCATAAGCAGAACCACAACCTTAAAAGCCTTTGGGACCCAAGGGAGTGACTCAACTAGCATGGCTGTGCTGAGTCATGCCTTCATTTCAGTAAGGCTTTGGATGCCTTTTAGTGAGTTGCATAATCGCTCTTTCCCCCTGTGTAGCGCTAGCTCACAGTTTAGGGCACGGGGAGCTGAAAGGAGAGCAGAAATTGGAGACCACTTGCAGTGATGTAGTGGTCAATAAGCAGCCAATATGGTGAGGTAGAACCATCTTTCCAGCTCCAATATCACTGCAGTTTAGCTGGATGGGGTTAGGCAGGGCAGCAGCGAGGTTGAGGTTGCTCAGGCATGCCCCTCGAGCCAATCCTGTGCTTCCACCAGTGAGCCAGTGGCAGCCCAGATCCTGTCACCTCCCTACCTGACACAGGCTGCTGCTTGCCGATGGTGGTGGTGAAAATTGCCAAAAAGGTTCAGTGTGTATGTGTGTTTCTAACTGACAGGTGGCAGCATGGTTTTCTGTTTAGTTTTGGTGATGGAACTCCTCATTTTGCTTCAGAATTTAGCATCATTCCAGATAAAAATGGTTATCTCCACTGATGACCACTTTTGCAGCAGGAATTAATCCCCTCCCCCCCCCTTTGCCTGGGGCCGACACTGTCTCTGGGAGGCAGTGGCAGCTCCATTCCTCTCTCCCCAATGGGCCACTCCATATTTCACCAGCCACAAATAAGGTTGTGAGAGAGGAGAGGGCGGGTGGAGCTGTGGGTTAAACCACAGAGCTTAGGGCTTGCTGATCAGAAGGTCGGCGGTTTGAATCCCTGCGACGGGGTGAGCTCCCGTTGCTCGGTCCCTGCTCCTGCCAACCTAGCAGTTTGAAAGCACGTCAAGTGCAAATAGATAAATAGTTACCGCTCCGGCGGGAAGGTAAACGGGGTTTCCGTGCGCTGCTGTGGTTCGCCAGAAGCGGCTTAGTCATGCTGGCTACATGACCCGGAAGCTGTACGCCGGCTCCCTTGGCCAATAATGTGAGATGAGTGCCGCAACCCCAGAGTCGTCTGCGAATGGACCTAACGGTCAGGTGTCCCTTTACCTTTACCTTCTTCAAGCCCAAAGCTCCATACAATTATGATACCTGCAGATATTTGTGTGTTTTGCATCTGGTTAAATGTGACTTAATTGACTTTTGCTTATGGAAGTTGTCTTGGGCATTTCTATAGGTTTTGAAATTGGAAAGTTGGGGTATTAATTAATAAACAAGCAAGATTATGGCTGAGATAGCTGCATAAGCTGGTCTCTGAGGATCTGCTGCCTGCTGTAGGCGTGCCCGTTTGTTCCCATTATGCTTTGCCTGTATATTGCTTGTATATTTCTAAACCAAAGGAGACTGATCTCAGTAGTGCTTCCCCTGGAACTTCTCACTGCTCAGAAGCACAGGAACACATAACACTGTGTTTGCTCCCCCAAACACTCCTAACATATCTAGTTCTATTCTCTTCTTTTCTCTTCTCTTCATCCAGATTCTAGAGAGCAGCATCTCCAAAGCTTCTGAGTATTTATTAAGACAATATGGGACGTTGCAAAGACCTTACACTGTGGCCCTCACGGCTTATGCTTTAGCCCTGGCAGGAAGGCTTGATGATGACAGGGTACTCATGGCAGCATCAAGAGGTACGTTTGCAGCAGCACACTCAATGCAAGAAAAAACATGGTCAGGTTTTGAAGATGAGCTGCTCATGTAAGGAACAGCTTGGGAGACTTCTAGGAAGGAGGACAGTGGTACCAGCCAGGCCAAAAGCAGCCTCTAAGCAGCTACCTTGTGGGAACTGGGAATGCTCTCCAGAGTAGTGCATCAGTACCAAGGGAGTATATCCTGACTCCATGCACCCTTCCCTCTCCCTCCTGGCTGCCTTGTTCCTTCTGCTGTTGGGGAGAAATGGAAAGGTTGTCTGCAGAGCAGCAAGAGAAGGAAAGGGCCCTATGGTGGTTGTGGGTGCCAAATGAAGCCAAATACAACAGTGGAGGGGAAAGGGACTTTTTGCATTTGCTTTCCTTGTTGGAAGGGGATGCATGAGCAGGCGAGGGGCAGAAGCAGTGTTTGAGTCCCAGTTTATGGAATCAGTGTGTGAAGCCTGAAAAAGAATGGCTGAAATGCTGTGTAGATGAGCCTCAAGGATGTCTTTTAATTGTTGCTGGCTTCTTCCTTTCAAACAAGGGGGGTGTTCTGGATGACACTTGGGATCCCTTCCAATTCTACCATTCTATGACAAACAGATATTTTGTTTCTTGCACTGGTTTTCAAAATTCTGTGACCGATTAATCCTCTGCTATAGCTGTTGTAAATTTATTCATAAACATACCATAGCATCACAGCAGCTTGGCCCAATGGCTGGTGGGTGGGGAGGACGCTTGCAGGCAAGTGACAGGCAGTTTTTAATTTATAATGTATTATGTAGTTCATTGATCATCTCTTAATGGAAAGTGGTGGGAATTGGGCGGATCCTTGGGACATTGAGCTCATCCGCCCACTGGGATGTTTAATGAGGATCTGTTTCATTGCTGGTATATAGATAAGAATCGCTGGGAGGAATATAATGCTCGCACCTACAACATTGAAGGCACATCCTATGCTCTGCTGGCCTTGCTGAAAATGGGGAAATTTGATGGTGTTGGCCCCATAGTCAAATGGCTGACAGAGCAGAAGTATTATGGAGGGACGTATGGACAAACCCAGGTGATTTGTTTGCTTTATTCTCATTCTGGACTGCTTAAAAAACTGAACTGTAGCCTGTGTTTGCACCTAGTTCTGAGTGCTCAGCCTGGTCTAGGCTATACCACTTTAGTTTGCTGGTGGGGGCTCTTATGATAGAATGCTTTACCTGCAGAATAAAAGGGACACGGGTGGAGCTGTGGTCTAAACCACTGAGCCTCTTGGGCTTGCTGATCAGAAGGTCAGCGGTTCGAATCCGCACAACGGGGTGAGCTCCCGTTGCTCTGTCCCACCTCCTGCCAACCTAGCAGCGCAAGTAGATAAATAGGTACCACTGCAGCGGGAAGGTAAACGGCGTTTCCGTACACTCTGGCACTTGTCATGGTGTCCTGTTGCGCCAGAAGCTGTTTAGTCATGCTGGCCACACAACCCGGAAAGCTGTCTGTGGACAAACGCCTGAAAGCGAAATGAGCACCATACCCCAAAGTCGCCTTTGAGTGGACTTAACCATCCAGGGGTTCTTTACCTTTTTACCTTTACCTGCAGAATACAAAACAATTCCCTGCCTATTTGCTCTGATTTAGCACTAAAGAGCATGTTTTCCCTTGGAAAGGACTGGGGCAAGGGAAAGACTGCTCAGACCCATGCTTTCTAGGAACAAGGACATAAGAAAGTGTGGAGGAGCCCTAAATTAGAAATGCCTATTAATTTTGGTTCTCCAGCCAAACAATATGGCCTGGATTCATCTAAGATGCTGCATGTGTGTAACAAGGTTTGTTTGTGCAGTGGGGCTTTTCTAGAGGATTTGGGGAACTCACAGAGCAGGTTTAGGGGGAACAGGAGAGGGGGAGTCCCATTATGCGAGTACAAATGGTTCTGTGTAGTCACTTAGAGCTTCATTGAATTCCACTCTGTGTACAGAAATTCATATATTAGAGGAAAGTGGGCAGGAATGCATAGATTAGTAAAAATAATACATGAAAACACACTATATTAGGAGAACCTATTTGTAAAAATGTTCCAAAACACAAAAATTTGTCAATTAGGAGAAATTTTCACCAACTTGCTAGTTGCTGTGGAAATGTGAAGAACTGAATTTAAGTTTGGGGGAATGAGAAACTTGAGAGAGACTGAAATTGACAGATTTGTCCCTGAGTGTGCTCCGGTTTCCTGGTGACCTCCATTAGCAAACTGTCATTTCCTCTATGTCTAGGTGGGCACCGCAAGCTGAACTCACTAACTAAACTCCCATCTTCTTCCTCCCATTTCAGGCAACCATCATGGTATTCCAAGCTCTTGCCCAGTATGAGATCGACATCCCTACCCATAAGGACCTGAACTTGGATGTTTCTATTAAACTGCCAGAACGTCAAAATCCATTTACTGTCAGGATTGAGTATGCGAATGCCCTCATTGCCCGGTCAACAGAGGTACAGCATTGTTTTTACTTCCATTGTCTCCTAAGACAATACGGATGCCAGCCATGAACATTTTTGTTTATTACTCCGTGGTTAGATTTCTAACGCACCTTGCAACATAAAGCTCAATGAAACAAAACCATATGAAATACCACAGTGAAAGTCTATAAACTACTGTCACTTTGAAGTGACCGCTGCCCAACACCATAACTGAGGGCTTATACCAGGCTTCCTCAACCTCGGCCTTCCAGATGTTTTGAGACTACAATTCCCATCGTCCCTGACTACTGGTCCTGCTAGCTAGGGATCATGGGAGTTGTAGGCCAAAAACATCTGGAGGGCCGAGGTTGAGGAAGCCTGGCTTATACACTTACTTTTCCTCTGCTCTTTCCACGGTACACACTTTAAAGCTCTGTGTCCAAGTTCCTCACTCCTTTTTGTTGCTTTGAAGCTTTCCCAAAACCTGCTCTTTAACGCTCAATCGGAGTAAATGGCAATCTGCAGAAAAACCAGATTAACGTTTGCTCCAGCTGAGCCCTGAAGAGTGGATTTTCACGGGGAAAGGGCAAACAAAACAAAACAAAACAAAACACAACCGCTCAGACACATAACTTTTAAGTGCAAACCTGTGCCTGGCAAAAGTTAAGTGTGGATAAGCCCAGACTCAATCCCAGCTATTAAAAAGTACAGACTCGGAGCAATATTTCCCCAAATTCCTTAGCTGGGAGGGTGCATCTGTGGTCCATCTGCAAAAAGGGGTTGCTGTGTGTGTGTTTTTTATATTGTGGCATGTCACCCCAGTCTCTGAGTGATGTGAAATTCCAGGGGTTCCAGGCACTCACCCAGGCTCTATGATTCTTTTTGGAAATGAGGCACAGCAGAGACTGTAGTGTCTTTATGATGTATGCTTTATTTACACATATATACATAGATATACACAGCATTAGCACCACAAGAGGGACTTTTTTCTCCCATAGTGCTCTGACCCTCTCTCTAGCTTGCTGCCTTTACCAGCCTGCAACTTCCCCCCCTCCAAGTCACACCACAGCCAAACTCGCAGTTTTAGTTCAAGCCACGCTACAACAGAAAAAAATAAAACAGTAACAATAATCAATAAAATGACATCAGTCAGTAGAGAACACAATCCAAAAGCATACTAACCCTGTTTGTTTCTTTAGACCAAGCTCAATCAAGATTTCACCGTGAAAGCAACCGGCACAGGAAAAGCAACTATGACTGTTGTGACGGTGTATAATGCAAAGATACGGGAGGAGGCAGAGCAGTGCAAGAATTTTTCTCTGCAAGTTTCTGTTGAAGATGTGCCACTGCGTAAGTTTGAGTGGTGGGTTTAGATTTTCTAGAATTACATGTGCTTCCTAGAAGACTGATGGGCTAGGCGGTTGTTTTCTGAAATCAGTAGAATAATAGAATTGTAGAGTTGGAAATTGTAGAGTTGGACGCGGGTGGCGCTGTGGGTTAAACCACAGAGCCTAGGGCTTCCCGATCAGAAGGTCAGCGGTTCGAATCCCCGTGACGGGGTGAGTTCCCATTGCCCGGTCCCTGCTCCTGCGAACCTAGCAGTTCGAAAGCCCGTCAAAGTGCAAGTAGATAAATAGGTACCACTCCGGCGGGAAGGTAAACTGTGTTTCCGTGCGCTGCTCTGGTTCGCCAGAAGCGGCTTAGTCATGCTGGCCACATGACCTGGAAGATGTATGCCGGCTCCCTCGGCTAATAAAGCGAGATGAGCGCGCAACCCCAGAGTTGGTCACGACTGGACCTAATGGCCAGGGGTCCCTTTACCTTTACCTTTAGAGTTGGAAAGGGACCACAAGGGTCATTTAGTTTAACCCCCCGCAATGCAGGAATCACAGCTAAAGAATCTATGACAGTTACCAACCTCTCTTTAGAAACCTCAAATGAAGGAGAATCCACCACCTTCTGAGGTAGTCTATTACACTGTCAAACAGCTATCACCATCAGAAAGTTTTTCGTAATTTTTAGTCAGAACTCCCTTTATTGTAATTTGAAACCCTCTGGAGCAGGAAAAAACAAGCTTGCGCCATCTTCCATGTGGCAGCACTTCAGATACTTGAAGATGGCTATCAGATCATCCCTCAGTCTTCTTTTCTTCAGGCTAAACATACCCAGCTCCTTCAACCGTTCCTCATAAGGCATGGTTTCCAGACCCCTGATCATCTTGTTCGCCCTCCTCTGCACACTTTCTAGCTTGTCAACATCCTTCTTAAACTATGGGACCCACAACTGGGCACGGTACTCCAGGTGTACCTGTACAAAGAGTGGTCTTGCTTGTTTATCTACTGCTGAAAGAAATTCGTATAAAATTAAGCAGGTGAATATGGGTAGAATGGTGCAAAAAAAAAACCCCACCTGAAAACTAGGTCAGGGTGCAGAGAGAAGGAAAAGGCAAAAGGGCTTGGAAAAGGAAGGTGAGACAATGCCAGAAGGAGGGATAGTGCAAGATTTACCCAAGAACAATCCTTTAAATAGTTGTATCTTTTTACAATATTAGGGAGAACAAAACAAAAAAAGAATTCAGACAATGATGAATCGTGGTGTGCTCTGTATAATCTGCAAGTCTGAACTGAGACACTGCTTGGCTTGTTCAATACCACTCACTCTAGTGGTACCGGTATTGAACTTTGAACAAGTCCTCCAGATCCCACTCCCTTCCTTATGTGGCCACATGCTATAAACAACATCACAAAGCACCTCCAGGGAAGAGAGCACTGCAGACTTCAGTTGCGTGTCGAGGTCCCCAAACCACCCCTCAAATAATTCACACATCAGACAGAATTTTAGTTTCGGTTTTTGGCATGATTTTGGCCACAACTTCATTAAAATACAAATAAATGTGAGTGGTTGCTTAGGCATTGGTTAAGACTATCTGACCCACTGGGACAGAACTGACGACCGTCAGTAGGGGGAAAACCCTCTGGGGAGATAAAGGGAGCTGGGTGATCTGACCCTCCCCTCTCCCGCAGGCTCCCAGGGCTCTTGCAAGGCCCTGGCCCCGGGGGTTACGGACAAAAGCATATCGAGCCCCTGGATTCCTTTAACGGAATTCCCCTAACACCATCAACAATTGGAGGGGCAGACACAGTCAATCATAACCCCTCCTCCAACCAACATAATAACCAATGCCTAACCGCCAACCTTACAAGTTGTGACTATTTGCTACGCAGTAGGCGAAAACCAGATGGCACCAGCCAATCAGCCAAATGGAAAAATTCCTACCAGGCCCCTGCCCCAACAGCAGACGACCCCATGACAGGCATAGCAAGGTCAATAAACAGAGGCCTAAATTATAGGGAGGGAGGGCGGGTGATCCGAAGCACGCAGCCAAGAGGGAAATCACATTGCATACCACCCAATATATATACGCTGGGCTGTCCATCACAAATTGCAACATACAAATCTCCCCAACAACACCCTGGGCCCAATCACAGCAGTGGCCATCTATTTGATCCCGCCCAGCACCAAAGGGGTGATTAGCTGGCCCCCACCGCAACACGTGCTCTCCATGAAGGAGAACACGCTATGTCAAAATGTCCAAGTTGAACAGCAATTGCAAGGGCCAAGCTAGATGTGACAGCAGCAAATGTTTGCCTAATCATGTGTCTGGGATGGGTGGGTCTGATGTTAAAATCAGTAGGGATATGTGGGTAAAGGAAGCTGCATGGACCCCCTCCTTCCCCTGCCCTCATTGCACTTGTTTGCCCCAACTCCTTTTCCCTGACCCCAGTCCAGTTGTGATACTGGAAGCAAGCTTTAGGCCAGAGAAGTTGTTGGACTCCAAGTCTCATCAGCCGCAGGCAGCATGGCAGGTGGTCAGGGATCAAGGGTTGTGGTCCAACAACATCTGGAGAGCCACACATCCCCAGTCATGGCCATGACATTCTTTGGGAAGGGGCCTATTAGTGGATAGGCCAGCAATGGCAAGGATGGATCTTAGTTGGACAATCCAAGTCTGTTACTCTTTTTTGAAACACCTAAGAGTCACACAGCAAGGAATTTCCACAAAGTGACTAATTCTTTGTGCTTCCCCCCCCCCCCAATTACAAGTTAAAGATCAGGAAAAGGGAGCCAAGGGAGCAGTCAAGATCAACATCTGCACCAGGTGAGCATTTGGGGCTTTCAAGATAGACGTGGGTCACCATCACTGAACATTCGAAGCAACAACTGGGAGAAGCAGAAATTGTTGCTTAACAATCAAAGTCTTCTCTGGTTTCAGGATTTGGATTTGTAGGGTGGTTAACTGCACCACAGGGATGCGGGTGGCGCTGTGGGTTAAACCACAGAGCCTAGGGCTTGCTGATCAGAAGGTTGGCGGTTCGAATCCCCGTGATGGGGTGAGCTCCTGTTGCTCGGTCCCAGCTCCTGCCCACCTAGCAGTTCGAAAGCACGTCAAAGTGCAAGTAGATCAATAGGTACCGCTCCAGCGGGAAGGTAAACGGCGTTTCCCTGCGCTGTTCTGGTTCGCCAGAAGCGGCTTTGTCATGCTGGTCACATGACCCGGAAGCTGTACGCCGGCTCCCTCGGCCAATAATGCGAGATGAGCGCCACAACCCCAGAGTCGGTCACGACTGGACCAAATGGTCAGGGGTCCCTTTACCTTTACCTGACTGCATTACACTCTCTGGGCTTATCTGCAGTTACCTTTCCTTCATGCTTTCCAGGCATGGTTTGAATTTTATAGCTTCGTATCCAAGTGCTCTTTTTCCCCCCTCTGGAGATTTCCCCGCAAAAACCCACTTTTACCACTAGAGCAAAACCACAAAGCTCCGGGGAGGGAACACTTGGACATGGAGCCTTGAAGCGTTGGTCTGTGTCTGGAAAGTGTGGGGCAAAAGGAAAGCATGGATAAGCCCTCAGCCTGCAAAAGGAACACAAGATAAATGAATGGTTCCAATTTTGAACACCAGAGAGTCTATTGAAATAGCTAAACAGTCGAGATTTTAAGCCACGGTAGGTTGCTCAGTTGTGGTTTTGCAGTTTGTATTGCACACCTACATAATCACTGTGCATCAAGCAAGCTGTCCAAATTTTTTAAAAGAAAAAATAGAGCACAAACATGAAGTATTCAATGACTTTTGCCCCAAATAACAGAAAGAACACCACCTCCCACGCCAACCTGCCTGTTTGTTAAGACCTAAGGCCCGTGGGCCAGATGCGGCCCAATTGCCTTCTCAATCCTGCCCATTGACGGTCCGGGAATCAGTGTGTTTTTACATGAGTAGAATGTGTCATTTTATTTAAAATGCATCTCTGCGTTATTTGTGAGGCCTGCCTGGTGTTTTTACATGAGTAGAACGTGTGCTTTAATTTAAAATGCATCTCTGGGTTATTTGTGGGGCACAGGTATTCGTTTCCCCCCCAATATATAGTCCAGCCCACCACATGGTCTGAGGGACGGTGGACCAGCCCACGGCTGAAAAAGGTTGCTGACCCCTGGTTAAGATCTTTAGAGAAAGCCTGCTTGGTGGAGTGAGGTTCACATACAGTGGCCCACAGCAAAGGCGAGGCACGCCTTGCCTTTACATTATTTTCATTTAGATGGGAGGGAGAGGCACACCTTTTTGTCCAGATGAAGTTGACAGCAATGCTATATTTTCACTTCTGCTGCCTGTTCTGTGATTGCAATCAGCTTTAGCATGCTGGTCGACGTATTGTTTTAAATTGTCATTGTTAATTCTGATGTTAATGCTATTGTTAATGGCAATGAAATTCATTCTGGCGTCATTTCCCCTGTCCCTCATTCTAGGTATCTTGGAAAGGCTGATGCTGCAATGTCAATCATTGATGTCTCCATGCTTACTGGCTTTGCACCTGACACTGCAGATCTTAAGAGGGTAGGTGAGCTTTCCTTGGCGCTGGAGATGACTGCTTCAGTTGTTCTTTGAGAATATTGTTCTTTGAGAAAATTGCACTAGAAAATTCACTGTGATCAGCAAAAAAACTTGGAATTAGATCCACAGGGAGAATGGATTAGGGTTTATCATAAATGTGCCACCAGTTTTCCTGCTATGAGGCAGCAGCTTACTGGGCTGGATGCAACAGAGGATCATAGAATCATAGAGTTGGAGGGGACCCAAGGGTCATCTAGTCCAACCCCCTGCAATGCAGAAATTCTAGGTAGAGCATCCATGACAGATGGCCATCCAACCTCTGCTTAAAAACCTCCAAGGAAGGAGAGTCCACCACCTCTCGTGGGAGTCTGTCCCATGCAGGAATTTCAACATTCCTCCTGCCTTGGGAGACAGGACTGAGGATTCTGTGGAATTTCCCTAACAAATTTCTCTAACCGTATGAAAATTCATCCTACCTCTCTTGAAATCCCTCAGATACATACCGTATTTTTCCGTGTACTGGATGAGGTTTTTTGACACAAATGTCAAAAATCTCGGGTCGTCCAATACACGGATAGTGGCATGGGGGGGGGAGATGCCGCTGCATGCGGGGAGCGATCTGGGGGCACTGGCCAGCGGCGTGCAGCTTCTCCCGATGCCGCTGCGCATGGGAAGCACTCCCTGGATCATTTCCCGCATGCAGCAGCATGGGGGAAGGTGTCCTCCAGCCAACCGACTGGCTGGAGCGCAACTTCCCTTGATGCTGTTGAGAGGCTCAACAACTTTGGGCCATCTCCCCTCATTTTCTTAAAATTGAGTCCCCCAAAATAGGGGGGAGTCTTATATATGGGGGTGTCTAATAGAAAAGTACGGTATATTGAGCCTGGCACCTCCAAATTTCCTCTAGATGAAATGCAGGGGCAGCTCTACCCCTGGGGGGTTGCCTGCTTGGGTCACCTGCAACTCCTGGTGCCAATGATCTCAATTGTTCTCATTCTGTGTTCAGCTTTCTGAGGGAGTCGACAGATACATCTCCAAGTTTGACATCAATGACGCCATGTCTGAAAAAGGGAACCTCATCATCTATCTGGACAAGGTAAATGCTTGTGGGAGAGGTTCTGGGAATAACTGGCATAACTTAAAGTAACCATAGCTAGACTAGCACTGGTGTGCACCTGTGAGTTAGAGGGTGGGTTATGTGTATACATTTTATAGGATTTTTTTTATTTTCTTGAGCTGGCACGAGAAGCATTTTATCTTCATGGGCATACACACTAGTCCCCATCTAATTTGAGAAGGTGTTATCATTCTGCATTTTGAATCATGAGGTAAATTATTTGCTTCAGGGTGCCTAATAAACTTCCTGGTTCAGGCAAGCCTTAAACACAGGTCTTCCCAGCCCAAAGTAAAGGCCATTGTGTATCCTATATAATAAAGAGCCTCTGTCCGTACGTACTACTTTCCGTGTGTCACAGGAATTCGCAAGTGCGCGTGCGTTCCAGTGACACAGGGATTGGATAGTACGGACCAATAGGCGATGGCGGTTACGGGAGACCCTCTGTGCCGCTCGCCATTGCCGTCTCCGCCTCCTCCTCCGGCCACCGCCGCCGCCTCAGCCCCGCCGGGTGGCCCGCCAGCGCCGGATACCCACACGGGCTTCAAGCGCCGGAGAGAGAGCGGACGCCGGCCTCGGGGAGAAGCTCCGCCAGCGCCGCCGTGTCCTCGAAGGCGCCAGCGCCCCGAAAAGCAGCGCCCGCGCCCCCACCGACAGCCACCCCATGCCGCGCTTCCTTCCTGCTCGGGCTGCGGGCGGAGGCGAGGGGCGGGCGGGGAGGGACGTCGCCAGCCCGAGAAGCGCCCCCGCCCGCCCTCCCTCCTGCCCGGCACGGCGGTGCCGGCCTCCGAGGGGGCGTCCGGGGTTGGGGGGCTCCCCACTTTCCCCGCGCTCAGCCTCCTCCCTCCGCGGCGGCAGGAGCGCCGCCGCGGCTGTGCCCCCCGCTAGCGCCCGTTATCTCAACGGGCTTCAATTCACTAGTCTTTTAATAATAGCTTAGAACTTAGAATTTCACAATGTGGCTTTTCCTATCTTAGAGCTGTGTAGTGCAGGAGGAAGCAGGAGGAAATTCCCGGAGACTTTTTTATTGGGAATGCTAGAGAATGATATTCAACCTAAAGACAGAAACATAATAATGTATGCAACAGTAGCAGCCAGACTACTCATAGCATAAAACTGGAAAACACAAAATGTTCCAAGCAAAGAAGATTGGCAATTAAAAATGATAAGTTATCATAATTTAGCAACAAAAGATGGTGAAATCAAAGGAACAAAAGAGGAAGTAGGGTATAAAGACTGGGAGACATTTAGAGAATATATTAATAAGCAAGTAGAGAAAGCCAATCTCTTGGCAGTAATTTAAAGGCTCAAACAGACAAATAAATAAGGAGAGAAGAACTCTTAGGAAAAGGTATGTTGACAGACAAAGCTATATAGAATGTAATATAGAACGGACTGAGAAGCAGTAGGGTATGTGGGGAGGGGGAAAGGGGTACAATCATTACTTAACTTGGTTTTGTATTTTGTTATGAATTTATTACGGAATTTTATTATGAATTTATTATGAAACACTGTTTTTATTTGTGTATGTATGTATGAAACTAAATAATAAAGTTTTTTCAAAAAAAAAAGAGCTGTGTAGTGCAGGAGGAAGCTACAGTTGGTAGTTTTTTTTCTTTTCTACACACAACTCTTAAAATTATAGGAGCACTCTCAGGTTCAGTTTAGGTGCACAGTCTTAGGGTTCAGGAACCATGTACATATGGAGCTTGTATGGATTATCTTCTCTGGTGGAAAACTGGCACACAAAGACTTGTTCTTTCTTTTCTCTTCCCATCCTAGGTTTCTCATGAAGAGGATGAATGTTTGCAATTTAAAGCTTACAAGTATTTTGAAGCTGGTCTCATTCAGCCTGGATCTGTCAAGGTGTACAGCTATTATAATCTAGGTAATGGCAACCGAAGCATAAGTTGAAAGCTGTCCTCAGTTGTGTATCTTAGGGCCTGATCCCTACAGCTTTGTGTAAAACTGGGACTTGGGGCTCTGGTGAACTTGAGGACATAAAAATACAAGCTGTATTCTCTTACCATTACATACAGCTTTCCCCGTGGACCCAGGCAGATAGGTGTATTGACCAAATAGCATGCACATAACTTTTCTGAAAGTCTTTTTGGCCCCATTTTATGAATGCAGAACTGAGCAATCTACAGTAATAAAGTGCAAGTGTCTCTGCGTCCAGTCCCTGTGTCCGTCCCTGTGTCCTACTGCGCATGTGCCCCACGGACACAGGGACTGGAGCGCAGAGACTTCGGGCGGCCGGGCGAAACTGCGCATGTGCCCCACGGGCACAGGGATTGGAGCGCAGAGACTTCGGGCGGCCGGGCTGTTGAAGCGGCGGGTGCGCGCTCGCGTGGACTTACTTCTAAGCGGCAGTGGCCGTTACAAGTGGCGGCTGAGTTGGCCTGCCGGGGCCTGGCTGGTGCCAGTGCCGCCACCCGCCGCGATGCGCCTCCTGCGCTGCCTGCTGAAGGGCCATTCGGCGCTGGCCGGGGCGCCCAAGTACATCGAGCACTTCAGCAAGTTCTCGCCGTCCCCGCTTTCCATGATGTTCTAGCGTCCGTTAATTTAACGGGCTTAAAGTCTACTAGTATATCACATAAAAACATCAAAAGGTAATTACAAGAGAACAGAGGCCCACAAGCAGCACTTAGCTCAGCAACATCCAGCCCTAAGACATCCCTGCTCTAACCAGCCAGATACAGTGGTACCTTGGGTTATAAACACTTCGTGTTACAGACTCCGCTAACCTGGAAGTAGTACCTCGGGTTAAGAACTTTACCTCAGGATGAGAACAGAAATCGTGCAGCGGCAGTGCGGCGGCAGCAGGAGGCCCCATTAGCTAAAGTGGTACCTCAGGTTAAGAACGGTTTCAGGTTAAGAATGGACCTCCGGAATGAATTAAGTACGTAACCAGAGGTACCACTGTACACCATATTTTTCCGTGTATAAGACTAGGTTTTTCCCCTAATAAATTATGTCAAAAATTAGGGGGCGTCTTATACACAGATAATGCTGAGGCCATTTTCTTAAATCTGAGTCCCCCAAAATAGGGGGCGTCTTATACATGGGGTTGTCTTATAGACTGAAAAATACAGTAATTTCCTTCCAAGGGCAGTGAACAAAACCAGGGGGGCCTGGCTCCTGGTTTCCTCTGCTCTAGCACTAACCCACCCCAGGGTGTGTGTGCACGTAGGAAAGACAGAATACTATAGAAACGTGAGTAATTGTCCTTCAGCTTTGCTGCAGCATGCAAGAGTGGATTTTTTGGTGGCTTCTTGGGCAGGATGGGCCAGTCCCAAGGTATTTTGCCATGCCAAAGAGCTGACCTGCTTGACGGGATACCTGCTCTCTCTTTAAGGTCTCTTGTGGTGTTATAGGGCCAGGGAGGGTGAGCTGGCTACCGACTGGCTCGACCTGGGCTGCCAAGCCCTTTTATCTGAGCACTGGTGGCTCCACCAAACTCAGATCAACATCTGCTGAAAATATTTGCCCACAGTCTCCCCTGCAATGCAGTTGTCAGAAAGAACAATAAACCACATTTTTCATGTGACTTCTGAATTATATCTGCGGTTCCCTAGCCATGCTTAAGCACAGGAAATCAGAGGCCCTTCGTGCCAGCACTTTCTTTACTGAGGAGCCTGAGCATTTGTACATAGGTCAATTTGTACAATAAAATACACTTCCAGCTTCAGACCGTTACCTGAAGAATAGAGTACAGAACCTGAAGGGAAGGCTGGGGTACTACTCTCTCCTTTCCAAGTGACCGTTTAAAGAAACCCTCTTGACGGTTTCCCTGCATTAAGTCAGGGTGATGTATCACTAATAGTTGGTATCTGAAGAAGTGTGCATGCACACGAAAGCTCATACCAATAACAAACTTAGTTGGTCTCAAAGGTGCTACTGGTAGGAATTTTTTTTATTTTTTATTTTGTATCACTAATATTCCGCTTGGGAAAAATTATTTGTCAAAATTACAAATACCTAAATACAGACGTTCCAGTTACAGGTAGGTAGCCGTGTTGGTCTGCCGTAGTCGAAACAAAATTAAAAAAATTCCTTCCAGTAGCACCTTAGAGACCAACTAAGTTTGTTCTTGGTATGAGCTTTTGTGTGCATGCACACGAAAGTGGCGCTGTGGGTTAAACCACAGGGCCTGGGGCTTGCTGATCAGAAGGTCGGTGGTTCGAATCCCTGCGATGGGGTGAGTTCCCGTTGTTCGGTCCCTGCTCCTGCCCACCTAGCAGTTCGAAAGCACGTCAAAGTGCAAGTAGATAAATAGGAACCGCTCTGGCGGGAAGGTAAACGGCGTTTCCGTGCGCTGCTCTGGTTTGCCAGAAGCGGCTTAGTCATGCTGGCCACATGACCTGGAAGCTGTAAGCCGGCTCCCTCGACCTAGAGAGCGAGATGAGCGCTGCAACCCCAGAATCGGACACGACTGGACCTAATGGTCAGGGGTCCATTTACTTTGCTTTAAGGTGCTGCTGGAAGGAATTTTTTTTATTTTGTATTTTGTATCACTAATATTCCGCTTGGGAGAAATGGGTCACCCACTCCTGCTCTGTGCATTTCCTAAGGCTTTCCTTTTGGAATCAACCCCTCACCAGGGAATGTGTCAGTGTGGAAGTAAGGACCTCTCTTTTCATTCCTCCTTTCAGATGAGCAATGCACCAAGTTCTACCACCCCTCCAAAGGGAGCGGCCTCCTCGATAAGATATGCCATGGCGATGTTTGCCGGTGTGCAGAAGGTAAGGCTTCCAGTCACCCAAACACAGCTCTGGGGATGCGGGGAGGGTTGGTCAGCATGGAAACAAAGGTCCTGTAGACATTTGTGGTTTTTGAATTACAGGAATTAATCTAGGGTGTATCCATGATCTAAGGTGCCATAGCGGGGATTGGGGTTGCTATTAAAAGAACCAAGTCTTTACAAGATTTGGCAAAATCACTAATGATGGGTTTGGACTTGGTTTGAGCTCTAGCACTTTATATTATCTGATGAAAAATAGCAAATTTTTCAGCTCGAGGGAGTGGTGGGTTCCTTTTTTTTTACATTTACCAAATATATATTTCAATGTATTGAATGTATTCAATGTTAGTATTTATAATACTAACAGGTAATGCACAATAAAAATAATCTAAAATACATTGAATATACTGTATTCTTTTTTACTGGTATAATTAACTTCAAGTCTCTACATGCCATCTCCTAAAATATTACAACCCTCCCAACAATTTCATTTCAGCGGCAAGAAGGTGTCAAATAGTTCCATTTTAAACTTTGGTTTGATAAATGTAAAAGTGGGATTTTTCAAAGCTGAAAATTCTTTTTAACAGGCAAAGACGTCACTAGCCTCACAGTTATATATATACATAAAATTGTAGGGCTGTCGTCAGGGTGCAGTTTGAGTGGATGATAACAGGCAGCTGCTCCAACTCCAGTATGATGGCAGTCAGGCGAATGGGTGGCTGGCAGCTCAGGGGAGAAACACCTGCCTGTAAAATGTGACTGCGGCAAGGTTTGACGGAGGAGGGCTGGTGTAAACTGCTCTCAGAAGTGCATGCCCACCTTTAAAAGGTAGGATGAGCTGTGAAGGACGAGGGAGACGCTTGGACAGGGCTGCGGAAGGAGGGGGAGCAGTTTGGGGCAAACTATGAGCTCCCGTTGCTTGGTCCCAGCTCCTGCCAACCTAGCAGTTCGAAAGCACATCAAAGTGCAAGTAGATAAATAGGAACCGCTCTGGCGGGAAGGTAAACGGCGTTTCCGTGCGCTGCTCTGGTTCGCCAGAAGCGGCTTTGTCATGCTGGCCACATGACCTGGAAGCTGTACGCCGGCTCTCGGCCAATAAAGCGAGATGAGCGCCGCAACCCTAGAGTCGAAAACGACTAGACTGAATGGTCAGGGGCCCCTTTACCTTTCCTTATGATAGGAGAGGGTGGGATGAGCCATGAAGGGATGTTGGGTGAGCAGAGGCGGTTTTAGAGTGACATGACCATTGCGGTTGCACCGTCTGCCGCACTGCAGGGGGCGCCAAAACAATGCTGTAGAACGGGGTACGGCAAGGGCTCCGCTGAAATTTGGGAGCCGAAGTCTGCCACTGCTGTGAAGGGAGAGGTGGGGTTTGGGTCAGTTGTAAAGGGAGGGGGAGCTAGTCAGCTGTGGGGAGATGGCACTCAGGGCCGGATTTCGGTTTGATGAGGCCCTAAGCCAGTGTTTCTCAACCAGTGTGCCTCCAGATGTTTTGGGACTACAACTCCCATCATCCCTCGCTAGCAATACCAGTGGTCAGGGATGATGGGAATTGTAGTCCCAAAACATCTGGAGGCACACTGGTTGGGAAACACTGCCCTAAGCTACTGAAGGTAATGGGGCCCTTTATATGTCCAGCTGTCCTTTGTCAACAACAAATTGTCGCTGTTCTTTGTTTTGAATATATGCCAAATGGTAATTTATGGACCTAATAGGTATCTAAAGCCATTTGCACATAACAAAGTACGTATTTTATCAAAGTAATTGTTGAACTGAAATACAATTAAGAAGAAGTATATTAATAGTGAAATAATTATTAAGCTCTAACTTAAAATGATTGGGGGCCCATTACTTACATCATTGGAGCCTACACAACACGAAACACTGTTGCTGTATGTAGGTTTTATTTTATTTGTTTTTATCTTATATTTTGGAAATGTACATCCAGTTCTTTTTTCCTTTATTTTTTGGGGGGACCCCCAAGAAGTGGGGCCCTAAGCTTGTTTAGCTTATACGTAAATCTGGCACTGATGGCACTGGAAACGGGGTTGGTGGGTAGGTGAGCCATCATTTGCAATCAAAGAGGTGATGTCTCCTCACTAAATTCTCTTTGCAGTATCTTAAAATCTCCTGGGGTAGACTCATGACTATGCAAAGATGATCGCAATGATGAATAATTGTCTGCTGCAGCCCAGCCCTAATTTGAAAACCCGACAGCCGCAATGATCACATCCGTTTAATAACACTCCCAGAAAAAATTGGAGACTTCTAGGGAAATCTTCCATCTCTTCATTCATTTTCTCTCTCTGCTCTTCTCCCAAAGAAACCTGCACCATTTACAACACGGCAACGAAACCTGTGGATCTGCAGCTACGAATTGCGGAAGCCTGCAAGCCAGGAGTGGATTATGGTAACTAAAGTTTACTCTGCTAAATGAGCCAATGGCTGTGCTTTGATGTTAATAGCAGCTGTATCTGCAGAACCCTGGACATTGTGGAGTGTTTGTTGAAGAACGAATTCCTATGCCCCACAAATAACCCAGAGATGCATTTAAATAAAAGGACACATTCTACTCATGTAAAAACACACTGATTCCCGGACCGACCGCGGGCCGGATCAAATCAAATCAAGTCTTTATTACGGTCATAGCATTTAAAATCTGAAAAGTGCTTTACAGAGCTAAAGGAGATTAAAACACAGAATGAATATAGAAGTCTAAAAATTTAAAAGGGGCTAAAAATATCCAAGGGCCGGATTTAGAAGGCGATTGGGTCAGATCCGGCCCCCGGGCCTTAGTTTGCCTACCCATGTGACCTAACCTCTCCTTCTGAGAATGAGTCACTGAATTCAGTAGAACATACTTCTGGGTAGACATTAGTTAGGATTGCACTTTAAAATTCCATCACCCTTTGCTACAACCAGAGACAGCCCTATACAAAAATGTTCTCTCTCCCCAGCAGAGTCCTCGGGAAGGCATGGAATATTAATTAATTAATTGATTTTATATCCTGCCTTTCTCCTAGTACAGGTGGCTCACGGCATGAATGCAGCTAAAAACACACAATTGACATAAATATTTTTTAAAAACCAAACAAATAAGTAACCCTGTGAAAAGCAGCACTTGAAACACCTAAACACACAAATGCACACTCCCTCCCCACGGAAGACCTTGCCACAACAGCCAGTTAGTGGCCAAAAGTGGGCTGTGTAGACAAAAGTATTTGTCTGCTAGCAGAAGGAAAGCAGAAAGGAGGAGGCCAGGAGGAAAAGACCAGGGGTGCATAGACACCATTACCACTATCCCCCCCCAAAAGAAAAAGCTTTTAGAAACACACACCAGAGCCCCAACCAGTCCTGGCAATAGCTGACAAGTCACCTGGCGCTCAGTGTCTTCTGTCGATGATTGTCTCCAAGATCAGCAAACCTGATGCAATTGCATCACAGCAGGCAGTTAATGTAGGAACGTTTAAAGAATATGGTTGCAGAGTTAAACGTTTCCTTATTTAAACCTGCCCAGTGGCAAACGGATTGCTGACTCGTTTGAGTCCCTTCTTGAGTGTCAATCCCTTTTATCCCTCTTAAAACAAAGATACACATGAATCTGTATAATAACCAAAATAAACTAATTTACTGACAGATTCATTTAAGTACATACTTAGGTTACTGAACAAAAGATATTAGTGAGTCCTGAGAGACTCCATCAAAGCATCTGCAACCAGCAGAAGCAGCAGCCTAACTGACCAAAGGACCTAACTGACAGTTTAATAAATGGCAGTTAGTCATCTCATGGAATGTTAAATTGACTGACATATCTTTCCCACAGTTCAGACTGCAGCTACTGGCTGGTTGTCTTGTTCCGAGAACTTGCTTCCCCGAAAGAAAGCAACGATGAATAATAATAATAATAATAATAATAATAATAATAATAATAATAGATAGATAGATTAATTGGAGTTAAGATTTTTTTTAGGTGGGGAATCATACAAATTATGCAGTCATGCAAGTTCACTAGCAAGGTTAAGGCATATATGAGGAAAACATGCAGCCATCTTAATTAAAATCTTTCTCTGTCTTTGTTTTTAAGTGTACAAGACCAAGCTGATTCTAATAGAAGATGAAGGCGATTATAGCAACTATGTCATGCAAGTTCTGGAAATCATTAAAGCAGGTAAGAATTTGCACCCCAAAGAGAAACTTGCCGTGGATCCAAAAGTAGCAACATTTACTTCAAATAAGTATTGATTTAAAATCTCACTTTAAGTCTCTAGGCCATTGATTTTCAGTCAGTCCGACAGGCAACCCTGGGTCTCCTCAGAAGCTTCCCTGAAAGATGCCATGCCCAGCACTAGGAACAAAGGAAACTTCTATTAGCCAATGAGACCATCGGCCCATCTAGTTTAATATTGTCTACACTGACTGGCAGCATCTCTGCAGGGTTTCAGGTGTGTGTGGGGGTGTCTCTCCCAGATCTACCTGTAGATTGGACTAGGTATCTCCTGCATTCAAAGCAAGTGCTCTACCATTGAACTGTGCCCAGTTCCCCATCGCTGCTTGTCTTTTCTTCCCACCAGAGGTTGTTTCAGAATGTACGTGTTCTGCATCAGGCAAACCACGAGGAAAGGGGTTTTGGTAGCTAGAAACTCTGAAAACCATGGGCCTAACTTACTAACAACTATTCTTTATATTAAATGAATAATACACTCTTTCCTGATATGAGTAATGCTCACCTTGATTCACCTAAGAGCAAATGTTGATGGGAATGTGTTTCTGTTTATGTCTCTTACTGGATGAAAGGCTGAGGGTGCAGAGAGGTCCAATCCAGAAAATAAGCCTAGCTTAGATCAGATCATTGGCATTGCCAATAACACTGGTCCTCTGTTTGGAAGAGGAAAGTAGGGGACTAGATTTACTCTTCTCTGCTGTTCCATAAATGATTTATGGGTGGTGTATAAATAATAAATTATTATTATTATTATTATTATTATTATTAATAATGATCCTTTATTGTTCTGATGCTTTTGGTTTTTTTTTCATTTGGTGAAATGACAATAAATTCTAGGAACAAAATTGGAGGCGCTTAGGTTGGGAAAACTTACATTGCTTATGCATGTTACATTAGTTACAAAAACACACAGCCTTTTTTCTTCCTAAAAAAATGAAAAGAAATGTTGGCATGGTTACTTTTGTTCCCTTCTTTGAAGTTCTTAGCATTAAGAAAATGTGGTGAGCTATTAACTGAAATGTGTTTTACGGGCAACATTTACTGTGACCAACGTAACGCCACTTGTTCAACTTAAAGACTGTCATATATTTTCTTCTGTTAATTTAATAAAGGATTAAGGGAGAAGTTCTATGCATAAGAAACTAGTAAGCCTTTAAAATAGTATTCTGCCCCAGGTTGCCAGGTCACGTGGCTGAGCTGAACAGACTTGAGATCCAGCCTATCTGGTCCCACCTTTGGCCATAGCTGTCAACCCTCCCTTTTTTTGGCGGGAAACTCCCTTATTTCAATGCCGTTTCTCGCTGCTATCCCGGATTGTTGCTATCCCTTAAATTCCCCGGATTTCAAAGGAGGCAGCTCCTCTCCCTCCCTGCTGGCCAGGGAGGCTCCTCAACTGCGTTGCTCGGCTGCCAATAAGGAGTCTGAGACCGACTGGGGGCGGAGCTTGCATGCCTTGTGCAGCCAGACCCTCACGCCCAACCAGACAGACAGCCTGCCTGCCATCTATGCGCTCGCTCTTTCGCTTACCCGTTGGCGCGCAGCCTCTGGAGCGCAGGATGGCGAGGCTACTTGGTGCCATTGCACCGCCCTCGCGGCATCCCTTATTTACAAATCCAAGAGTTTGAAAAAATCCCTTATTTTCAAATCCGAAAGTTGACAGCTATGGGTCCCACCTTTGGCACACCTCCAGAATGCCCCCTTTTTGGACTTACACCTGTGTCAGCTCAGTCAACTTTAGCTCAGCTGACCGAGCCCCACTTGAGCCAACAACAGCAAGTTATGTCAGCGTATCTTTGGCCGAGTCAGGGTCAGGGATTTCATGCTGATCGATATCCACTGCATGCTCAGTTGCTCATTCCAGTGGATCTTGCCCCCAAAGCCAGATATGTGAGAATCTGAAGGATAGTGGTTTGCATATTGTTTCTGACTAATCATGAACCCAAAATTAAAAGGACATATGGGAGGCAAGCCAATCCCTTAGCCTTGATCCTTTGTATATGAGAATAGTAATGCTACTGACCTACCTATTAGGAGTGTCTCCACCCCCATCAATAAGCCCAGACACTGAGGTCCACCTCTGAGGGTCTTCTGGCGGTTCCCTCACAGGGAACCAGGCAGAGGGCCTTCTCGGAGATAGCACCCTCTCTGTGGTACGCTCTCCCATCAGATGTCAAGGAGATTAAGAACTACACAACTTTTAGAAGACATCTGAAGTTTTAAATTTCATTGGGAAGTTTTTAACATTTGACGTTTTGTTTTTATATTCTGCTGGAAGCCGCCCAGAGTGGCTGGAGAAACCTAGCCAGATGGGTGGGGTACAAATATTAAATAAAATTATTATTATTGTTATTGTTATTCAGATTTGATGCATTCATCTTTAAATGTGCATTGGATCCAATTTCTGCTCATAGACCTGATTCAAATATTTCTCCATCTGGTTCCTTCAGGGAGCGATGCAAATCCACAACTTAAGCCCCGCAAGTTTATCAGCCACAAGAGATGCAAGGAATCTCTGGATCTGGAGGTGAACAAGGAGTATCTGATCTGGGGTCTCAGCACTGACATGTGGCAAACCAAAACTGAGTATGTATTTAATTTCATTTATTCGTTATATGCATAGCCTGCTTCTCCACCATCAGGCCCACAGAGTGCCTAAGAACTGAAGATTCAGTAACAGTTACACTGCAACTTTTAAAAACAGCAATCAGCCAATGAAACAAGCAAGATAAAAGGGGGGGAAAGCTTTAATTAAGATGTGTGTCTGCTGATCTACAATGTCTCTAGATTCACCTGCAGCACTTGGACCAGCCGGTTTGCCTGTGGAGCAAAGATTCAAAGCTTTCCTTCTCTCCTTTCCAGGGTCAACTACCTCATTAGCAAGGACACCTGGATCGAGAGATGGCCAAATGAAGACGAATGCCAGGATGAAGAATTCCAGAACTTGTGCAATGACTTCATTGAGTTTTCCAACTCACTGACCATTTTGGGCTGCCAGGTCTAATGGCAGAGGCATCGGCGGCAGCGAATGATTCCCATGAGATGGGTTTGAGTCAGGACTTCAAAGACACCTTCCCTCCTGAAGTTCTGCTTGCTATTCTTTTTGCTCTCCAAGTTCCTCTTCAAATTGTTTATATTGAAAATAAAGAACTGATTTCTTACTGTTGGGTCAGGTTAATTATTTTCATACAACCTCAGGTTGTTAAGGCTGTTGCAGTATTTCTTTCTATAGTGCCATCTGTGCAACTGACCCTTTGCAGAGGGCCAGAGGAAGTGCAGTCTAAAATTTAGCACAGGGGAGTCAGTCCATCTGTCAGTCAAACGTTATTTGCTAAAACCCATGGGTAATCAAAAATGAAAACAATCAAACTGAGAGATGCATTTTAACAATACAAATATACAGGATACGTCCATAAGTGTGACATAAAGATACTGACTCCAGATGCATATCTGGCAATCAAATGGTTCAAAACAGGGCACAAGGAAAGAATATATGGCATGGTTTCAGTATTCTTAGGCTTGGTTACAGCTTATTACTACTTAAAAGGTCCAGTGAATGGTCTGGAAGCACCATTGATATTCTTGTTTGTATATTTGCGGGCTCAGGGGTGAGAGCACATACATATAGGGAGGGTATTGCAGGCTGCTGCAATAGTCCCTGATTTGTTGGAGAGGGGGAAGGAAGAGAGGTCCTCCTTTTGCGGGGGGTGTGTGTGTGTGTGTGTGTGTGACTTCAATCCTCTTTTTCATATGAGATTCAATCCCATGCTGGCAAATTCAGGTTGCCCAGTTAAAGCTGATATGGAGTTCTTGCACATCTAACCTGTTTCTCGAAATATCAGACGTCTTGGAAGAGTGGGAGAGCACTTGCTTGACACAATGGCATGTAATCTCCCTGCACCACAAATCAGAATGAATGATCAACAAACAAGGCACCTGGAAGTGACAAGTCCTATTCCTCATCATCTGGATGTTTCAAAACCTCGTCCCTTTATCTTTGGACTACAGTCTGAAAAACTACAGCATCTGCCAAAGGAACCCCCAAGAGGTTCGCAGCCCTTTGGGGCAAACGAACAACGTTTTCTTGAAGTGGAAATGCTTGATTTGGAGCTTACGGGCTTAGTCCTTTCAGCTTGCAGGACCTCATCCAATCTGTAAGGAACGGGCAAGTCATCTTCCAGAGCCCTGGCTTTCTGAAAGAGAGATGCCCACTGATCTCGAAGGCTGAGTCTTGGTGCTGTTCTCTCCTTCCCACTTTTCCGCTTGAAATTTTTTGAGAGGGTTCTCCAAGTGGGTTGGGCAATCCCCTCCCAGATTCAATTCATGTTCAAGCAAAACCTTAAACACGTTCAGAACTAAAAAGTAGTATCAGCTGCTAAGTAAACCACAAAATTCAGGCAGATACCCACCTTTCCTCCCTATAGAGAAGGAAATTATCACGATAAGTACCAATGTTCATTTCTTCTGCAGGGAGGAAAGGGATCCTCTGTGGGATACACTGCAGAAATTTCCAGAGCAGGCAGGAGCCACTGTGGGTTGTGTCTCGGCAGTGCTCCCTACCTGTTGAACCTGGGCAGGTTGGTTCACCAAGTGTTTTCTTTTATTTTCCCCTGCCAGCAAATGGTTAATGAACAGCAGCTTATGATTGGCTGGGGTTCCAGGAGGGGGAGTTGAAAAGGAGAGGATTTGGAGAGACAGTGGGAGTAGGTTTTTGGAGTAGGTTGGGAGAATAGGTTGGGAGGTAGGTAGGGAGAGGAGAGAGAGTAGGTTATGTGCATAGCTGTCAACTTTCGGATTTGAAAATAAGGGATTTTTTCAAACTTTCGGATTTGAAAATAAGGGATGCCGCAAGGGCGGTGAAATGGCACCAAGTAGCCTCGCCACCCTGCGCTCCAGAGGCTGCGTGCAAATGGGAGAGTGAAAGAGCGAGCGCGTAGACAGCAGGCAGGCTGTCTGTCTGGTTGGGCGTGAGGGTCTGGCTGCACAAGGCATGCAAGCTCCGCCCCCAGTCGGTCTCAGACTCCTTATTGGCAGCCGAGCAACGCAGCTGAGGAGCCTCCCTGGCCGGCAGGGAGGGAGAGGAGCTGCTTCCTTTGAAATCCGGGAAATTTAAGGGATATCAACAATCCGGGATAGCAGCGGGAAACGGCATTGGAATAAGGGAGTTTCCCACCAAAAAAAAGGGAGGGTTGACAGCTATGGTTCTGCATAGAAACATCCACTCTGAGGAAAATATCACAAGCTAGAGAAAGGAGTCTCTGAGCTTAGTGTGAAGGACAGTGTGTGGTATCCTGTAAGAGCAGGGGTAGGCAACCTAAGGCCCGGGGGCCAGATGCAGCCCAATCGCCTTCTCAATCCGGCCCATGGACGGTGCGTTTTTGCATGAGTAGAATGAGTGCTTTTATTTAAAATGCATCTCGGGGTTATTTGTGGGGCATAGGAATTCGTTCATATTTTTTTTCAAAATATAGCCCAGCCCACCACAAGGTCTGAGGGACGGTGGACCGGCCCACGGCTGAAAAAGGTTGCTGACCCCTGTGTAAGAGCAATTAGGCCAGGAATTAGCTGGGAGGATGATGCTGAGCCAGGAGAAGTAGAAGCTGTCAAGAAGTAGAAGCTGGCTGCAATGCCACGACATGAGCGAGATGAATAAACACACAGCAATAAAAGATAATCGGAGAGGATTTACCCAGCAAATTAATTGTCAAAATTACAAATACCTAAATACAGACGTTCCAGTTACAGGTAGGTAGCCATGTTGGTCTGCCGTAGTCGAAACAAAATAAAAAAATTCCTTCCAGTAGCACCTTAGAGACCAACTAAGTTTGTTCTTGGTATGAGCTTTCGTGTGCATGCACACTTCTGAAGTGACCCCATGTCAAAAATAAAGACATTTGCACCCACTGTATTAATGCTGCAAGGGACTTTTTTATGTGTTCTTATGACCAACAGGTGGTGGAAGGAGCGAACCGCATTCCAGTGAGTGAGCCTGTCCCTGGCTATAGTACTGGTTTTAGCCCTCTCACTGGTCAGAGCTGAAGGAGCTTACGGGTGGAGGGATTAGGAGAGGGAGGCTGGGGAAGATGAAACAGGTTTGAAAAGGCAACTGAAACCAGGTATTGGGAATTTTTTTTAGAGTAAATGAAGGGATTTCACTCTGCTGAAATTCATCATTTACAACTTTAAAAAGAGGCACAGGTAATTTTCACCTGTGATCCCTGCTGTGGTTGATTTCAAATACTGCACACATATATCTTAATCAGGTATTTGTTCCCCCCAAAAAGAGTTTAGCCAAGCCAAATTTAAACTGAAAACTCAGAAAAATACCAAGATGGAGATTTTAAAGAGAATCAAAAAAATTAAAAACTGGAAAAGCCAAGAGAAAATGAAGATAAATGAAGGAATGTAACGTAGCTCTCTGGTGGTAATAATCAAGGTTTTGGAATTTTATTATATATATTTTTGCTACATAGCTCAGACAACACAAACTTGGTTCCTCCAGCACTGAAGGTAATAGATTTAAAATACCAATTTTAAAACCAGGTCTGGCAGTCAGCTATCTTTGCCAGTAACTTCGCACCTGGGAACTACCGGTAGTACTGCAGTTGAAGGAAGGTAACTATTAAGTACTTTGGACTTTTCAGAGGTGGGGACAGGTGCAAATGTATTCTGACTGAAGGGCTTCTAGGTGAGTATCTCATGTTTGGCTGGAGAGAAAATCTCTTTTCCACCTGCAAGTCTTGTGCTAAAACACTTTAAAGTCTTAAAGTTTTATTTACCTTACAAACTAATTAGTCTTTGGATGAAGACTACTCAGTGATCTTTTTCAATGTACTGGTCTCTCCTTTTTAATCTCTTCACCCGCTTCATGAAAAAATGACAGTCAAAATGGCACTCTGTGACTGAACCACATCTAGATGAGACACCAAAAGAGGACATTCGTGCCTTGAGCCCAGGCCAGATCTCTTTGGCCGGTGGGAGAGAGAGGGAGGGGAGGGAGAAAGAAACAGAAAAAGCACTGAGTCTGTGCGGGACAAAGGTGTCCAGTGCTCAGTTCCTCAGTGGTCTTTTACGTGATGTCCTTCTGCCTGGGAGGGTGATGGATATTCCTCACCACACATTTCACCATCCATTCGATCCCTTCGTTCACCCCTTTCCCTGTCAGAGCAGAGCAGGCTTGGGTCAGGCAGTCTCTCTTCCTGATTTTGTTGATGCAGTCGCTAAAAGCCGTTTTGATGTCAGGGATCAACAGGCAGCTCTCCACATCTTGCTTGTTCGCCAGAACCAACAACGGAACACATTCCAGGACTTCACTAGTTACCATCTTCTCAAAAGCTCGTTTTGATTCCGAAAGCCTTTCTTCATCGGTGGCATCAATAATGTAAATGACGCCATGGGACTCAGCGAGTATCCCTTGCTTGACTAGGGAGAAAATATCTAGTCAAAATGGTACTCTGTGATTCCTCATTCATTTTAAGGTTGCGGCAAGATGGTACAATAAAGGATTCTTCTGTATATTCCCATCTTAAAATGGAGCCTTCAACTCTGGAATATGTCTCCAATGTGTCTTGCAAGTAGAGGATTCCAGTGGAGGTAGAACAAATGCTTGTAGGATATTGAGCTGTACTGAAAAGACTGGCCTTTCCAGCAGCAACGACAAGATGACATAATAAATGGGAAACGGATGTCAAAAGGTAACTATGCAACAGGGCAGGCAAAACTCACTGATACGTAATGTGGCTGTGGTAGTAAGAACTCTAAAATCATGGCCTACGATTTCATTGACAAATGCATTAAGGGGCTGGATTATGCAGTATCCCTCACCGCTCCATGTGCATACCTCCCGAAGCTGCGCGCTCGGTGGAAGAGGGC
Source organism: Darevskia mixta (assembly GCA_034641385.1). Classification (NCBI taxonomy): domain Eukaryota; kingdom Metazoa; phylum Chordata; class Lepidosauria; order Squamata; family Lacertidae; genus Darevskia; species Darevskia mixta. Next base: position 1,050,229 of record JAWWNH010000093.1, read on the forward strand.
GACCATCCCAGATAGAAGGAGTGTACCGTTTGTCGGTCAAGGGTATACAATAGCTGCGCTCCCCTGCTAGAATCTCCAAACTTTTTGCTAAGCATCTTCCAAGAACACCATTTAATACATAGTTCAGACAACACAAAATGCAGCGCCTTACTTGGATGTGTCTGGAGTCTTGGAAGCTAGACTACCCTACGTTCTCCTACAAATGGACCTTGAGCTAGTTTGGAGGTCCTAGGGGGGGCAGCTATCGTATACCCTTGACCGAAGAACGGTACACTCCTATCTGGGATGGTCGTCCTCTCCCACCGAGTGTGCAGCTTCAGGAGGGACACACATGGAGCGGTGAGGAAGAAAGGGGACACCCGCCTAGCCAGCCAGATCAGCCAAATCAACCCTGGCGATCAATGGGGTGACAGATGTCGCAGCCAGATCGCCCTCCCATCCTCTTCGCCTGTCACTTCTCACATTGAAGCGACTGTTGCAGCTGAAGGAAAGTTGCTATCAAGTACTCTTGTATTTTCAGAGGCGATGACAGGCTCAGATACCTCACAAGTAAACCCTAAACACTACATCACAGTGTTACCTGAAGTACATCTCTAGGTGAGTATCCCTTGCTTGACTAGGAAGAAAATCTCTATTGTGTCCCGTCTGCAACTCATTGTGCTAAGACTCTTTCAGGTTGCGGTGACTGAGTTGTCAGAAGAGGCCCTATTCTGCGTCACCACAATGAGGCTCACCTGCAGGTAGGAGGACACTTCTTTTGTTGCAGCTCTTCTTTTCTTCACGTTTCCCAGAGTTCACGGTAACTGAAATGAGAGTCACCTGCATTTGGACTGTGCTGCTTTAGGTAAGGTCATATTCCACTATTCAGTGGTCTTTTTTCAAGAAAATGTTTTTTGTATGGGTCTCTCCTTTTCCCCATTTTTTCCTGCTGGTCTCTCCACAGGTCTCTCCAAAGAGCTCCCAACCCTCAAATGAAGCCAGCTCTTCCTGGAGAGTCACAGAAGTTATGGTGGTAAGAAAAGGCTCGCCTACAGGTAGAACACTTCTTCTTTTCTTCCAGCCCTTCTTTCCTTTTGTTCCAGCTCTTCTTCCCTTCAGTCTTCCCAGAGTATGCCTTGCTTGGCTAGAGAGAAAATCTCTATTGTGGTCCGTCTGCAACTCATTGTGCTAAGACTCTTTCAGGTTGCGGTGACTGAGTTGTCAGAAGAGGCCCTATTCTGCGTCACCACAATGAGGCTCATCTGCAGGTAGGAGATCACTTCATCTTTTGTTCCAACTCTTCTTTCCTTCACACTTCCCAGAGCTCACTGTACCTGAAGCAGATCTGTTCAGTTGAGATGCCAAAACTTTGGTCTCCAAGGAGTTAGTGGGAGGCCTGGCACCACCCAGCAAACTCGCTCAGAGAGGGAAGCGTCAGTTCCGGCACATATATCACGTAGGAGGAGAAGGCGGCAATTTAGGATGCTGAAACTTTGGTGTTGGCGCCAAAACAGGAGGAAGACACTTCTGGATTCTGCTAGTGACTGAGCAGACATGATAAGGCTGAGTTCTGCACTGTAAATAGCTTGGCACTGAATAAAAAGACTTAAAGACAAATGGCTTTGGCATTTCTATTGAGCAACCGATAAGAGAACCTGACACAAACCTATACTGGTTCTTCTGCCTGCAACTGGGCAGCAGTTGAGCAATAAATGGAGTGTATACTTTAAATCTGAAGTTTGTTTTTACTTCTTTTTGGACAGGTCGTCCTTCTGGAGTGGCTTTGAATATGTTTTTAAAAAATCAATGCATAAGAATAAGCTTTTTTCACTCCTCCTCTCTAAATAACAGGGGAGGGGAAGCTGTCTGGAAGATCCCTGAGGGCGTTGGGCCCTCTCACCCACACCCACACCCCGGCTTCACATGTAATTCCGTTCCAAAAAGCCCCCACATTGTGGCTACCAGTATGAATCAAGTCTCACCCACCAGACATCAAGACCAGCTGGAAGCAACAGTTGATTAGCAGAGATATTTGAGCAAATACTAATCAGAAAATGGAAAATTTCCTTCCAGGAAACTGCAATCAATAGTTCTCCCCACCTTCTGGAACTTAACATGCTCTGCTCACTACCACCTAATAGTGAATGTCTATGTCCGCAGCCAGAATTTTAATTTTAATATTGGAAAAATGAAATTACACCTACAAAATCAGAATGGCAAGTTAAACTGTTAGAATATCTGCAAATGGCAAAAATGACAGGGAGGGTAAGAGGGTATTTGACGCAAAAAGGTAAATCAAGAATGGGTTATATTCAAGGAATATCTGAAAAATTACTCTGACAGCAAAAAACTCCTGGCAGATCTTGAATGAGTCTTGCAATGTATAGATAATATATGTAAATTTAATGCTTCTATTTAATTTCTCTTTTTTCTTTTTATTTATTTTATTTATTTTTCCAAAAGACTTAAGAAAATAATATAATAATATGATACTATGTAAAATATAACAAGTGTAATTTAGTGGTGTTTTTTTTTAAGAACAATCAGAAGTCTATTTTAGGTCTTTTTAAATTTCTTGTATTTTTAATTTTTTTGCTGTATGGGACGGGATACAAATTGTAATATAGTATATAGCATATCGTATATTGCTGTATAATTTTGTGGAATATGTTTAATAAAGATTGTATTAAAAACACAAAAAAGTGAATGTCTATGTCCTATCAGTCCTTTGGGGGCTGTAATATAATACATATCAACGGTTGCCAAACTTTTTTGGGATGGTAACCCACAGGTCCAAATTTACTTGCTGTGCTGGCCCCTCACTCTATTGCAGCATGAATTCTGAAGCTTATGGGCTTCAGTAGCTGTCCTTTTCATGCATTTTTTACTGTAAGCTTACCTACTTTGTAACTGGGGCTGTCGCTGGAAAACAGGGACACTTGAAGGGTCTGCTTTTGCCACAAGGTCCCATCTGCTCATTGATTGTTAAGATCACATGTGGAGTTCCTTCAATCTTTGGAGCTTGATGATGTTCTGATTCTCTCTCTCTCTCTCTCTTAACAGATTGAGGCTAACAGATTGAGGTTGGATCCTGACAAGACAGAAGTACTATTTTGGGGGGGACAGGAGGCAGGTAGGTGTGGAGGACTCCCTGGTCCTGAATGGGGTAACTGTGCCCCTGAAGGACCAGGTGCGCAGCCTGGGAGTCATTCTGGACTCACAGCTGTCCATGGAGGCACAGGTTAATTCTGTATCCAGGGCAGCAGTCTACCAGCTCCATCTGGTACGCAGGCTGAGATCCTACCTGCCTGCGGACTGTCTTGCCAGAGTGGTGCATGCTCTAGTTATCTCTCGCTTGGATTACTGCAATGCACTCTACGTGGGGCTACCTTTGAAGGTGACCCGGAAACTACAACTAATCCAGAATGTGGCAGCTAGACTGGTGACTGGGAGCGGCTGCCGAGACCACATAACACCGGTCTTGAAAGACCTACACTGGCTCCCAGTACGTTTCCGAGCCCAATTCAAAGTGTTGGTGCTGACCTTTAAAGCCCTAAATGGCTTCGGTCCAGTATACCTGAAGGAGCGTCTCCATTCTGCCCAGACACTGAGGTCCAGTGCTGAGGGCCTTTTGGCGGTTCCCTCACTACGAGAAGCCAAGTTACAGAGAACCAGGCCTTCTCGGTAGTGGCACCCGCCCTGTGGAACACCCTCCCTTCAGATGTCAAAGAGAACAACTACCAGACCTTTAGAAGACATCTGAAGGCAGTCCTGTTTAGGGAGGCTTTTAATGTTTAATAGATTATTGTATTTTAATGTTCTGTTGGAAGCCGCCCAGAGTGGCTGGGGAAACCCAGCCAGATGGGCTGGTATAAATAATAAATTATTATTATTATTAATCAACCAACCTTAGAAGAGCTCCCTGGATCAGACCAAATGCCTTCTACTCCACCTCTGAGAATGGACGTAATACGCAGCCATTGTGGCTAGTGGGCCATTGATTGTCAGGAATGAGCCAGCTCCAAGCGAAAGTTTGCAGCCAACGGCAGAAAGCAGCCAGGAACAGAGAGGCTTAGATGTTAGTCAGACAGGGGAGAGCCGGCAGCTGCAGCCTTTGGCTCTTCCTGACCTTGATGCACAAGCTGATAAGGCAGTAACTGGGAGCAGGCTAGAACACAGCCAAAGCTCGCCGGAAGCACAAACACAAGCGAATAGACTCAGAGACAGTCTCTCAGAACAGGAAGAGGGTGCAGCTGATCCAATAAGTCCACACAGTCGGCGAATGGGAGGGCTGTTAGACAGGGAGCAAAACAAGAGACGTAAGGTGCGAACGTTCAATGTATTCTGTAGACACAGGAAAGAATCTTCAGAAGGGTCATCTTGAGTAATGATGCCGGAGGCTTTGTTAGAGCCGTCCGGAGCTATCTGTTTGTTTTTGCAATAAATCCTCCTTTTTAATTACCTACGCTTACTGTGTTATCAAGCTGGGAACCTGGACTCCTGACATTGATCCTCCATGAATATATCTAACCCCCTTTAAAGCCATTCCATGGACTACACCTGGTGGAAGCAAATTCCATCGTTAAATCATGTGCTCCTGTCTGAAGAAGTACTTTCTCCCAACCTTAAACTTCATTGGGTGACCCCTGGTTCTTGCTTCATGAGTGAGGGAGAACAACTTCTCTCTATTCACCTTCTTCATGCTATGGCCCTCTTTGAGCTTATCCACACTTAACTTTCCTCTGCTCTTTCCAGGCACAGTCTGGTCTGCAATTTAAAGCTCCATGTCTGGGAGCCCCCCACTTTTTTTGTTGTTTCAGGGCTTTCTGCCACCAACCTTTATCACCAAACGGCCTCGGTCCTGTATACCTGAAGGAGCGTCTCCACCCCCATCGTTCAGCCCGGACACTGAGATCCAGCGCTGAGGGCCTTCTGGCAGTTCCCTCACTGTGAGAAGCAAAGCTACAGGGAACCAGGCAGAGGGCCTTCTCGGTAGTGGCGCCCGCCCTGTGGAACGCCCTTCCAGCAGAGGTCAAGGAAATAAGCAGCTATCCTATTTTTAAAAGACATCTGAAGGCAGCCCAGTTTAGGGAAGTTTTTAATTTTTAATGCTGTATTGTTTTAACATTTGACTGTAAGCCGCCCAGAGTGGCTGGGGAAACTCGGCCAGATGGGCGGGGTAAAAATAATAAATTATTATTATATTATTATTATTTCTGCCACCCTCAAATTGCAGAGGGTGACCATGTGAGGCAAAAAAACAAAACAAAACAAAACCCTCATACCCCTCTTTCCTGGTTTCTAGGTTTTATAACATGGGGAGCCTCCACAGATACAAGAGATGCTCTGTTTCTCTCACACCACCAGTTGTGGTCAACAAAATAAAGATTGAAGGGAGCAGACCTAGCCTGGCTCCATTCAAGTGATTTATAATAATAATAATAATAATTTATTATTTGTACCCCGCCCATCTGACTGGGTCTCCCCAGCCACTCTGGGCGGCTTCCTACAAATATCAAAATACATTAAAATATCACAGATTAAAAGTTTCCCTAAACAGGGCTGCCTTCAGGTATTTTCTAAATGTCAAGTAGTTGTTTATTGCTTTGACCTCTGATGGGAGGGCGTTCCACAGGGCAGGCACCACTACCAAGAAGGCCCTCTGCCTGGTTCCCTGTAGCTTTGCTTCTCGCAGTGAGGGAACCGCCAGAAGGCCCTCGGCGCTGGATCTCAGAATTCAATATCTGAAGAGGATTCTAGACACACATCAATACAGTCAGTTCCCCTCACGTGTCTAATCGTAACCATGAAAGGAACACCAATCACATTCATATAGATCAGGACTTCCCACATATTTATTTTATGCAGGAAGATGTATAGGACAGCACTGTGCACTATAACAAGACTTAAACAATGGTTTGCTGTTCTAGAATTTCTGAAGGGTGGAGTGGCTCTCTTGAAAGTGAGAGAAGTTCCTCTCATGATAGAGAAAAAGAAAGCCGATGAGAGAGGATGCAGGGAACGTGCATGCCATGGTTGGTTGGTTTAAAAAAGAACCCAAATTATGCTTTCAATATACCTTGGCGCCCCTCTTCTCCATCCACCCTTTTCTATCCCTCTCAGAGTTATTCTGGCCAGATTTCTTATTCTTTTCCTTTAAACAAACAAGCGAGCAAAAAATTCTTTCCCCCTCAAGCACAATTCTGCTCTTCTGAACCAGTGTTTCGGTTTGGTTTATTTTTTAAAAATGCAGAAGTCTGGAAAAGGACAAGGGGATATCCCATACCGCCCACTGAAGCACATGAAAAGGACAGAGGGAATCTCCCACACCAGTACGGGGTGAGTCTTTCAATCTGAAGCCAAAACCAGATTATTATTTTGGAAAGCTAACTTGATCTTCCTCTTCCATGAGAGACCATAAGGAGAGACAGGGAAGTTGGATGCACATACCTAAACTTCACTGTAGGCAGAAAGGGCCACTTCCAGGAAGTCTCTAGATATTTATAATTTCTGCAGAAACCAAAATCACAGTTGGCAGATACCCCAGATGCCCCCCAAAAGTGTTTAATAATAATAATAATAATAATAATAATAATAATAATAATAATAATAATAATAATAATTTATTTGTACCCCGCCCATGTGGCTGGGTCTCCCCAGCCACTCTGGGCGGCTTTTCCGGGGCAAAAGGAGTATTTGAAAAATGAGCGATTTTTGTTCCCTAAAATGGCTGATAGGAACCCCACCTGCCACTTACCTGCAAGTCAAAAATGCTTCTCTGTCCATGGTCACAAACTCAGTTCCCACTGATGGCTGGCAGTATGAACAGGTAAAGCTCCTGACTGGGGGAAGAATGGGGGCCAGCCTCCCTGCAGCCATCCCCTTCCCCCTCCATTGCAATATGTGTGGGTGATCAAACAGAAAGTTGTGCACACCCACTCAGGAAAGGACCAGGGGGAGTGGCTTCCCTCGAGGAAGTCCCAGCCCACCGAAGCAAGCGTAGAAACCTAGTGTGTAGAGGCCAGTTGGGTAAGATTGTGGTTTCCTCTCCAGGGATGTGGGCGTTGCACTCTCTCATGTACATAACTCGGGCCACAGAGAAGCAACAAGCCTATCTGCTCGGCAACACAACGCAACCCTTGTGCCACAACCATCCTGCTGCCAATCTATTGAGAGACAAGAGTTATGGAAGACAGAGTAGGCTGCCCGTCTGTTTTTGTCGTGGACGTACCACAGAGGGATGCCCCCTTTATGCCACCCGTGCGGAAGACCCAGAAGAAACGGCCGTATGGCCAGCTGCTGCTGGGGGTCCTGGTGCTGCTGGCGTTGGCTGGTCTAGCCATAGAAGCTTATTTCCTTCTCTGCTTCCGCAAGGAACTGGACAAAGCCACATCACAGGTCATATCAAGTGCACAGAGAGCAAGGGGCGATGGGGAGTGGGAAGCAGAACGTGGAGGGTTGCTCTGGGTCTAGGTGTTAAATAGAACGAATAGAAGCTGCAAGGATGCCAGGACTTGTGCATTGGGGGGTTAGATGCACTTGCTTGTTTGTTTCTCATTGGTTAGGATTGGAGATGGTGGAGAATTTTGTCTGGGTGACATTTTAAGCCCTGACCCAATTCAGCACCTCCTGGAGAAATATATGAATCAGAATGTAAATTATGCTTTGGATTTTTCTCTTCTCTGAGTTTTGTGATACGGTTCTCAGATTTCATCGTTAAAAGATATGCCAGTTAATCCAGAAATGAGATGGAACAGGCTTATGAATAAACACGTGGCAAAAATTGACACAGAGCAGGGTAATGTAAAGATCCCTAGTGAGGATCTTGTGTATGTAGAGGCAGCCCAGGTTTTATGTAGAATTATGAAATGACATCTACAAAATGCCTCTGTGTACTGGGGAACAACAGCGGCAGAATGCTGTTGTACTCATGTCCTGCTTGTGGAGTTTCCTCAGGCTTCGGACTGCGGGACTAGATTATCCTTTGGTATGATCCAGTATTGCTATTCCTATGTTCTTTTGTTTGTGTGAATTATGTACTTAGAGTTCAGTGCAGTGTGTGTGTGTGTGTGTGAGAGAGAGAGAGAGGGAGAGAGAGAGAGGGAGGAGATACATGCTCAGGTGCTATGGGTGCAATTAGGTTTTACAGGAACAATTTCTATGAGACAATGCAGAAGTTAGCTTTTAAGATCTGAAATGCTTTGCAATGCACAGAATGGCAAGTTTGTAGCTATAGATACAGTATAAACAACCAGCTGAACCTCAGACCAGTTCATCTGAAGGATTTAGACTTTAAAGTTGATTGTGGTTTCATTTAAGAACATGCCGCTGCTCTTAAAAATGAATTTCACGTTCTTCCAACTTACCAGACTAAATAATATATGGACCTTCCTTTAACGATACCTTATGCAGAAAGACAAGGGAATCTCTTAACTTAGAAGACGTGGGGATGTACATGGAGTGTGGAAACGAATAATTCTCTCACACTTCATCTGATGTGCTTGGATTCTCTGTGCCAAGAGAGAATGGCACAGCTGTTGGGGCAGTGTACCCCTTATTGGTCTGGGGCCCTGACAAAGGCCCAACATCACTGCCCTCTCGAGCCGGCTTTAGTGGGAACTGTAGCTGGTTGCCTATGGAACTGATTTTAGTGCCTTTTAATATATCACACATCTAACCTATTTGTTCAAATGCTTTGTGCTACTGCCACAAAGATTGTGTATCATAAATTTGTACTGAAAGGGGGTGGGGTGGGGAGTGGGGAGTATTCCTTCAAAATGTTTGTCATAGGTAAAGGTAAAGGGACCCCTGACTGTTAGGTCCAGTCGCGGACGACTCTGGGGTTGCAGCGCTCATCTCGCTTTACTGGCCGAGGAAGCCGGCGTACAGCTTCCAGGTCATGTGGCCAGCATGACTAAGCCACTTCTGGCGAACCAGAGCAGCGCACGGAAAGGCTGTTTACTTTCCCGCCGGAGTGGTACCTATTGATCTACTTGCACTTTGACGTGCTTTCGAACTGCTAGGTTGGCAGGAGCAGGGACCGAGCAACGGGCGCTCACCCCGTCGGGGGGATTCGAACCGCCGACCTTCTGATCGGCAAGCCCTAGGCTCAGTGGTTTAGACCACAGCACCACCCGTGTCCCCTATGTTGGTCATAGGAAAGATTTTGTTGTGCTTATTTTGGTATACTAAATTCTCTGGAAACAGGGAAGCAACTAATACCTGTGGCAATAAGGAGGGATGCTGTAAATTGATCTTTAAGAATGCTCCCCACATGGAGACCTCTGGTGCAAAACTCTGAGCACTGCCAGAATTCTCTCTTCCCCTTGGGTGAGTGAGACTGGACTGTATCGTATCCACTAAAATAAATATCCTAATAACGTTGTTAATTCACTAGCAGTCAGATTTGAGTTAGAAAGGCTGCTAATCTGAAAAGCACTTCAGTGACAGAACGAAAAACCCAGAACCTTTTTCCAACTAACTACAAAGTGATAATCTGCCTTGGTTACTTTAGGGTGTGCATTTCAGATTAAAAATGCTACTTGAAGCATTATGAGGTTCTGACATGGAACACTTATAGGAAAATTGAATGCCACTGGTGGATTATCATGTGTGACATTTACATCCTAGTTGAAACAAAATAAAAAAATAAAAAAATTCCTTCCAGTAGCACCTTAGAGGCCAACTAAGTTTGTTCTTGGTATGAGCTTTCATGTGCATGCACACTTTATCTGAAGAAGTGTGCATGCACACGAAAGCTCATACCAAGAACAAACTTAGTTGGTCTCTAAGGGGCTACTGGAAGGAATTTTTTTATTTTTTACTTTGTTTTAAAAGCCATTATGTTGTTTATAACCACAGTCATAGAATCCTAGATCTAGAAAGCACCTCAGAAACAATACGCTCCAATTGGTTGCTCAGTCAAGGGAAAATTTACCTCCAGTGAAGGAGAGCCCAACCATCTCTTGAGTCAGTCTGTTCCACTTTTCTTACTGTTGGGAAGTTTCTGCCTACCTGCAATTTTCACAAACTTAGTTGGTCTCTAAGGTGCTACTGGAAGGATTTTTTTTATTTTGTTTTGACTACGGCAGACCAACACGGCTACTTACCTGTATTTACAGGTAAGTAGGGAACCAGGCAGAGGGCCTTCTCGGTGGTGGCACCCGCCCTGTGGAACGCCCTCCCATCAGAGGTCAAAGCGATAAACAACCACATGACCTTTAGAAAACACCTGAAGGCAGCCCTGTTCAGGGAAGTTTTTAATCTGTGATATTTTAATGTATTTTTATATTTGTTGGAAGCCGCCCAGAGTGGCTGGGGAGACCCGGCCAGATGGGCAGGATACAAATAACAAATTATTATTATTATTATTATTATTATTATTATTATTATTATTATTACATCCTAGAAAGGTGCAACTTGCCCCTAGCTTCTAAGTGCATATAGACTGGGTGCACATGAAGCAAAATTCCCTTAGGTGCAACTGGGGCCGTCCCTGCCATGAGGCAGAATGTGGTTGCTGCCTCAGGCGGTAGATACTGAGGGGCAGGGAATGAGCAGAGCTTTGTATGACCCCCCCTAAACTAGGCCACATTCACACCATACATTTAAAGCACTATGACACCACTTTGAGCAGTCATGGCTACTCCCAAGAATTCTGGGAGCTGTAGTTTGTTATGGGTGTTGAGAGTTCTTAGGAGACCCACATTCCCATCACAGAGCTACAATTCCCACTGTGATTATAACCATCAATCCCTCTTCACAGGGAACTCTGGGAATTCTAGCTGCAGGAGGGGAATAGGGATCTCCTAGCAACTCTTAGCACCCTTCACACGCCACAGCTCCCAGAATTATTTGGGGGAAGCCATAACTGTCCAAAGAGGTATGACAGCTCTTTAATGGGGGGATGACACTATCTTGTCGTTGGCCTCAGGCAGCGTAATTTCTTCAAGATGATCCATCTGTGGTTTCAGCTCTTTTCCATGCCTAACATGTTTTCCAGTAAGGATGACTGCAATATCTGAAGTGGCCCTACATTCATATATGTTGATATTACAGACTTTTCCCAGAAATTGATGAACAGCCATTCCTGAATTATTATTTTTTAATAGATTCTGAGTGTATGTTAGAGAAGCAGTGGGAGAAGGTAGGAAGATGTGAGGTCCAAATTGTGATTCATCAGCTTACTATGTCTATCTAGCACTGATTTCCTGTATATTGATGAAAAACAGAGAGAATTCCGTGAAAAATATTTCAGAGATGGGACCTCTGTCAGCACTATAGTTGTACAGACGTGAGTGGGGTGCTTTTTCAGACAGCTTGACTGGGAATTGACTTCTGGATTATATTTTTTTTCCTTTTTTTAAAGGGAGATGCAGATGCAACCTATGAGAAATTTGTACAAGGTAAGTTTGCCTTTACCTTTATCTAGAACCTTTTGGTGCTCCTGAGGCATTGCTTTTCTGCAGTTAGCTAGAAGTGGAATTAAAAGTTTCACGCAGTATATTAACGTAGCGGCATATTATCCAGCAAATCCTTTCCCCATGGTCATGATGATACCAGAGTGTCTTCTCACAAGTAGATATGAGATCAGCAACTAATTCTGTCCCATTTCAGTCAAACTGGCACTCAATTCTATCTGATTTTGAGCTGATTTTTTAAAATGCACAATAAGTGTGCAATTATATTGTACACTTTTTTGATACACTTTTTACACTAAATACTACTTCTCAAATATAAAACATGCAGTTCTCAAAATTAAGATATGCCCCTCTCAAAATGTGTACTTCTAAATGCTTTGCAAAGCACTCATTCATAAAAATATGCAACTTAAATGTAAAACATGTATCTTGTTTGTGCTTTTCCAAACTGAAACCACATTGCAAAATCTGAAGAAGTGTTTAATTCAACTGGGAGTTGCATTCCAATCCACAGGCAACTGCAACATTATTGAGTCAGGATGGTGTGCTGTGAAAAGTGGACCAAATACACTCCTCCCTCATCCCTGCTCACAAGTAATTTCCATGCAACAAAATTAATTTCCAATGCTAATTTGCAAGTGTAACCCATTTTACTGTACAGTGGTACCTCGCCTAACAAATAACTCGCCCAACGTCTTTTTCGCCTAACGAATGACTTCCAGCAAAACAAAATGGCCGCCGGAAACGAATTTCTTCGACTTAAGAAAAGACGTCGTGGCCGCTTTTAATAGGATTTTTTCGACTTACGAATTTTTGACCTGTTTTTTTCGACTTACGAATTTTCCCCCAATGCGTTCCTATGGGGATTCGCCGAACGACGATCGCATCGGAACGCATTATCTTCGTTAGGCAAGGTACCACTGTATCTCTGCTTGGTGAGGCAGAGAAAAGAATGCTAAATTGTCCCTTATCTGATTTTGTTCAGATTCAGATTTGCAGTGTATGTGATTCAGATTCAGATTACCAGTTTCTTTCCATTATTTCCTTCCTTCCTTTCTTATTTAGTGTGATTTTGCAACAAAAAGAAACTAAATAAGATTCAACTGTTCACCTTGTTCACCAGAAGTTCACTAGGGTAGCAAAACAACAACAACCCATGGGTACCTGCTAACATTCCCTCTCCCCTCAGTCACTACTGTACAGTGGTACCTCAGGTTACAGACGCTTCAGGTTACAGACTCTGCTAACCCAGAAATAACGCTTCAGGTTAAGAACTTTACCTCAGGATGAGAACAGAAATCACGCACTGGTAGTGCGGCAGCAGCGGGAGGCCCCATTAGATAAAATGGTGCTTCAGGTTAAGAACGTTTTCAGGTTAAGAACAGACCTCCAGAACGAATTAAGTTCTTAACCCGAGGTACCACTGTACTTTCTTTGATGTTATTTTACAGTGCTGGATTTACGAATAAGCTAAACAAGCTATAGCTTAGGGCCCCATTCTCTTGGCTTCCCCCCCCCCAAATATACTTCTTCTTAATTGTATTTCACTATTAATATACTTCTTCTTAATTGTATTTCAGTTCAACAATTACTTTGATAAAATACATATTTTGTTATGTGCAAATGGCTTTAGAGGGCCTTCTCGGTAGTGGCACCCGCCCTGTGGAACGCCCTCCCTTCAGATGTCAAAGAGAACAACAACTACCAGACCTTTAGAAGACATCTGAGGGCAGCCCTGTTTAGGGAGGCTTTTAATGTTTAATAGATTGTTGTATTTTAATGTTCTGTTGGAAGCCGCCCAGAGTGGCTGGGGAAACCCAGCCAGACGGGCGGGTTATAAATAATAAATTATTATTATTATTATTAGTGATAGGTTGTGGGCCCTTCGATAAAGCACCTGAGTATTTGTAGAGGTCTTTTCCCTTGACTGTTTTGCACCTGAGATGGATGTTTGGCTTTGCAAACCTCTTGCGTGCCAATTCCCCGTGCCCTGCAGTTCCCCATTCATTAATAACACACAGACACAAGTATTTAGGATTATGGGCTAAAACAGGCCACAACTTTATTGGTTACAGATGCACTTGGTTTGGCTTAGGCATTGGGTGAAACCAGGCTACATCTTGACTCCGTCTGTCTGCAGGGAGTGGAACTAAGGGTAAACCACCAGAAGGAGGAGCCCTATGACTTACATCAAATAGGGGCACCCCAAGGGATCCCCATTTGCGTTGTGGACAGGATCCACACCCACATCCACTTTAACAGGATACTCTTATCGAGGAGGGGCAGGCAGAGGCTACAATTAAACAAAGGTTAATTAAACAAATTAAACAAAGGCTTAACCAATGCCTAACCTTTCAAAGTTGTCACCTGATGTGACCTTAATGCCAGGTAACTCAACTTCAAAGGAAAGAGTCACATCTTCCTTTGCAGGTGTGGCAACATCCATCGAGGTGTTGGAGGATAGAACTGTAAATGCTACACAGTCTCTTCTGGACCACTCCAAGGTGTGGAGGAAGATGTTATATTATCACAAGTGTAGAAGAAAGATTCAACCACCACTCTGTTTGTGGAATGGAGTAGGTGCCACCTTGTTCTTTGCCTCTAGCAGCAAGATGACTTGGGTTGGCACCGAGTACAGACGCGGGTGGCGCTGTGGTCTAAACCACTGAGCCTAGGGCTTGCTGATCGGAAGGTCGGCAGTTTGAATCCCCGCAACGGAGTGAGCTCCCGTTGCTCTGTCCCAGCTCCTGCCAACCTAGCAGTTTGAAAGCATGTCAAAGTGCAAGTAGATAAATAGGTACTGCCCTGGCGGGAAGATGAACGGGGTGCCTGCCGGGCAGGGGGCGGGGCACCGTACGTCATGCGCAATGACATCACGTGGCCCGCCCCCTCGCCTAGGGCGCCAAAATCCCTAGCACCGGTCCTGTTCCCAGCACTCCCAAAATACCACAGGATTCGTTGCCGGGGTGGGTGGGGGGCAATGCTTTAAGTGTGCTTTACTGAGAGCCAGTGTGGTGTAGTGGTTAAGAGCGGTAGACTCATAATCCGGTGAACCGGGTTCGCGTCTCCGCTCTTCCACATGCAGCTGCTGGGTGACCTTGGGCTAGTCACACTTCTCTGAAGTCTCTCAGCCCCACTCACCTCACAGAGTGTTTGTTGGGGGGGAGGAAGGGAAAGGAGAATGTTAGCTGCTTCGAGACTCCTTCGGGTAGTGATAAAGCAGGATATCAAATCCAAACTCTTCTTCTCTTCTTCTTTAAACGTACGGTGTGTGTATGAAGCCTTAGTCAATTCTGGATGGTGTAATATGCCATTACTATGCTTCTCACTCCCTCAGAAGGTGGTGGGCTCTCCTTCCTTGGAGGTTTTTAAGCAGAGGTTGGATAGCCATCCATCATGGATGCTTTAGTTGAGATCCCTGCATTGCAGGGGGTTGGACTAGATGACACTCAGGGTCCCATCCAACTCTACGATTCTATGATTAGACACAAGGGAGTAGCAACATTTTGTTCCTCTAAGAAACCCCCCCAAAAAACCTTGGGTTGTTCCATTTAATGACGCCTACACCACCCTCCATTCCCCACCCCCTCAGACTACACATCACTTCCTCTGGTTACATGCTGCATCAACCCTTCCGTGTGGTAAGGAAATATTGCACAATGCATTAGTAGAATTAATTGCCATCGTCTATAGGCACGGAGGAATCTTGTGGGTCAGTGGCTCTAGGTGCGTGTGGATGTCTATATATCAAATGGAAACCAGGAAATGTCTTTTAGAATGAAAACCACACTAGCTAACACTTTAGAGCAAGAAAGTACACAATTAATCTCAACTGCAAATAGCACAGAGCTGTACTGAGTATCCTTCTTTTTCACCGCGTGATCATGCCTGAGATGTGGCTATGTGAGGGAACCTTTTCGGATGACAGATGGTGTGTTACTTCCCTTAAGATCAGCAGAATGGATGTGACAGACAAGGTCTGATTCCAAGAACGCAAGCCACTGGGGAATTTTCTGCACATGTCCCACTGAAGTTGTACAAATTCTCTCTCTCTCTCTCTCTCTCTCTCTCTCTCTCTCTCTCTCTCACACACACACACACACACACACACACACACACACACACCCCAATGGCACATATAAAACAATCACACATAAAACAATTAAAAAGAACAAAAAGGAATTGCAAATATAAAAACAGTTTCAAAGCCAATAGCCAATGCAGATACCCAAGGCATTTTGCTGCCTGAGGCGAAGGACAAGATGCTGTTTCCCCGGCACATCCAGAATCCAACTGGACTGGTAGTTGAATCTTAGTCCAACACTAGTGTAAGGATAGCATCCTTCACACCACTTGAGGGCTAGAGTACATGGCACTCACAGTTTGGCCCCTCCCCGCACCTCGGCATGTGCCACCTGCCTCATCATAGGGCCGGCCCTGCAGATACCAACTGGGGTACCGTAACAATCTCTACTTCAAAGGCTTGTTGAAAGAGAAACCAAGCATCTAAGAGGCAATAGAAGTTAAGACTTGTCTGCTATACCTGTATAATGGGAAGCACTTTCCCCTCCAGACTCTCCATGCCCAGAAGCTACCATGCCTTTGTTTTTCTGCCATTTGGCCACCCAGGGCAAGTCACATGCATAGCTGTCAACCCTCCCCTTTTTTGCGGGAAACTCCCTTATTCCAATGCCGTTTCCCGCTGCTATCCCAGATTGTTGATATCCCTTAAATTTCCTGGATTTCAAAGGAAGCAGCTCCTCTCCCTCCCTGCCGGCCAGGGAGGCTCCTCAGCTGCGTTGCTCGGCTGCCAATAAGGAGTCTGAGACCGACTGGGGGCGGAGCTTGCATGCCTTGTGCAGCCAGACCCTCATGCCCAACCAGACAGCCAGCCTGCCTGCCATCTATGCGCTCGCTCTTTTGCTCTCCCGTTCGCGCGCAGGCTCTGGAGCGCAGGGTGGCGAGGCTACTTGGTGCCATTGCACCGCCCTCGCAGTATCCCTTATTTTCAAATCCGAAAGTTGACACCTATGGTCACATGGCACAAAGGGCAGAGAACCCGCTCCAAACTCCCATGTCTCTTCTGGCAGAACTGGGTCTGGACTGGAGGGAGGGAGAGACTAAGCAGGCAAGTGAAATGGTGAGCAGCAAGGGAGCGGCTGCAGAAACTGGTCTGCTAGCTTGGCAGCTGCCTGTCTCAAGGAGGTCAGCTATGCTCTTGCTCTCATGCCACACACTCCTGGTTCATTGCTGGCTACAGGGAAGCCCAACAGCTTGAGATGGTGACAATAATGAAATAAGATTTTGTCTTTTTTAATGATGTGATAATCTTTTAAATTTTTTGTGCCGCACGTATCCAGTTTCTGCGATGAGAAAAGTAGGGTCCTGGTGCCTGTATCAGTTACGTAAACTGGGCAAATGTGCATAGTTTTTCTTGTGTTGCATAATCTGTTCTGCAGTGTTCACCCTTCTGTGTCATTTATTCTGGCTTTGCTATAGAGAAGAACAAATAATAATAATAATAATAATAATAATAATAATAATAATAATAATTTATTTATACCCCGCCCATCTGGCTGGGTTTCCCCAGCCACTCTGGGCAGCTTCAACAGAACATTAAAATACAATAATCTATTAAACATTAGAAGCCTTCCTAAACAGGAGGCTATTCAAGGTACCGAAGCCCCTAGCGACCTTTTAGGGTTCTGAGATTTTAGCCAGCGCTGCCCACACACTTTCAAGCATTTCTTTTCATCCCTAAGCGCTAGATTTGTGCTTGTAGAATCCCCACCAAAGGATCGTCTGTGATTCTTTGCACCCAGCAGTACATTTCTATACTTGTTCCTCACTCCCACAGAATTGCAGCACTTACAAATCCCTGATCATGGTGACCTGCTGCTCAGCGGAGTTGCTTCGCTAGTGCCTCTGCTACGCTCAGCTGCCTGCAGACAAAAGGAACTAGCAAAACTCATTTTTTCCTTATTCATTTCCACAGGTCACAAACCTACCATTGAAAAGCCAGCTGCTCATCTGACACTAGGTAAGAAAACTCTCTGAGTGAATTAAATTTATACCATTTGCCAAGCTTTTCCAAGAGGCTGAGTGCCGTGGGCACGATCCAGAGCCAGTTGACTGGAGGGGTGCAGGGTGTAATGGTTTTAGAGTAGATAACCTTGCAGCTGGGCCAGGCCACCTGGAGCCCATAGTCAGGCTTGTGAGGTGGGTACAGACTAGTAAGCACAAATGAGAAGGGCTATAAAGGTAAAGGTAAAGGTAAAGGGACCCCTGACCATTAGGTCCAGTCGTGTCCGACTCTGGGGTTGCGGCACTCATCTCGCTTTATTGGTCGAGAGCCGGCGTACAGCTTCCGGGTCATGTGGCCAGCATGACAAAGCCGCTTCTGGCGAGCCAGAGCAGCGCACGGAAACGCCGTTTACCTTCCCGCCAGAGTGGTTCCTATTTATCTACTTGTACTTTGACGTGCTTTCGAACTGCTAGGTGGGCAGGAGCTGGGACCGAGCAACGGGAGCTCACCCCGTCGCAGGGATTCGAACCGCCGACCTTCTGATCAGCAAGCCCTAGGTTCTGTGGTTTAACCCACAGCGCCACCTGGGTCCCTAGAGAAGGGCTATAAAGTTGCCTAATAGAACCAAGAGCACTGGCAGGCATAAGTGGCCCCTCACCATGGTGCCACTGGGTCCTCAACCTGGAGCCCTGTCACCACTGGCCTTCCACTGCTGCTCCCTCTAACCTGGTGTTGCCATTGCTGCCACCAGTTGCCATCCGCCATCACTTGGAGCCCCAAGACATCACTCCCCCAGGAGGGTCGCTTCTGGATGGGTTCTACGCTCAGCTCGGATGTCTAGCACTGCATATACTGTAAGATGGGACGCGGGTGGTGCTGTGGGTTAAACCACAGAGCCTAGGGCTTGCCGATCAGAAGGTCGGCCGTTCGAATCCCCGCGACGGGGTGAGCTCCCGTTGTTCAGTCCCAGCTCCTGCCAACCTAGCAGTTCGAAAGCACATCAAAGTGCAAGTAGATAAATAGGAACCGCTCTGGTGGGAAGGTAAACGGCGTTTCCGTGCGCTGCTCTGGTTCGCCAGAAGCGGCTTAGTTATGCTGGGCCACATGACACGGAAGCTGTCTGCAGACAAACACCGGCTCCCTCGGCCTATAGAACGAGATGAGCGCCGCAACCCCAGAGTCGGTCACGACTGGACCTAATGGGCTGCATCAATAGGAAATAGGAGTATAGCATCTAGATCAAGGGAAGTAATAGTACCACTGTATTCCGCTCTGGTCAGACCTCACCTGGAATACTGTGTCCAGTTCTGGGCACCACAGTTCAAGAAGGATATTGACAAGCTGGAACGTGTCCAGAGGAGGGCAACCAAAATGGTCAAAGGCCATTATGCCTTATGAGGATGCCTTATGAGGAACGGCTTAGGGAGTTGGGTATGTTTAGCCTGGAGAAGAGAAGGTTAAGGGGTGATATGATAGCCATGTTCAAATATATAAAAGGATGTCATATAGAGGAGGGAGAAAGGTTGTTTTCTGCTGCTCCAGAGAAGCGGACACGGAGCAATGGATTCAAACTACAAGAAAGAAGATTCCACCTAAACATTAGGAAGAATTTCTTGACAGTAAGAGCTGTTCGACAGTGGAATTTGCTGCCAAGGAGTGTGGTGGAGTCTCCTTCTTTGGAGGTCTTTAAGCAGAGGCTTGACAGCCACCTGTCAGGAATGCTTTGATGGTGTTTCCTGCTTGGCAGGGGGTTGGACTGGATGGCCCTTGTGGTCTCTTCCAACTCTATGATTCTATGATTCTATGATTCTATGATTCTAATGGTCAGGGGTCCCTTTACCCTTTTATACTGGAAGATGGTGGATCAGAACCAATGGCCAGCAGGACAGTGAGAGAGTAACCATCAGCTTTGGGCAAGCGGAGCAGATTAGGGATCCTGTTGATGTACTGCCCACCTCGCTGCCCAGCAGTCTTCCTGCCCGAGCTGACGGACGTGGCATTGAGATTCTCCTGGAGATTTCCATGTCAGTGCCATGGATCGTGATTCCAAGGCAGCTCAGGACTTCATGGCCTGCAAGGCAGCCAGGTGTGTAGAAGGGAACCTGGACTGTATCATGGTCCTACTCTTTCGTAAACCTTGGCCCCCCAGCTAGAAGGTATACAGGAAGGCGGGGTGGATGAGTATTCAAACCATAATTTTTAGGTTTGATTTAGGGGTGGATGAGACTGCCCCTTTCAGTTTCTCTTGGTTTTGCATTTGTCTAGTCTTACATTAAGGGACCCAGGTGGCGCTGTGGGTTAAACCACAGAGCCTAGGGCTTGCTGATCAGAAGGTCGGTGGTTCGAATCCCTGCGATGGGGTGAGCTCTCGTTGCTCGGTCCCTGCTCCTGTCAACCTAGCAGTTCGAAAGCACGTCAAAGTGCAAGTAGATAAATAGGAACCGCTCTGGCGGGAAGGTAAACGGCGTTTCCATGCGCTGCTCTGGTTTGCCAGAAGCGGCTTTGTCATGCTGGCCACATGACCCGGAAGCTGTACGCCGGCTCTCGGCCAATAAAGCGAGATGAGCGCCGCAACCCCAGAGTCGGATATGACTGGACCTAATGGTCAGGGGTCCCTTTATCTTTACCTTTTACATTTGGTCTGCCCCATGGCCGAAAATTTCTGCAATTTTAAAATAAATGTCCCCATGAGAATTTGTAAAATCCTCATGTGTATTTCTCTTCATGTATGAATTTTTCCATGAAATTTTGTCTAGTATGTTCATTTTTGCAAGCAACCCCCCCCCCCGGGAGAATGCACTGCTGTATGTTATTTTCAACAATATATGCATTCTTCTTCACAAATATTGTGTTTACTCTGGAGAGCTGGATTGCAAAATCTGGGTAAATTTTGAAGGAGAGTTGTGTTTGCTTTGCTTCTTGGCTTGGAAAGTGTGGACTTGATAGGTTTGCATTAAAACATGAACCGAATGAAGTTCTCCCCCAGATCCCTTTTAATCTATTTTACTGTTAGCAATTGTAAACCAGACTGTGCTGTTTCTGATTTTGGTCGTTATGTCTATGGGCTTAAAGCCGAAATAAAATGAGTTGAGTTGAGTTCTCCCCCAGGCCTACTTTGATCCCATTACCATTTCACTGTTGAAAGGGACAGGATCTGTTTGCTCACCCCGACTTCCACCACAAATGAAGATACAGGGTGTTGTGTTTTGCAGGTTCCTCTGTCACGGTGGCTCCGAACGGATCTCTGCAGTGGGAACCCATGAATGGCTTGGCCTTCCTACAGGACATGAACTACGGTGGTGGTTCCCTGATTTGCAGCAAGCCTGGACACTATTACATCTATTCCAAGCTCTACTTGGGGCATTCGAGCTGCCCAGACATGCAGCGGAACAGCAAGTTTGTCACTCACACCGTTTACAAGAGGACTTCTCAGTATCCTGATGACATGGTGCTGTTAACCAACAGCATTCCTTACTGCAACTGGAACTACAGCAAAGATTGGAGGCATAATAGCTTCCTCGCTGGGATGGTGCGGCTGGAGGAGAAGGAGGAGGTGTTCATCAAGGTGTCTCAGCAGCAGCTGGTGTGGGTCAAGGATGATTCAAGGTCATATTTTGGAGCCTTCATGATCTGAGAGCTATCAGAGCTGTGTACAGACAATTGGATCTGTGGAACAACCAGGTGGCTTCCTTCTTGTACTGCTGTGGCAGAATTAGCCTCAGTCCTGCTTCAATAGCTTGATAACTTTTCAAATATTATGAAGGTGAAGGGGAGCCTTACTGGGGAGCTGGGTCCACCTTGCTGAAGGGAAGCGGCCTGTTCACTCCTTTGGGATAGAAAAAGATGGTCCCTTGTAACAGCACACTGACCAAACGTTTGAAAACATTTTGGTGGTGGGCAGGGGGGTTGCTGGGTGGGACACTGCTGTGAGAGGGAGGGTAGCTTTGTACTTATCCGCTTTTGTGGATAAACCCTCATACTTCCCCAGACTGCCAAAAGATAAGAAGAAAAACAAGTGTGTTATTTATCACCATAGGCACTAGCCAACAGGCACCCACGACTGCCATACCACAAATATGCCAATAAGTTGGAGCAGTGCTGGTTGTTTTTTCCAGGGCTAGTTTTGCCTTTTCCTGGTTACACATTGAAATGCTACAAAAATCCAGTTACAGATAGGTAGCCGTGTTGGTCTGCCGTAGTCAAAACAAAATAAAAAATAAAAAAAATTCATTGCAGTAGCACCTTAGGGACCAACTAAGTTTGTTCTTGGTGTGAGCTTTCGTGTGCATGCACACTTCTTCAGAAGTTTGACCAGAAACTATGGTGGGACACAGAATATGAAAAATGTAAGGTGCCACCTCAGAGTCTCTACAAATTGGACATCTTTGTAACAGCCTCAGCATTGGCGACAGAATAGGATGGCTTTGTTTTTATTTTGTTTGCTTGCCACTGAATGCATACGTCTTAAATGGGATACCTAGCACAATCCAGAATGCTGCTTTACAATTTCAGCTTGTTACTCAGCTAAGGAAGATCCTGTGCTAGAGACCATATCTGACCTCTGAGGTGAAAGGTGAAGCCTTCTTGCTAAGACATGAGATCCGTAGTCAGCTATCAAGACACAGCATTGTGATCTCTTGGAGCCCAAAAAACAATCTGACCCTTCTGTGCTTTGCGCCTTTATACCTTGTTTATTTTCAGCGTCTCCTCCCGCAACCAACCTCCTTCTCCAAGTATCCCAGAAGGGATTGTGCATATTATTATTATTATTATTGTAATAATAATTATTATTTTAAAAACATCACTTTATGAACTCTCCTCCATGTGCAAGTATC
This sequence comes from Darevskia mixta, assembly GCA_034641385.1. Lineage (NCBI taxonomy): Eukaryota > Metazoa > Chordata > Lepidosauria > Squamata > Lacertidae > Darevskia > Darevskia mixta. The sequence goes on from JAWWNH010000093.1 coordinate 1,072,488, forward strand.
TGCTTTTCCTATAAGATACGACTGTAGAATTAGATTTGACAATGGGATGGTGTCAGTAAGGGCAATTGAGGCTTAGGGCATTGCTTCCAAGATTACCCTGTTTCTCCTAAAATAAGACGTAGCCATAAAATAAGCTGTAGTAGGATTTCTACGCATTTGTGAAATATAAGCCATACCCTGAAAATAAGACATAGTGACGCGGCGCCTCTCCCTTAAGACGGCCTGGATAGGCGTGGCTATGCAGCGTGCCGACGCGGAGCGGTTAAAATAAGACATCCCCCCAAAATAAGCCATACTGTTTTTTTGAGGGGGGAATATAAGATGGTGTCTTATTTTAGGAGAAACACGGTAGTTATTCCTGACAATCAGGGATTAATCAAGCAGTGAGTAGAGCAACCTCACAAGACAGTACAAAGTAAACAACAAGATTTGGCTGTGTGAAGTCACTGAGGGCAAGAGAAGGTAACAGTCATGAATGGGTCGCGGTTTTCGTAGGAAGTGCTGAAAAGTCCTTGTGAAACGGAGGCAGTGTGTCATGGCTCAAAATACTCATTAAAAACTGCCCTACTAATAAAACATATGAAATGAAATTAAAATATCCGCCAACAAATGGTCTGTTTGGGATAGGAAGGGAATTGACAAAGGAAAAGCCCTTTGCCATACTGGGAGAGAAAGTTTTTCTTTTCTGAGGAAAAGTCATTACGTTGATACTCGAGAATTTCTGAGCCAGATTAAGCATAAACCTCAGACAACTCACAAACAATTTTAATGGGGCTTCTTTGCATGTTAACTCAGAAGACAACTCCCACTGACTTCAATGAAGACTTCATTTTTAACAACAATGTTTTATATCCTAAACAAAATAAAAAATAAAAAAATTCCTTCCAGTAGCACCTTAGAAACCAACTAAGTTTGTTCTTGGTATGAGCTTTCGTGTGCATGCACACTTCTTCAGATACATATCCTGTTTTCCCTCCAGAGACCTCATGGTCTTTTATCCTCATAAAGTTAGGCTGAGATATAGTGACTGACTCAAGGTCACCCGGTGAGATTCCTGATTGAGTAGAGGCAGGCATGGGCAAACTCGGCCCTCCAGATGTTTTGGGACTACAGTCCCCATCATCCCTGATCTCTGGTCCTGTTAGCTAGGAATGATGGGAGTTGTAGTCCCAAAACATCTGGAGGGCCGGAGTTTGCTTATGCCTGGAGTAGATTTGAACCTGTGATCCACACTAACCACAATACCACAATGGATTTCCCAGTAAGGGTACCTCATTATAGTCTGCCTGGTACTGTTCTCTCACCCACCTCTGAACATACCTGCCACATGTTCCACTGCCATTTGCATTTGAGAGCTAACCGCCACTGCCACAGCAACCACCAGCTAGGTCTGTATGTGTGGGTACAAAAGGCTTGCCTAGCAGGATCACTGCTCTGGTGTGGAAGTTTCTGCCTAATCAGAATAGCTATGATATAATAGCAATGACGACAATGACGACAATCGGGTTCCTGCAATTTTACACATTACATTCCACCTCTCCAGATGCAAATGCTTCCAACGCAGCTTAAATGCCATAATAAAGTAGCAATGAACAATATCAAAAACATAGCAAGCCATTGGGATCCTTCCTACAGGACAGGTTTTGTCAGAGAGTCAGTGTGGTGCAGTGGTTAAGAGCGGTAGACTCGTAATCTGGGGAACCGGGTTCGCTTCTCCTCTCCTCCACATGCAGCTGCTGGGTGACCTTGGGCTAGTCACACTTCTTCACAGTTGCCAGAGGGCAGCACCACACTTGCCGTGGCATGCGAGGTGATTGAAGCCTGGCTATGATGCCTGCAGCAGCTACAGGTGCTGCCTGAATGCCTCATACAGCAAACTGTTCAGACAGCAGGTTCCATTCCTTGCAATACTCGAGAGGTGCGGAGGGTGGCAACACGAGAACGGGACCTTCTCTGCAGTGGCTCCCCGTCTGTGGAATGCTCTCCCCAGTGTAGTTTGCCTGGTGCCTTCATTATACACCTTTAGGTGCCAAGCAAAAACGTTCCTTTTTAACCAGGCCTTTGGTTGACCTGATTGACATCCTATACCCTTTTAAAATGTGGCTCTTTTGGGGTGGGGGTGTTATTGGGTTATTGTTTCTATATATTGTGATCTTTTCTGTGAGCCGCCCTAAGACCCCCGGGTATAGGGTGGTATATAAATTCAATTAACAACAACAACAACATTCATTTTCACCCAACATTTCCATTTTATCAGCACTAATTCTGCATCCTCCCAATTTGCCAACTCAGTGGGGGCATGGCTAGCTAAACACTTTTTGCCCTCATTTGCCCAGACTCAATACCCAAAGGAAGCTTACATGCTGTACTACATGGGGAGGCAAACTAAGGCCCGGGTGCAAGATCCTGCCCAATCACCTTCTCAAACTGGCCCGCGGACTGTCTGGGAATCAGCATGTTTTTACATGAGTGGAATGTGTGCTTTTATTTAAAATGCATCTTTGGGTTATTTGTGGGGCATAGGAATTCGTTCATTTTTAAAATATATATATAGTCCAGCCCCCCACAAGGTCTGAGGGACAGTGGACCAGCCCCCTACTGAAAAAAATTGCTGACCCCTGCTGTACTAGTTGACATAGCTGTCAACCCTCCCTTTTTTTGCGGGAAACTCCCTTATTCCAATGCCGTTTCCCGCTGCTATCCCGGATTGTTGATATCCCTTAAATTTCCCGGATTTCAAAGGAAGCAGCTCCTCTCCCTCCCTGCCGGCCAGGGAGGCTCCTCAGCTGCGTTGCTCGGCTGCCAATAAGGAGTCTGAGACCGACTGGGGGTGGAGCTTGCATGCCTTGTGCAGCCAGACCCTCACGCCCAACCAGACAGACAGCCTGCCTGCCGTCTATGCGCTCGCTCTTTCGCTCACCCGTTCGCGCGCAGCCTCTGGAGCGCAGGGTGGCGAGGCTACTTGGTGCTATTGCACCGCCCTCCTGGCATCCCTTATTTTCAAACCCGAAAGTCTGAAAAAATCCCTTATTTTCAAATCCGAAAGTTGACAGCTATGCTAGTTAAGTCAGCAAAGGAGGGCGAGGGGTGTGTGTGGCTTATTGCTTTCTGTATTGCATTGTTATTGACACTTAATAAAAAGTAAGGGTTTTGTGGGGCATCTGTACAACTACGGGTTGTATAGACAGGAGAAAGGAGCATTTGGGTCACTTGAGGAGTCATACGAAACTCTGCGGCACAGAAAGCTCTAGATACCTCGGATGCTGACACCCCAGCTCATGTCGCTTCTGCTGTGCAGGCTTCCTTTCAGCCAAACCGCACTGGAGGGGGCTTGTTAGCATCACGGAGAGGATTTCCTGTGGCCTGTAACACTTGGCTGGAGATGCTTCAAGCCGGGGCTGCCGGGTAGGCGAATTGCTGCTTGCATTCTTGGAAGCTGTGCTGAAATTAGGCACCTGTAGCGCTGAAGCAGCACCATCAGCCGCATGGAGACATGTGGTCGAAGGCAACCTCAGCTGGAGCATGACTTACTGTGAAGCTGCACAGATCCCTGGAAGAAGAAGAGATTGACAGTTCTTAGAAGTCAATATTGGTGCAGGTTCACAAGCAGGTCTGGGTGAGGCAAGGCGAACACTGCGCTGCATCAATAGGAGTATAGCATCTAGATCAAGGGAAGTAATTGTACCACTGTATTCCGCTCTGGTCAGACCTCACCTGGAATACTGTGTCCAGTTCTGGGCACCACAGTTCAAGAAGGATACTGACAAGCTGGAACGTGTCCAGAGGAGGGCAACCAAAATGGTCAAAGGCCTGGAAACGATGCCTTAAGAGGAATGGCTTAGGGAGCTGTGTATGTTTAGCCTGGAGAAGAGAAGGTTGAGGGGTGATATGATAGCCATGTTCAAATATATAAAAGGATGTCATATAGAGGAGGGAGAAAGGTTGCTTTCTGCTGCTCCAGAGAAGCGGACACGGAGCAATGGATTCAAACTACAGGAAAGAAGATTCCACCTAAACATTAGAAAGAACTTCCTGACAGTAAGAGCTGTTTGACAGTGGAATTTGCTCCCAAGGAGTGTGGTGGAGTCTCCTTCTTTGGAGTTCTTTAAGCAGAGGCTTGACAGCCACCTGTCAGGAATGCTTTGGTGGTGTTTCCTGCTTGGCAGGGGGTTGGACTGGATGGTCCTTGTGGTCTCTTCCAACTATGATTCTAGTTTTGCCATATTTTAGCTCCTGCCAGTTGTGTGGTGCCTTAAAATCAGTTCTTTTTGTTGGTAGCATTCAGATTTAATGGGGACGCGGGTGGCGCTGTGGGTTAAACCACAGAGCCTAGGGCTTGCCGATCAGAAGGTCGGCGGTTCGAATCCCTGTACGCCGGCTCCCTTGGCCAATAATGCGAGATGAACGCCGCAACCCCAGAGTCGGTCACGACTGGACCTAACGGTCAGGGGTCCCTTTACCTTTACCTTTATTCAGATTTAAGCACTATATCCCTGGGAGCATCTCCTATGTTGCCTCTTGAACCCAAGACCCTATGAGCCCTATAGTGGTGAGGGGACACCTAAATTCAAAGTGGCTAACCAATCTGCAATGAATCCAGAAGGCTTCTCAAGCAGAAATTCTCAGAAGACTCTTCCCATTTCAGTTCCAGATCATCAGCTGCCATTTGCAGGAGTTGTCTCTCTGACTGATCACTTGGGCTTACCGTACATTTAGGGCCTCATTCGCCATCTGAGAAATGTCTGAGATCTTGGTTGTTAAAGTCTCAACTTTTGTTACCAGTAGTAACAGAGCTGCTTTTCTCACTTTTGTATATATTTTACTCATTTGGGAAAGCTTTCCTAATCTTGTTTATTTTGCAGTTCAATTCTCCTCCATATCACAGGCTGTTTTCATTCCCTTTTGTTGTCAATGTCAACCTCCTCTTGTCATATCAGAGTCAGAGGCCTCATCCAAGAGCTCTGAGTAAACCCACAAAGTTTACTTTGATGGCCAAGTAATCCCCACATCATCAGCCTGCTGAGAATATACATAATTTAGGGGAATGAAGCACTAATTACTACCATGTGCATACATGTGTTGGGGAAAGAGCTTTCTAAAGCAATTTTCTAATCTTTGCATAATTGAGAGAGAGAGAGAGAGAGAGAGAGAGAGAGAGAGAGAAAGTCCCCATAAGTCCTCCATGCTCATTTATTCTTACCCCTGACCGTTACGTCCAGTCACGGATGACTACCTACCTACCGGTATTTATCTACTTGCACTTTGACATGCTTTTGAACTGCTAGGTTGGCAGGAGCAGGGACCAAGCAACGGGAGCTCACCCTGTCACAGGGATTTGAACCGCCGACCTTCTGATCAGCAAGCCCTAGGCTCAGTGGTTTAGACCACAGCACCATCCGCGTCCCTATTTTCATCGGAGAAATGTTGGAAGGTATGGAGTTATCTGACCCCTGAGCTGGCAGAAGGCAATCCTGTATAGCAAGGTTTTTTTTAATGTTTAATGTTTTATTATATTTTTATATATGTTGGAAGCCGCCCAGAGTGGAGAAGGGGGGTGAATGCTATCAAGAGACTGTGAATCTGTAAACTCTCTCTCTTCTAGTGTTTCTTCTGCTAGCTGTTTGCCATTCAGTATTTCCCAGCTTCTGCCTTCTGAACTATGCCCCTCTGCAAACCACTGTTCCGAATCTTCCCGCTCCTGGGAAGATTCAGGATTGGGGGAAGGGGTGGCTCCCACCATTCCTCCTCAGTGCAGCCCTCCGGAGCATAATCCCTGACACAGGGTAACTGGGTGTGAGGTGGCAGGAAAATAGGGGGAAGACAGGCTGGCTGAAGACAGGTTGGGAGGGATGCCTTGGACTCCAACACTGCACTGCTGTGGGGAATAAACCTCTTGTGATGACCATGCTGCAATTTCCCTCAATCCAAACTCAGAGCTTACTGGGAAATGATATATAATGAATTGGAAAAGATGTTTAAAATAACATTTGTAAAAAAAAAAACCAGAAGCTTTACTTTGGGGAATTATAGGGACAGAACTACCTAAACTGTATATAAATTTATTCATGTATGCAACTACAGTGGATATATATATACAGTGTATACACACACACACACACACACACATATATACATACATATATATATACACTGTATATTAAGCTCATACCAAGAACATACTTAGTTGGTCACTAAAGTGCTACTGGACAATTTTTTTATTATATATATATATATATATATATATATATATATATATATATATGTATTTCTACTGTGTCAGACCAACACAGCTACCTACCTGAGTGGAAAGAATGTTATTTGCCCAAAAATGGAAAGAAGAAGAAGTTCCAGCGAAAGAAGAATGGATACAAAAACTGATGGAATACGCAGTAATGGCAAAACTTACCAGAAAAATTAGAAATCAAGAGAACAAGCTTTTTATAAAAGAATTGGAAATGGTTTGTTGAATATTTACAACAAAACTGTAAACAGATAAGAACAGATAACAACAGCAGAGGGTATTATTGGCTGTTCACTCTCTACCTTAGAACGTATCTATACCATCAGGTATAGAAAGGCGTTAGATATATCAAGAGATCCATCGCACCCTGGTCACTGTTTCTTTGAGCTCCTTCCATTGGGACGGAGATACAGAATAATGAAGGCGAGAACGAGCCGTCTCAAGAACAGTTTCTTTCCTGGAGCAATTTTGGCCTTAAATGGAAACTCTGGACTCTGAAGTCATCTTATTTTATTTGTTATATTGTTCTGTATTGTGTTTATCAGTATTTTTAAATTATGTGGAGTGTCTTATTTGAGTTGATATAGCAACCGAGGAATTTCATTGTTCCCCTCGAGGGGAAAATGACAATAAAGATTTATTCTATTCTATTCTATTCTATTCTATTCTATTCTATTCTATTCTATTCTAACATTGGCAGGATTACTGTAATAACCTGTAGTTTTATAAGAGTATACATTTAAAGTAGATGAATGAATGTTTAAGTAAAGTTAATTTGCAATATGCAGAAAATATAAAAAAATAAATTTAAGGAACTGCAGAAAAAGGGGGAAGGAAGTCGAATTTTGAAATGTTAAGATGATTGTAAAATTATTGAAATGTATAAAATAGAAAATCATAATTTTTTTTAATCCAAACTCAGCTGTAAATATGTGAATAATTTGTATTTCTTAAAGCTACAACAATCTCCACTGTGTCTTGATTCTCAAAGGAACACAGACCGTGGGTAAGTACCTAGAACCCCCTGAAATCTGGCTACTGTATGACAAATTGTGGGAAGGGGTGCCCAACATATGTAACAATATCTCCTCTCAGTCTCCTCTTTTTCAGGCTAAACATAGAATCATAGAATCATAGAGTTGGAAGAGACCACAAGGGCCATCCAGTCCAACCCCCTGCCAAGCAGGAAACACCATCAGAGCATTCCTGACAGGTGGCTGTCAAGCCTCTGCTTAAAGACCTCCAAAGAAGGAGACTCCACCACACTCCTTGGCAGCAAATTCCACTGTCAAACAGCTCTTACTGTCAGGAAGTTCTTCCTAATGTTTAGGTGGAATCTTCTTTCTTGTAGTTTGAATCCATTGCTCCGTGTTCTCTTCTCAGGAGCAGCAGAAAACAACCTTTCTCCCTCCTCTATATGACATCCTTTTATATATTTGAACATGGCTATCATATCACCCCTTAACCTTCTCTTCTCCAGGCTAAACATACTCAGCTCCCTAAGCCGTTCCTCATAAGGCATCATTTCCAGGCCTTTGACCATTTTGGTTGCCCTCCTCTGGACCCGTTCCAGCTTGTCAGTATCCTTCTTGAACTGTGGTGCCCAGAACTGGACACAGTATTCCAGGTGAGGTCTGACCAGAGCAGAATACAGTGGTACTATTACTTCCCTTGATCTAGATGCTATACTCCTATTGATGCAGCCCAGAATTGCATTGGCTTTTTTAGCTGCTGCATCACACTGTTGACTCATGTCAAGTTTGTGGTCTACCAAGACTCCTAGATCCTTTTCACATGTACTGTACTGCTCTCAAGCCAGGTGTCACCCATCCTGTATTTGTGTCTTTCATTTTTTTTTTTTGCCCAAGTGTAGTACTTTACATTTCTCCCTGTTAAAATTAATCTTGTTTGCTTTGGCCCAATTCTCTAATCTGTTAAGGTCATTTTGAAGTGTGATCCTGTCCTCTGGGGTATTAGCCACCCCTCCCAATTTGGTGTCATCTGCAAACTTGATCAGGATGCCCTCAAGTCCATCATCCAAGTCATTGATAAAGATGTTGAATAAGACTGGGCCCAAGACAGAACCCTGTGGCACCCCACTAGTCACTTCTCTCCAGGATGAAGAGGAGCCATTGATGAGCACCCTTTGGGTTCGGTCAGTCAGCCAGTTACAAATCCACTGAATGGTAGCATTGTCTAGCCCGCATTTTACCAGCTTCTTTACAAGAATATCATGGGGCACCTTGTCAAAGGCCTTGCTGAAATCAAGATAGGCTACACCCACAGTGTTCCCTTCGTCTACCAGGCTTCTAATTTTGTCAAAAAATGAGATCAGATTAGTCTGGCATACCCAGCTCCTTCAATTATTCCTCATAAGGCTTGGTTTCCAGGCCCTTGATCATCTTGGTTGCCCTCCTCTGCACACGTTTGAGCTTGTCAATATCCTTCTTAAACTATGGTGCACAGAGCAGGACACAGTCTTCCAGATGGGGTCTGACCAAGGCAGAATAGAGCATGGTCCCTAGCATGGAATTTTCCCTTATCCCAGCTGCAGCATGCCGGGTCAAAATTATGTTGTCTCTGAGACTTTGCTGCCCTTTCCTGCGTGTATTACTTTACGCTTGTTTCATTTGGAGGTTTGGGAACCTGAGCATTTCAGAGAGGAGAGAGTTTTTGTCATTTGCCCACTGCAAACGGTGCTACTAGCAAACCTCAATGTAGGTCAGAGTTTGCATGAAGTTCGCTCAGAGTCGCATGCAGCAGGAACAGCCGCAAACCATTAGAGTACCTGAGGCCAACTTAACTCAGAGTGACAACCAGGGCTCAGCCAAACAAGGGGTGCTATTCATGAGCATTTTCAGTCATCCTGGAAAGTGACCAGGGATGAAATACTTATTTGGGGTAAAGGTAAAGGTAAAGGACCCCTGACAGTTAAGTCCAGTCGCGAACGACTCTGGGGTTGCGGCGCTCATCTTGCTTTACTGGCCGAGGGAGCTGGCGTTTGTCCGCAGACAGTTTTTCTGGGCCATGTGGCCAGCATGACTAAGCCGCTTCTGGCGAAACCAGAGCAGCGCACGGAAACGCCGTTTACCTTCCCGCTGCAGCGGTACCTATTTATCTACTTGCACTTCAACATGCTTTCGAACTGCTAGGTTGGCAGGAGCAGGGACCGAGCAACGGGAGCTCACCCCGTCGCGGGGATTCGAACCGCCGACCTTCTGATTGGCAAGCCCGCTTTAACTCCATGGGACCGACTTCCAAGGAAATTTGCTTAGGGGTTGTAAGTTAAGGCCGCAATCCTAAACACACTTACCTGCACGCATGGGAGCAAGTCCGACTGAATTCAGCAGGATGAACTTCTGAGTAGACATGCACAGGATTGCTTATGGCCTAAAAATATTGGAATCATAGAGTTGGAAGGGATCCGAAAGGTCATCTGGAAATGGCAGAAATGGTGAAAACCGGGGCTAAATTGTGCTGTAAAAAAAGCTCCAAAACTCAAAAATTCTTGTAGTTTTTACTAAAAAAGCTCAACAACTTTGGTTCCCCCCCCCCAAAAAAAAACCTCAACTCAATACTCAGCAACTTGTGGCAAAACAAAAACAAAAAACAAAAACAGCATGACAACAACTTTTGGAGATATGGCAACCCATATCAGGGTTTCACCATGGCCAAATTTACCCCTGTCCCTTTCCCACAAAATATCCACAAATGCTTCTTGGGAGAAAAGCGATGACAAACCTAGACAGCATCTTAAAAAGCAGAGACATCACCTTGCCGACAAAGGTCTGTATAGTTAAACCTATGGTTTTCCCAGTAGTCATGTACGGAAGTGAGAGCTGGACCATAAAGAAGTCTGATCGCCGAAGAATTGATGCTTTTGAATTATGGTGCTGGAGGAGACTCTTGAGAGTCCCATGGACTGCAAGAAGATCCAACCTCTCCATTCTGAAGGAAATCAGCCCTGAGTGCTCACTGGAAGGACAGATCCTGAAGCTGAGGCTCCAAGACTTTGGCCACCTCATGAGAAGAGAAGACTCCCTGGAAAAGACCCTGATGTTGGGAAAGATTGAGGGCACAAGGAGAAGGGGACGACAGAGGACGAGATGGTTGGACAGTGTTCTCGAAGCTGCCAACATCAGTCTGACCAAACTGCGGGAGGCAGTGGAAGACAGGAGTGCCTGGCGTGCTCTGGTCCATGGGGTCACGAAGAGTCGGACACAACTAAACGACTAAACAACAACAACAACAAAGACGTTTAGGCATTGTCTCCTCTCCATACAGGGTTGGAGAACCATTGTTTTTCAGATCAAGGACAACATTTCCCTGCAGCTAACCATCCAGGGGCCACATGGGTGGGGCCAAAACCAAAGGAGGAGGTGTCCAGAGAAGGCAGTGGTCACTCACAAACGTGCAGCACATGGGGGGGGAGGAGGCAGGTGCTACTGCTCACCTGGCCCTCAGTCAGTCACATGGATGCTGCTTACTGGAAGGTGGGGGTGGGGGTGGCGAGGTCTGGCCATGCGAGTTGCAGAACCCCACTGTACTGTTCACAACTGCGCATGTACATACAAACAGCAGCCACGTGCCACATGCACACATTACTCTCTAACTAACCTAAACCTAAACCTAACTATCTCAAAGAGGAATCTCAAGCTGACTTGCAGGGACCGAAGATTATCCATGACGTTCAGCAAATGATCAGTTTTCCTAGCTGAGTGCTCCTGTGAAAGGTTCATGCTAGCCAGCTAGAATGGTTTCGGGTTAAGAACGTACCTCCGGAACGAATTAAGTTCATAACCCGAGGTACCACTGTACTCCTGTAAACACTGAGCTTCTTCTGAGCCTACTGACAGCAACTTCTCGTTCCACAGGCTCCTGTTTGGTTACAGTCCTGCCAGTACACAGCAACCAAGTTCACTGTTAGAGAAAGATAGATCTTTCCAATATGGATTCTACTTAGAGAGCAGAGGTGGAGGACATTTCTGCTATTGCTGCTGAACTGCTTCTCCCGGCGGAGACAGCTGAGTCCAAGGATTTGGAGCTGGAGGTCCAAACAACGGATGCTAAGGGCCCGTTCTTCACCTGGAGCTTAGACTGGAGGAGGAGCAAGGGTATAAAAGCCACCAGTAGGTCCTGGGGCTCACATCCCTGCTGGGCTGAAAGATCTCTTCAGCCATTACAGCTCATAGTTTGCAGCGGACAGCAAGCCAGGGCAGAAACTAGTCACCGAAACCAAGACTGCATCCTGGAATCCTTTGCAATGCGAGACAAGTTTCCCTCTCCGAATTTGGAGGCTGCTGCTCCAGTTTCCACCAGCAGGTGATAGATTTAGTCTCTAGTGGTCACAGCAAAGAAGAGTAAGAGGATGTGGGGAAACCGCTAACTTTCAGCCCGTCTCCTTTCACCATCATACACCCACTGAGTTTAGGAAAGAAAAAGAAAAGAGAAAAAAACACGGTGCGGTTTGAGCACAGAAAACTTTGTTCCTCTTCTTTGTCATGGGATTTACTAAAGATGGATTCTTTTCTTGATTTAGAGCAGCTGGGAAGTTCCACTAAGTAAAGATGGGCCAGTCACGTTCCTCATGAGGTGTTTTTTTTGGGGGGGGGGTCACCAGAATATTCCTGCGAATAATTCCCGTGACTAAATCAAATCAAATAAATGAGATGATAAAGTTGAATCTTGTTTGATGCTACAGGTGCAGGTTCATATAACTAAATGTTCCTTCCAAATAAAACGTAATATCCCTGCCACCCCCTTGCAAAAGAATGTGCATATCAGAGACAGTGCAATCTTAGCCTAAGCTTTTTCCTGACAAGCTGGTTTTCTATTTGCAGGGAACTTCTTTTCTCTGGAGGAACATTTCCTCATGTGAGCTTCCGCCGGCAATCTGAAGTGGTACTTTCCTGTCACAAAGCTGGGCCTGTTGTCTCCTAGTGGAGCAGGTGTGGATATTATAGAAATTATGGAACTAGTCCTGAGTTCACAGCAGGTAAGCCAGAGATCTACAGTTGCCACGATGGTGATTCTGGTCTTGAGATTGACTTTTGAAAGTCCTCCAGCAAACAAAAGTTTAAAATACTAGGAAGCAGCCTTGAGAGGCTCCATCAGGCTAACGGCAGTGGTGGTGAGTTTATCCCTGTGTTTTACTTGCATTCATGAAAGCTATATTAAGTATTATAATGATAGTGGTGATCATTATTACTGTTACTAGTGCAGACCCTCCAACACTTATCTGATGAAAATAGGTATGTCCTATTCAATAATAATAATAATAATAATAATAATAATAATTAATAATAATAATAATGTTACTATTTATACCCTGCCCATCTAACTGGGTTGCCCCACTCTGGGTGGATTTCAACATATACATATCCTGTATACCTGAAGGAGCGTCTCCACTCCTATTATTCAGCCCGGACACTGAGATCCAGCGCCGAGGGCCTTCTGGCGGTTCCCTCACTGCGAGAAGCAAAGCTACAGCGAACCAGGCAGAGGGCCTTCTCGGTAGTGGCGCCCGCCCTGTGGAACGCCCTCCCAGCAGAGGTCAAAGAGATAAACAACTATCTGACATTCAGAAAATACCTCAAGGCAGCCCTGTTTAGGGAAGTTTTTAACCTGTGATATTTTAATGTATTTTAATATTTGTTGGAGGCCGCCCAGAGTGGCTGGGGGGACCCAGCCAGAAGGGCGGGGTACAAATAATAAATTATTATTATTATTATTATTATTATTATTATTATTATTATTATTATATTTTTTTAAAAAACATTAAACATTAGAAAGCTTCCCTATACAGGGCTGCCTTCAGATAGCTCAAGGGTCGGATAACTCCATACCCTCCAACATTTCTCTGATGAAAATAGAGACATGGGTGGCACTGTGGTCTAAACCACTGAGCTTTGGGCTTGCCAATCAGAAAGTCGGTGGTTCGAATCCCCGCAACGGGGTGAGCTCCCGTTGCTCGGTCCCTGCTCCTGCCAACCTAGCAGTTCAAAAGCGTGCCAGTGCAAGTAGATAAATAAGTACCACTTGGGCGGGAAAGTAAACGGTGTTCCCGTGCGCTGCTCTGGTGTCAGTATTCCGTTGTGCCAGAAGCGGCTTAGTTATGCTGGCCACGTGACCCGGAAAAACTGTCTGCGGAGCGGACAAACGCTGGCTCCCTTGGCCTGTAAAGTGAGATGAGCGCCGCAGCCCCAGAGTCGTTCATGACTGGACTTAACTGTCAGGGATCCTTTACCTTTACCTAAGGAAAAGCGGGGCATTCTGGGTTCAAGTCAGAAACTGGGACTGCTTCTGTAAATCTGGGACTGTCCTTGGAAAATCAGGACATTTGGAGGGTCTGCTGGAGTTCCTGGTCACTTTTTAAAGGCAGCCCCATGTTTAACACATAGGGCCAGTCTAAGACTTTTTGCTGCCCACTCAAAAGCAGTGAATGCCACTTACTCTGCCAAATTCAAGGCTAGTGTTTTCTGAAACAAAAGATGCCAGAGGCTCACTGGTGCCAGAACCCCAAAACCTTAAAATAATAAAAAAAACTCAGTCCCTGAAAGAGGTGGGGAAATATGGCAGTTAGGTGGCTTTAACCCTTAGGGTGATGGCTCGGTACACTGTGGTCTCCACAAAATGAGCCAGGTGGGTTAGTTTTTTCTCCAACTCGAAGCTAAATACAGTGGTACCTTGGTTCTCAAACTTAATCCGTTCCAGAAGTCCGTTCCGAAACCAAAGCATTCCAAAACCAAGGTGCATTTTCCCATAGAAAGTAATGCAAAACGGATTAATTCATTCCAGACTTTTAAAAACAACCCTTAAAACAGCAATTTAACATGAATTTTACTATCTAATGAGATTCAAAAAATGAAAGCAATAATCAATGTACTGTACTATAAAATAAATAAGACAGTACTGTAGATGATAAAAATAAAAATTATTTTTTCTTACCTGCACTGATAATAGTCACTGTTTGGATGCAGGGCTTTTATCCATTTCCACAGTCACACAGTCAATCAATCAGCTGAACTGGGTTCCACACAGTCACAAACACAAATTAACTGAAAAAGCCTCAAAACAGAAACGTAAAATAAATAGCAAAATCAAAAGCGACAAACTTAATCCATTCTGGAAGTCCGTTTGACTTCCAAAATGTTTGAAAACCAAGGCACAGCTTCTGATTGGTGCAGGCGCCCCGGAAACAATTGGTGACAGCCGCATCGGACGTTCGGCTTCCGAAAAACATTTGAAAACCGGAACACTTACTTCCGGGTTTTCTGCGTTTGAAAACCAAGGCATTTTAGTATCAAGGTGTTTGAGAACCAAGGTACCACTGTATTGAATTTGCAAAACAAAAGTAGCACAGCCGCCATAAAGTGATTCACTTTTACATTGTGGCACAGATGTGTTTGCATGTTTAGTGCAATGTATTGTGAGCCTGGCGTGCTTTGGTCCATGGGGTCACGAAGAGTCGGACACGACTAAACGACTAAACAACAACATTGTGAGCATCACTATTGGAACAAATTCCTCCTTTCCTTCTGAACACTTGTGACTAACATGCCTTGCCCAAGTGCTAAATCATAAGCAGTAAGTACAACGTCCACACTGATAATTTGTGGTGGGATTCATAGAATCATAGAGTTGGAACCACAAGGGCCATCCAGTCCAACCCCCTGCCAAGCAGGAAACACCATCAAAGCATTCCTGACAGGTGGCTGTCAAGCCTCTGCTTAAAGACCTCCAAAGAAGGAGACTCCACCACACTCCTTGGCAGCAAATTCCACTGTCGAACAGCTCTTACTGTCAGGAAGTTCTTCCTAATGTTTAGGTGGAATCTTCTTTCTTGTAGTTTGAATCCATTGCTCCGTGTCCTCTTCTCAGGAGCAGCAGAAAACAACTTTTCTCCTTCCTTTATATGACATCCTTTTATATATTTGAACATGGCTATCATATCACCCCTTAACCTTCTCTTCTCCAGGCTAAACATACCCAGCTCCCTAAGCCGTTCCTCATAAGGCATCGTTTCCAGGCCTTTGACCATTTTGGTCAAATTCATGTGAAACCAGCAGTTTATTTTAAGTGCAATTCTGCAACGAGACACTAGAGGGGCTCTTAGCTGCACAGCAGCCGTAGGAGTTTGGCACAGATAGGTAACCTGAGGCTAAGAAATCCATTCCAAACGGACAGTGGTGGAGCTTCATGCTCCGGCACCGGGGGCGGAGAGCAGGCGGGGGCATGGCTGGCACACGTCCTGGGGGCAGTGATGGCACCCCACCAGGATTTTCATTTTACAAATCACTCCTCCCAAATGCTGAAATACAAATATTCCTAAAAGAATCTTGTGGTACTTCAAAGATACACACACACACACACACACACACACACACACACACACACACACACCTGCTACCTGGGGAGAGCAGTTCATGCACCAGATGAAGTGGGTACTAGTTCGCAAAAGCGCATGCTACAATAAATATGCTTGTCTTTGTGAGTGTATGCATGTTTATATAAGAGGCTGGCATGACTAGGTAAAGTTAAAGGGACCCCTGACCATTAGGTCCAGTCGTGGATGACTCTGGGGTTGCGGCGCTCATCTCGCTTTACTGGCCAAGGGAGCTGGTGTACAGCTTCCAGGTCATGTGGCCAGCATGACTAAGCCGCTTCTGGCGAACCAGAGCAGCGCACGGAAACGCCGTTTACCTTCCCGCCGGAGCGGTACTTATTTATCTACTTGCACTTTGACGTGCTTTCGAACTGCTAGGTTGGCAGGAGCTGAGACCGAACAACGGGAGCTCACCCCGTCGCGGGGATTCGAACCGCCGACCTTCTGATCAGCAAGCCCTAGGCTCTGTGGTTTAACCCACAGCGCCACCCGCGCTGTGGCTAGCCCTCTGTAAAATATATATGAGGGTCTTCAAATGCCCAAATGTTTGATATCCATATTGTTCTATTTGTCATTGAATGCTAAGGAAATTTTACGGGAGAATAATTCATCTCTCTCGGAGACTATTGTTCTCCCCTCTCCCCAAGCTACTCTATAATTATTAAAGTAGGCGTTTTTTCTTTCCCCCAGTCTGTGTACCTGTGATGCAATAATAATAATTTTGCACCACACCACGTGCTGGGAAAGAAAAACCTCAGTGCTTTTTCTTTTCCTAAACTCAGTGGGTGTCTAATGGTAAGAAGGGACCGGTTGAAAGTCGCTGGCCTCTCCACATCCTCTTTCTCTTCTTTGACACGACCAGAGACTAAATATATTGCCTGCTGGTGGAAACCAGAGCAGCAGAAAAGAAGAGACAAGTCAGACCAGTCTGATACACATACACACTGTCAAATGATGAACACAAAAGCTATTGTTTTTGTGTTTTTGTGTTATTGTTTTTATTTTTATTTTATATAGCTGACCCGGCCACGCCTTGCTATGGCTGATTTGGTGAAATGCAAAAGTAAGATACAGTATGAAAGAGCAAGCGTATGTTTACTTACAGCTTATCTCGTTGAAGTTCAGTCTATGTGATCTCCGTTTGCCCCTCCTGTTTTTGTCTTCGTTTCTACAACTGTTTATTACTAACGGTACTATTTTAGTCTATGAGGTTCTTTATCCCAGTACTGTTTGTGGGCGATATGTCTGTCGATTGGATGGTGGTAGTGATGTCGGGAAAGGAGGAGGAGGGGTCAGAAAGAGGTGTGTTGTGTTGTGCTGTTTAACGTCCACTGGAGGGCGCTATATTTTTTGCAGAAAATAACATTTTTACCTGGGAAAGGTTTGGTATTTGTGCAATGTAAGTACATATGATCACTCCCATATGAGCATGGAACGTTGTGTCCAAATTTGAAGGGAATCGATCAAGGGGTTACGGAGAAAGGCGATTTTTAACAAACATCCAACTTGAAAAATTTTATATATATAGATATTGTGTTTTTGTCTGTGAATTGCCCTGAGACCTCTGGGTACAGGGTGGTATATAAATTCAATAAATAATAATAACAATAAGGGTTTAGCCTCTTGGTACCTAAGTCCTTTCTGACAGGATGGACTGAACTTGGATGCACAACAGGTGACCCTTGAGTGCATCCTAGATTTAGATGGAGAAACAGCAAAGCCTCTTCTGTCCTGGATGATGCCCCATCCATGCAAACCAAAGGGTTGGGCGATTTTCTTCGCCCCTGCCCATCAGGGAAATGAGCTCTCAGCAACTGGGATTTAGCTGAGCTCACAAGATGGCCCCAGAAAATCCAACTGGCTGCTGAACCCATATAACGGAGTCCGTGGTGGGCATTTAGAGGCAGCGAGTCTGCAGTCCTCGCATGGCCAGTTCTGACTGACAGCGCCAGAATGCCGGAGCATTGCATTCTAGCTCCACACACCGGATCAGATGGGGTGCGTTGCTGCTATTTTGCTTGAGCCCGAGGTGGCATTTCAGATATTGCTCATGGTAATCCAAAACATGTGCAGAATTGGAGCAGATATCAATCAGGTTTTCAGTGGACTGATGTTTGCTCTGATTCAGTGGTTTTCTGGGGGAAAGCGGCAGCTAAACAGAAAACTGCTCAGGGAGCCATGCCTAGGAAGCATGAGATAAGCGGGAAACCTCTTGGGAGAAGCTGTCTCCTAATTCAGTCTGTGAATCATTTATAACCTTGCATTGACGATCTTCCATATGTTTGATGTTTTGAGTTTTGTTATATGGTTTGTTTGCCAAATGCTTTCCAAGCATCTATGCAAGTAGACGAGAGAAGCGCACATGCTGCTGAATGGAATCAATGCGCTGGGGGAAACACGCCTATCTCTGCATCTGTTTTTGATCAGATTAGATCATCCTGTTGTTGTTTGTTGGATTTGACCACTTATGAACCTGGAAATGTCTCGGGAGGAAAAACCCATCAGAATTATTAAAAATCTTTCCCGAAATCCCCCACCGCAAATACCAAGCCTATTGCCCACATTTTTCAGCCCATCCGTTCCCAGTGAAAAATACTGGTTCTGAAAAATAACCAATTTACAACAGTGTCAAGTATTTAAACAAATTTGTTAAATGAAGAGCTCATCTTTCTTTATTTCTTTATTACATAACCTGAAGCCATTGTTTGCTGAGGTTCCTATGCCCTTTTAAAATGTGGCTCTTTTGGGGGGAGGGGGGTTATTGGGTTGTTGTTTTTATTTTAATTATATATTTTGTGGTTTTATATTTTGATTGTGTTCTGTGAACCATCCTGAGACCTCCGGGTATAGGGTGGCATATAAATTCAATAAATAACAATAAATAAATAAAATAAAGAAGAAGAAGTGTGCATGCACACGAAAGCTCATACCAAGAACAAACTTAGTTGGTCTCTAAGGTGCTACTGGAAGGAATTGTTTTATTTTGTTTTGACTATGACAGACCAACACGGCTATCTACCTGTAACTAAATAAAATAAATTACTTTTTATTTTTGAGTGACAGATTGCTAAAGTTTAAAGCCATGTGTTTTAGAGCAGGCATGTCCAACTCCCGAAGACTGTGATCTACTCCCACTATGAAAAAACTGGCAGTGATCTACCCATTCGATTGACCAAAGTTGTTGAGCTTTTTGGGAGAAGCCAAAGTTATTGAGGTGTTTTTTGTTTGTTCATTTGTTTTTGAGAGATCAATCAGGATCACGCGATTGACCAAGGGCGCCCCGTGATCAACCAGTAGATCGCGATAGACCTGTTGGACATGCCTGTTTTAGAGAATGGTTCTCAACACCTTTCCAGAAAGTTGGGAGGTGGGTGGTCACCAGGGGCATAGTAAGTGGGGGGCAGGGGGGCGGGTCGCCCCAGGTTCCATCATGGAGGGGGTGACAAATTATCAAGGAACAATTACACGCCCTACTAGGGTGGTTCATAAAAAACTTGTTGTTTTTTTTAAATGCCTGCACCAAAGGTCTTATCTTACTACACTAGGGATTATATAGCTATATATGAAATTTCTTGCATATCAGTTAATATCTTGACCCTCCTCCATGAAAATAGCTGTTTACTTGGCTGTTTTCCTATGTCGTGAAGGCTGGAATTTCAATTCAGTGGAGCACTTACTGTTCCCAACCCTAACCCTGCAGAAAGCCATCTAATTAGACTTTAATTTGATTTTGACATGTTTTTAGGAGGTAATTTAATTATTGTTTGATTTTATATCAATGTTATGTATCTGATATTAGGCGCCCTGAGCCCAACTTCGGCCGGGGAGGGCGGGATATAAATAAAAGTTTATTATTCCTTTGTAAGAAAATAGGAAATAACGTAAAACCATTTTTGCAAGCAAAAAAAAAAATCAATGGGGGGGGGACAAGAACTTTTCCGCACCAGGTACCACCTGACCTTCCTACGCCTCTGGTGGTCACAGTGTTAACCAAGGCTGGATTTCCCCCAGATTTGCTTACCTCCCCTGCAAGGTATCTCTGCCTGGATATTATGATGGAGTGCTACAGGCACTGGGCAATCTGAGCACGCTGATCTCTCGCTCCTGTTTTTCAGCAGCCCCATTTTGGCTATAATCCTGTTGGCAGTCACCATCTGAGTTTGGGGGCGACAGAGCAGAAGTGGTTCATTGATCTTTTCTGTCAGTTTACACGTGAACTGGGCAGTTCTTATGGAACTGCCATGCTATGCATCTTTCAGTCCACATAGAGTAATTCTGTTTGGGGTTTTTCCCCCCGGAAAATTTTGAACTGGAAAACAATCTCAGTTTTTTTGTTTTTCTGTTTAAATGCAAATAATGAGCTAGTAAGTTTTCAGTTTACATTGGAACATTTTTCTGGTGCTCTAGACAATTATTTAATCATCATCATCATTTTATTACGGTCAACGACCAGTATACACACGCATACACACAGAATTACATACAAATCAGCTGTAAATATAGATTAAAATCGGTCTAATATTAACTAAATGGGGGTGACCATCTTGCTATTAAAATTTGATTAATAATCATTGCTTTATAAGAATTGAAATTAAGATAGTTATAAGAATCGACTGGTCAAAGAATAGTGTTGCTTAGCCCGAAAAAACAGATCCGGAGCCTCTTATTTGTGCTGCCCGAAGCTTAATTGCAACAACGCAAAACTTTGCCACTGCAGCAGTGACCTTAGAATTGGAATCAGAGAGTAGCCAGAACATATAGTAGTCTTCAGGCCATCCTGGGTACTCCCTTAATAGGGGGGAGATAAGTTCGTTCCGTAAAATCCTATAAAAACGGTAACGGAGAAGCACTTGTTCTGTTGTCTCGACATCACCGGCGTTACATGGACAGAGTCTGTCGCCCAGTGGAACCCGCCTATACTTCCCATCCAAAACGGCAGATGAAATATAGCATGCTTATTCTGCTTCTTTATTCTTGACAACAAAGCTGCCAAGCTTGCTTAATATTGTATTTGCAATAAGCATCTATTCATTGTTACTAATGGATTGATGAAATGGATTTTTTCCCCACAGAAACACAAAGCACTAAAAAACCTCTTGCACATAATCTCACCACCACCATAGCCCATATGACATATTCATCCATTTGTAATCATCCCATGATCTCCCGCTGTTTATTTGTAAATGTAGGTAAGAGAAGGATGGAAGAGCAGCACGATTCTCAACAGATGTAAATGCTCTTAGTTCTTCATGTCCATCTTTTTGAAGAGGCATGGTTTTGATATGGGCAGTGAGTGACAAAGCGGGGAATGAACTTATCACGGCTCAGTGCAGATTCACTAGAACCTTTATGGTGGGCACCTGCTTTTTTTAAAAAAAGAAAAATGATGTTTTCATTGGTGCTAAAACACATTGCTGGCTACATATTTCTAATACTAAAATTTTGACAAAATAGTGCTTAAGTGAAATGCTGATTTTGAAAAACCAAAACCAAAACCAAAACCACTCTTTAGGCACTATCCAATGTCCCCCCCCCCCCGCCCGCCCGCCCTACATGAAGTTGCAACCTGCAGTTCTGATCCAAAGCAAACATTAAACATTCCGGACTGGATTTAACTAAGGAGCTGTGCTAGTAGGTGTCGGTGGGTTCCCACGAGGCAAGACACGGTGATAACAGCAATAACTTTTGTTGAACTAACAGAACTGGACAACAGGGGCAAAGCAACTGCCTATATAAATTTCTGCAGGCCTGGGCCACTCCCACTCCCAACGTGATTGGCTGTCTAAACTTCCAAGCTGCGAATCATGACTCAGAGTTTTGTGGGAAATGAGTGGGAATATGGATGAGGGAATATTGTTTAATATTTCCTATCCCAGCTTGTGTTAACAAGCTCCAAACTAGCAGAGATTCTCATCCCCAATTAAACGCAGCAAAACGTGGCGATTAAGTTCGTTTGAACTTCTATAACAAGGCAGATTCCTGGCATATTTCCCCTGGTTCCCACTTAAAAGTAAATACACGACACATAGCTCTTTAAAAGTAAAAAGGTTTACTCACAGACATTTCCAAGGTTCTACAAGTCTCAGAAAGGCAGGCTAGCTTAGATTAAATGTATATACATGTGGAGACTCTCCTTAAGGGAGGAGGCTCCATCTGGGCCCTCTTGGCTGGAAGCCAAGAGTGCATCTTCTCTTGAGATGTTGCTTGCTCGAAGATCCGATGAGGAAGAGGGTGGAATGGCTGCTCACCTGTAACTTTGAGTAACTACAGGTAAGGCCACTCCCACCTCTGGTCACACAGAGGAAGTGGTCTCAGTCCAGGTACAGGAAACTCTAACTGGAGGACTGAGACTCCTTGTGTACATTCTAGGAATGTTGTGATTGACTGCACCAGTGTTATACATCCCACAAGTTTAAGGGCCAATGGCAGAGGCCCAAATCCTGAAATGTTCTGTGATTGGATCTCATGTATTGAATCAGAACACAGGGGCTCAGAATTCTTAGTCCAGACTCAAGCTCAGGCAAACACAGACCACTGAATATATAACAGTAGGGGACAGATTTCCCTCCCTCTCTTCCCCCAAGTCCCAGCAAATCAATGGTGGGCCGGGGGTTGTCCTGGAGGAGCCCTAGAAACGTTTGCAGTGGGAGAAGAGATCAGTCAGTCAGGTAAGCCAAAACGCTTGTACAGGCGGAACAATAGTTAACAGTGTCACATGGACTCCACCCTTTGTTTTTCACATTTTGTGGGTAGCGTTAGGCAATCACACTTAAATGAATAAATGCATAGCACACAAGAAATGATTTTTAAAAATGATCTCATTAATCTGAGCTCCCTTTTCTTTTCAAAGGGTGGCTCAGATTAACGGGACCTCCCCCACCCACAGCCTGGCGAAACATAGCGAGGTGGCCCTGCAGAAATAGCCCTGATCATGTGGAAAGTTCGTGGCAATTCCACTTGCAGCTTATAGCAGAAGAACAGCTATTTATATGTCCAGAAGCAGCCCACTATACAGGTGTGCCAGCCTTAACAAGGGGCTGAATCCTGACACACTTCAGGGCACGACTGTGCGTGTTAACACATTACAAAAAGTGTGTGTGTGTGTGTGTGTGTGTGTGTGTGTGTATGAAATCCCCAGCATTTCCCCACAAGGCAAAATAGGGACACTGTTTTATAACAGGTTAAAACCAGAAAGTAGGGGGACTCCCCCTAGATAAGCTCCAGATAGAAAGCACCAGCAAAAACTAGAGTTTTTTGTTCAGCGGCAGCCCACTGTCATCCAAGCCGAAACCCTAAACTTTTTATTTCCTTGCCCACCAACACACAGCTGGAGGAGGCGCTGACCCCTCCCTGTCTTGCCCTATGAATGGCTTCCCGGATGAGTTGGTGACTGGCCATCACCAGCCTTGGTTCCCCTTAATGGCTTATCTCCTGGCAATGCCCTGGTGCAGAAAAAGGTGAGCCTGCTTTCTTTCTTTCTTTCTTTCTTTCTTTCTTTCTTTCTTTCTTTCTTTCTTTCTTTCTTTCTTTCTCCAAATCATTTTTATTAGAGTTCCCAATACAACAAAATCACATTGAAACATTCCAAATTACATTCCAAATTATTTATCCAATTATCAATAAAAAAAGAAAAGTTCCAATTCTGCCAAATTATTATTTGAATTTATTTGGAGGTTTCCCATGCTTCAAACTCCGGAGGTATCTGATCAACTATTGTCCATTGTTTTCCACCCTTCCAATATTTTCACAGCCTCTGATGTATTCCAACAAGCAAGATAAATCAAAACAAACAATGTCTCTGTGTGGGTTTAAATCCGTATTTCATCACCATGCAATCGCCTTGCCCCTTGATTCTCTGACTCCAAAAGCCTAATCACGGACAGTCGCCATCTTTATTCAGTCCCGATAACATCCAAACATCTTTTTCCTCAGCTGTTATTCACCCATCTGCTTTTCATTGCACCTTTTCAGGAGGGTTTGCCAGTTCGTAAATAAAGGTTCGTAAATTGTAGATTTTTTTGGCTTGCCTCTCCATGAGCCTGCTTTCTTTACACTGCAGGACCCAATGCCAGTCATCTTAATGCTCACAGCACTTATCGAACCCTGGCACCCAAGAATCTAGAGGGGATCCGGGCACCTGCCTGCAACCCAGGGAAGTCAGGGCAGCCGCAAATCCGTAGCAATATTATTTATGATGGCCATTTGTAATTCCCACCTTCCATAAGGGCATATGGGTAGTTCTGCTGGATCAGACCAGGGGCCCATCTAGTCCAGCAGCCTCTTATTCTCACAGTTACCAATCAGACGCCCTTGGGAAGCCTGCAAGCAGGACTCAAGGGCAACAGCGGTCGCCCATCCTGTGTTTCCAGCAACTGGAATTCAGACATCTAGCACCTCTGGCTGTGAAGACAGTCACCATGGCTAGTAGCCTTGTCCTCCATGATTTTGTCTAATCTTCTTTTAAAGCCACCCAAATTGCTGCCCATCGGTGTCCCCTGCAGCAGTGAGTTCCATAGTTTCACGAGGCACTCTGTGAAGAAGCTCTTTGGTCTGGCCTGAATCTTCCAACCTTCAACTTCCTTGTATACACCAAGCTCTGGTGTTATGAGAGAGGGAGAAAAACTTATCTTTATCCGGTTCTGTCTAAAAAGGTAAAGGTAAAGGACCCCTGGATGGTTAAGTCCAGTCAAAGGTGACTATGGGGTTGGGGCACTCGTCTCGCTTTCAGGCTGTGGGAGCCGGTGTTTGTACGCAGACAGCTTTCCGGGTCCTGTGGCCAGCATGACTAAACCGCTTCTGGCTCAACGGGACACCGTGACAGAAACCAGAGCGCACTGAAACGCCGTTTACCTTCCCGCCGGAGTGGTACCTATTTATCTACTTGCACTGGCATGCTTTTGAACTGCTAGGTTGGCAGGAGCTGGGACAGAGCAACAGGAACTCACTCTGTCACGTGGATTCGAACCGCCGACCTTCCGATCGGCAAGCCCTACCTGTTTATCACATCACCTTTTTCTTACTTTTTCTCTAAACTAAAAAATCCCAGGTGCTGTAACCTTTCCTCATAGGAAAGTCCTTGATCATTTTTGTTCCTCTTTTCCAAACCATTTCCAACTCTGCAATATCCTTTTTGAGGTGAGGTGACCAGAAATGTACATGGCGATCCAAACGTGGTTGCATCATAGATTTGTGCAACGGCATTATGATATCAGCGGTTTCACTTTCACTTCCCTTCCGAATGATTCCTAGCATGAAATAGGCCTTTTCCCATAGCTGCCACACACCAGATTGACATCTCTATTGACCTATCAGGAAGTAGGACCAATATGTCTGCAGCCAAATATACTCAAGGGGTTTCCCCCCCTGACCATTTCCCAAATATTGCAGAGTATCTGATATTTGTCTTCAGTATTTGGGGGTCTATATGCAACTGGTATGCAGCAGCCTTCTGGGACTGTATTTAATATCTGACGGCATTTGGTAATGTGCTGTGGCACTGGGCATTTGATAATTGACAACTTAAAACATTGCATATTTGTTTTTGGGTTCTCTCTTTTCCCTTCTCTCCATTTCCTTTCCTGCATTTACAGAGACATGACAAGGAATTGGGTGTGTGGCTGAATATACAGTTCCTAATTTGATGGGGGTTAGCCTGCATCCCTGAGCCCCCTTCTAATTTCTGGCTGCAGCACGGAATCAATGCCTGGAACAGCCAGGCTAGCTTCTTAGTGTGGTAATTGTCTTAGAAAGACAAAGGCCAGAGTTGAGAGTTGAGTTATGTGAGCTGGAAGCTGGTGGGCTGCAGACTGGGCAGCTGGGAGGCAGAGCGATGCCTGATTTCTGCTGGATCCAAGGCTGTGGCTATGGGAGAAGCAAGACCCTCTTGAGGTGTTAATGCTGGGACCTCCCTCCGGCATAGGCTCAGGTGGTATATATGTGAAAATAAACCATATACTGGTATCATAAAGACATCCTGGGTAAGTCTTGGGATGTTTAAAATGGAAACTCTGAATTTTCATTTCTGGCATTCAATCATGCAAGGGGACGCGGGTGGCACTGTGGCAGTGGCGGAGGAACCCCCCCCCCCGGGGACGGGGCGTACGGCCGGCACTGCAGCTTCTGTGGCGAAGGGCGAGCCGCCGGGCTGCCCCGTCCGTGCTGCTTTAAAGGTGCAGCCCCACGAGCCGCCGATCGCACGTGGCTGCCCCATAGTTGGGGGCCCGCCGGCGGGGCGGGGCGATGCCGGCCTGTGTCGCTCCCCCTACCCTGGAACCCGGGGCGCCCCGCCCCCCTCGCGACGCCACTGCGCTGTGGTCTAAACCACTGAGCCTCTTGGGCTTGGCAATCAGAAGGTTTGAATCCCCACGACGGAGTGAGCTCCTGTTGCTCTGTCCCAGCTTCTGGGAAAGTAAACGGCATTTCCGTGCACTCTGGTTTCTGTTCTGGTGTTCCATTGCACCAGAAGCTGTTTAGTCCTACTGGCCACATGGCCCTGAAAGCTTTCTGTGGACAAACGGCGACTCCCTCAGCCTGAAAAGCGAGGTGAGCGCTGCACCCCATAGTCACCTTTGACTGGACTTAACCGTCCAAGGGTCATTTAAAGGTAGGTCCATTGTGACCGACTCTGGGGTTGCGGTACTCATCTCGCATTATTGGCCGAGGGAGCTGGCGTACAGCTTCCAGGTCATGTGGCCAGCATGACTAAGCCGCTTCTGGCGAACCAGAGCAGCGCACAGAAACCTTCCCGCCGGAGCGGTACCTATTTATCTACTTGCACTTTGACGTACTTTTGAACTGCTAGGTTGGCAGGAGCAGGGACCGAACAATGGGAGCTCACCCCATCACGGGGATTCGAACCGCCGACCTTCTGATCGGCAAGCCCTAGGCTCTGTGGCTTAACCCACAGCACTACCTTTACCTTTTATTATATGTGAAAATAAACCATATGTCAAAAAGACACCCTGGGTAAGTCTTGGAATGTTTAAAATGGAAACTCTAAACTTTCATATCCATTCTTAAAGAAATCAGCCCCGAGTGCTCATTAGAAGGACAGATCCTGAAGTTGAGGCTCCAGTACTTTGGCCACCTCATGAGAAGAGAAGACTCCCTAGAAAAGACCCTGATGTTGGGAAAGATTGAGGGCACAAGGAGAAGGGAACGACAGAGGATGAGATGGTTGGACAGTGTTCTTGAAGCTACTAACATGAGTTTGGCCAAACTGCGGGAGGCAGTGGGGGATAGGCGTGCCTGGCGTGCTCTGGTCCATGGGGTCACGAGGAGTCGGACACGACTGAACGACTGAACAACAACAACAAATTTTCATTTCCAGCTTTCAATCATGCAAGCCACAGACACATCAGACTCAAGCTTCCACTTTGGTTGGCAAGGAAAAACAATGAAATTCACTTTCCAAATGGACAAACAGATGCAGAGATGAACGGAAACAGAGTCGGTGGCTAGGCAGAGAGCTGCACTGTGTGGTGGCAGCTCAGGGCCTTTAACATGTGAGACACCTTCGAAGCATCACTGCCGGCTGCAGCGACGCAGAGGAAATAATAATAGGCTTCTGAGCACGAGAAAAAAACAGCAGCTGCTGAATGATAAGGTAGCCAAGATGCTTTTTCAAAATGATCCCCAACAGGGATGTGGTTTTCTCAGTTTCATTATGCTACACCGACTTTCCTCCCTATTGTTTGTGAGCGAGGAGTTGGCAGCAGTGATGCAAACATCAATTTCCACTGTAGTGGATGGAAGCATTGGCCCAATCCTTCCACCTGCAGAGGAGCAAACGCATCGGCTTTTTCCAAACGGTTGCCACTAAATGAAGAAACAATGCTTCATGCGATGATCTCAGACTTGGTGGTGCACAAGCTGTAACGACTGACGAGGCAAACCTTCAAAAAGCATTTATTGTGAATTATGCTAAGGCAATTAAGCAACCGTGCCATACTTTTACTGTTAAATGCTTCAGAAATATTGCTGAGTGCACATTTTCAGATATGCAGCCCATTCCTGTAAATGCTTACTTGGAAGTAAATTCCTCTGAGTCCAATAGGGCTTACCATCAAGGATCACAATGTGAGACATTAAGACAGGGGTCAGCAACCTTTTTCCGCCATGGGCCGGTCCACCGTCCCTCAGACCATGTAGTGGGCCGGACTATATTTTTGGGGGGAAATGAACGAATTCCTATGCCCCACAAATAACCCAGAGATGCATTTTAAATATAAAGGACACATTCTACTCATGTAAAAACACCAGGCAGGCCCCACAAATAACCCAGAGATGCATTTCTACTCATGCTGATTCCCGGACCGTCCACAGGCCGGATTGAGAAGGCAATTAAGCCGCATCCGGCCCATGGGCCTTAGGTTGCCTACCCCTGCATTAAGATATCCCCCGCTCCATAAATTGTTATGATGGTAGTATATTTTTTTAAATGCCCATTGATCTGTTCTGTGTGTCTGTCTTGGGACTCAGCTACATCAGTTAAAAAAACCAAACCCCCCAAACTGCTTTAAGTGGCGCTGTAGTGTTTTGTCTTTCAGCAATGTGATTTCCCATTATGAGGTTTACAACGCGTTTTCCTGAAACGTTTTTCTGATGTGTCTCGATCCAGCCTTGATTATGATTTTTATCTATGCATCGTTTTATCTTTATTAGCAAAGTGTCTGGATAATCTTACTGAGGGATGAAACCAGCCAAGTGCACTGGGGGTCTTGGCCTTATAGCACATTTGTTGCAACCTGGTGGCTGACAGACTGAAGCAGCGGCGTAGCGAGCCGCTTGGCTGCCAGGGGCGGCAAGCCAAGCGGAACCCTCCGGGGGTGGGGCGTCGCTCCATAGCGTATGCGTCGCAACGTCATGACGCATGCGCTACGGAGCGCAGTCTACTCCTCGGACGCTGTGCGAGCGAGCGAAGCCAGCCGTGGTGGCAAGTGAGGTGTCAGGGTTGCACCAGATGAGCAGGAGTGGTGGCAAGCCCCCCTAGGCGAGGCGGCAACCACGGAAGAGTCCAGAGGAATGGAGGGATTCTTACTTGAAGAAGACTGGTGGCGACACTCCTCAGAAGAGGAAGAAGCAGATGGGGAAGAGGGAAGGTCAGAGCAGGAGGAGGAAGAAGTTGAGCCTTGTGAGGAGATGAGCCAGAGGGCCCCCTCCCCTCCTCCCATCTCAGCTGTAGAGCGTAGAGCTGAGAACCGGAGGGAGCAATTGGAGGCAGTTGCAGCTCGTAAAAGGCGTGGTGATGAGCTGGCTACTTAAGGAAGGCCGGCTGCTTCCCTCACCAGCACCTGCAACTGCTGTGCTGAAGCATGTGGTTGTGCCTGCTCATCCCGCTCCTGATCCTGTGTACCTGACCTCGGCTGTTTCCTGACTCGGACTGCTCCTGACTTCGGCTTCTCTTGACCCCCGGTACTGACACCTGACTTCGGCTGGTTCCTGACTCGGACTGCTCCTGACTTCGGCTTCTCTTGATCCCGGTACTGATACCTGGCTTCGGCACGCCATCCTGTTGGCGCCATAACACGAGGTTTTTGCTGGGCGGTGCGTCACCGCCCGGCAAAAACTTCGCTTGCCACCGCGGCTGGCTTCGCTCGCTCGACCACCGTGCGTTTTTTCCTTCCCTTCCTTTCTGTCCCCTGGTTGGGTGGAGCCGTGGGGGCGGGCCAGCGAGTGGCGGAAGCGAGAAGGAAGGGAGAAGAAAAGCGTGCGGCGGCCGAGCAAGCGAGCGAAGTCAGCAGCGGTGGCAAACGAGGTTTTTGCCAGCAGCTTGGGAGTCGCACTCACGGAGGGTGGGTGGTGCAGAGTGTCACCCCCCATGGCTGGAACCCGGGGCGCCCCGCCCCCATCGCTCCACCCTTCCTACGCCACGGGACTGAAGGAAGCCACCAAACCCATTTTATCCAGCCTCTGGGACTCCTACCAAAAATATTTTGCAGTGTAGAGATTCTTCTTCAATGTTCACACTTCAATGCTTGTTCTCTATTGGATTTTTGACATAATATGTTTGTGTGTAACATATGTTTGTTTGTAACACTTTGCCTGAACACATGTTCTCTAAAACGATAGCCCCATGACACCAAATTATTTGGGGAACTGAGACTTCCTAGCCCCCACCATAGCTGTCAACCCTCCCTTTTTTTGCGGGAAACTCCCTTATTCCAATGCAGTTTCCCGCTGCTATCCCGGATTGTTAATATCCCTTAAATTTCCCGGATTTCAAAGGAAGCAGCTCCTCTCCCTCCCTGCCGGCCAGGGAGGCTCCTCAGCTGCGTTGCTTGGCTGCCAATAAGGAGTCTGAGACCGACTGGGGGCGGAGCTTGCATGCCTTGTGCAGCCAGACCCTCATGCCCAACCAACCAGCCAGCCTGCCTGCCTGCCGTCTACACGCTCGCTCTTTCGCTCACCCGTTCACGCGCAGCCTCTGGAGCGCAGGGTGATGAGGCTACTTGGTGACATTGCACGGCCCTCGCGGCATCCCTTATTTTCAAATCCGAAAGTTTGAAAAAATCCCTTATTTTCAAATCCGAAAGTTGACAGCTATGGCCCCCACTGAATGGACTCTGGAGAATAGAGTGGTCCTTGAAATAAAGATATTGGCCATACCTCTCTTACATACCACCTTGACCATCCATTTTCAGTGGCAGATTGCAGCGTTTCACACACTTTTTTTTTGAACAGCTATTTCTAGCCGACGGCTTTATAAATGCAAAGGCAGTGATGGCATGCAAAGTTAGGAACTTATCACAAAATAAGGAAAGCGGCTCCAAACACTTGATTCATAGCACATCAGTCGAGGTTCCTTTGCACTGAGTCTTTGAGAAAGCCAGGTAAGTACTAATAGAAGCAGCCTTGTATCTTTGTTACTTCTGTGGTTCTTTCATTTTAGCATTTCCCCGCCATGTGCTATCAGGGCAGGAATACAGGGGTGCTGATGCTGCTCTGAAATTGCTTGCTTCTCAAGGTAAAGCTGATGCATCTGCTAGCTGTTCTATTTCCAAGTTCAATGAGAAATTCAGTTTATGCCAAACATGACTTTAATACTGGCAGCAAAGTGTTGATTCAAGACCTTAGCAGGATGCAGATTCTGCTACAGCTGCAGCAAATAGGCTGAGGTCTAATCCAGCCCGCACATGACGGAGCAGATGAGCAATGAGAAACAATACTAGATGAGGGTTTCATTTTTGTTAGAGCATGCTAGGTAATTCTTCTGCCACTCAGGCTGAGCTCACACTACCGTTTACTGTGTACCCACTGCATTTCTGGTGTGGGGTTTTTAACCCATGCCCCCGGGAAGCTATCCAAAATGCATGCATGCGCTGTACTTCATTATGAAATACTGTTGATGTGTTGTTTCTTAAACCATCTTCACATCAACTGGAGTCCTTAAGCCATTCCTAATTCATCTCTAGCCCAAGGTATGGACACCTTTGCAAAGGGTGAAGACAACTTCACCCCATCAATTCCTCCTGGTGTGTACACTAACAGGACCGGATCTGACACTAATGAAGCCGTGCGGATTTGAGCAGATGGGACGGGGTGTTTGAAGCGCTGTGAAATATATTGTTGTTGTTCAGTCGTTCAGTCGCGTCCGACTCTTCGTGACCCCATGGACCAGAGCACGCCAGGCACACCTATCCTTCACTGTCTCTCACAGTTTGGCCAAACTCATGTTAGTAGCTTCGAGAACACTGTCCAACCATCTCATCCTCTGTCGTCCCCTTCTCCTTGTGCCCTCCATCTTTCCCAACATCAGGGTCTTTTCTAGGGAGTCTTCTCTTCTCATGAGGTGGCCAAAGTACTGGAGCCTCAATTTCAGGATCTGTCCTTCCAGTGAGCACTCAGGGCTGATTTCTTTAAGAATGGATAGGTTTGATCTTCTTGCAGTCCATGGGACTCTCAAGAGTCTCCTCCAGCACCATAATTCAAAAGCATCAA
The DNA here is from genome assembly GCA_034641385.1 of Darevskia mixta. Classification (NCBI taxonomy): domain Eukaryota; kingdom Metazoa; phylum Chordata; class Lepidosauria; order Squamata; family Lacertidae; genus Darevskia; species Darevskia mixta. The sequence goes on from JAWWNH010000093.1 coordinate 1,104,053, forward strand.
TTCTTCGGCCAAATTCACCAGCACTCTAAGGTAGCAATGTGAGCACATCCTCACTCTCCCTCCTCCAGGGAGTGTGTAGTTGGCAAGGCTGTCAAACAGGAGGAGCAGCAGCTGTCCATTTGCTCACCTGTGTATTCTCAAAGTTTAAGGGTGCCCATTCTGGGCATCTTGCCCATTCTGGGCATCTTGCCCAAGGGTTTCCAGTGCCCTAAGCTTGGCATGGAGATGATATGTAAAGCAAAAGAAGGGGGTGAGGGGAGAGCCTAATTGTGAAACAGGCTGAGGTTTTGATCTATGGTTTTGGGTAATCAAACTGAGTAAGAGTTGAGCGTAGGAAATGCTGCTGTCAGCACTTGGTAAGGGGAAAAGTGGTTTAGATTAGGGACTCTGTAAAACTGAATGCACACAAGGGGCATTTTCAAAGCCCCCAAGTCGCCCTCGCAAGCTGGCATCTCTGATTATTAACATCTCTAACCCAGCAGGTCTCCCCAGATGTTTCCGTGGGTCTGGGGACGTTGCCTTGACTGATTGTTGCGTCTCCTATAGATGAATGGATGCCAGGAGTTGTAAAAGGATGAGGGACTCATCTTGCCTCTGGTGTCAGTTTCTTGGACCACACCTGAGCACAGCATGAATCAATGGACTGTTAGCCTTTTCTAAACAAAAATGTCAACATCTGCACGGCGAGAATGTTAATAGCGCAAAAATGGAAACAAGAACAAACACCGACAAAAGAAGAATGGATTGTGAAACTAACGGAGTATGCAGAATTGGACAAGATGACGGGGAGAATCCGCGAACAGCGGGACCAGAAGTTCATCAAAGACTGGGCTAAATTTACAGACTATTTAAAAGAAAATTGTATTCAATTGAATACGTTGGTAGAACTGCAAGAGGCTTTGTAGACTAAGGAAGAAATATTGTTGTTAGTACGAAGATACAGTGATTAATTTTAGAAAATAATAATATAAAACAATGATTGATTTTGGAAATATAGATATAAGGAATAGATATTAGAATATCATAAGGAAGGTTTGACAGAAGTCACGGCCATAAAAAGCCAAAACGGTATAAGATGTGAAGATAAATGTGTGAATTTATTATTGTATTTATATAAAACCAATAAAAATGATTATTAAAATAAAAAAATGCCAACATCTCCTGATGAGTTACACGTGGATTTGATACAGAAATTTTAAATTAATGAGATTTTAAGTTCTGCAGGTTTCCTAAATTTTTTCTGTTGTCAAATGAGCCTCCCCAACTTGGGAGAACTCATGTCATGTGTGAGAACTCAAGAGATTGGTGCCGCCTTGTTAGACATAAACTGGGTGAAACTTCAGGAAGCATGCAGTGGCCCAGTGAAATTTTGTGTATACACTCCCCTGTTGCACCTAGAAAGGTGAAGAGTTCTGTTGAGCCTTACATCCCTTTGAATGCGAACCAGTGGCCCTCCAGATGTTGCTGAACTGGCTTGAATCAAAGCTGGCCATGGGGCTGATGGAACATCAATTTCCACCGTATGCTGGGGGGGGGGGAGAGAAGAATACACCCCCTGCTCCATTGTGTGTGTGTTTTCTTTTGGATTTAATACCCTATGAACTTCAGAAGCAGTTAAGCACTCTTGAAATCAGTGGTCTTCAGAATACTTGTGTCAGAATGCGGCCATATTCTGGAACTGCTCAGGCGCACAAGAAAATTTTGCATTAATATTTTAGATATACCAAGGGGAATGGGTGGCTATGAAATAGCATTGGATCAAAATCTAGTGTTAGCAATTTTTACAGGAAACCTGTGACCTGGAATTTTGAATATTGCCAACTGGTCCAAAAGGTATTGTCACAAAATGGTCATTTACTGAATGAAATACTAGCCAAATTAATGAAAATATAAAGGTACAACAATGAAACTGAGAAAACTATGTAAGATGTAAAGAAAAAGACAAAAATGATAAGTTAACCAGTTTTTATTTCTTCAATACCCAATGGATAAATAACATATAAAAATACAATCTTTTTCTCTGTGTTCCTTAATATACATTTGAATGGTAACAATAACAATAATAATCAGAGTTTATTTGATATGCAGTTTCAAAGAAATGAGGGGCTTTAAAAATAGCACCTTGAACCTTCGGTCTCAACTTCACCATTTATTTATGTATTAACAAAATGCACAGCTAACTTCTCTATTAAAAAGATAGACCTCTTTTTAAATAATAATAATAATAAAAAGGAATTGCACTAAAACAGGCAAGAAAATCCTATTAAAAAGAAAAGGCTGCCCAACTGGCCCTAAAAAAAAAAAAAGCTACCTGAAATAAAAACACTTGAACCAGCTCAAGGAAAACAAAAAAACAAAATATACAGCAGCAACATTAAACATACCTCAGCAGAAATGAAATGTTAACGTTCAATAGTCGCAGGTAAGCCAGGCTCTGACTGTTAAGTGCAGGAATTTATTAATTTAATTTATTAAATTAATTAATTTGTATAACACCCTATACCTGCAGGTCTCAGGGTAAAATGAGAAATAAAATGAGAAATGAGGGACCCAAGATGCTGCGGGACCCCAAATTCTTGGTGCATTTTGCTCAAGGCTATAACCCTTGATCCTAATAAAGGATCAAGACAGACAGATCATATCCCTTCAACAGAGTTTCCTAATTTTTTTATAACAGGATTTTCTCAGAATTACAACTGGCAGCACATTTGACTCATGTAACGGAGATGTGGATGTTTATCCTTGAAAACACACACACACACACACACACACACACACACACACACAATAGTTGTGATTTTTCTTTCTACCTTTAGGTAAATACAACAAAGGAAAACAAATACAAAAAACATAAATCCATTACAATTATCTTCCATTACGCTTATATCACAATATAATACCATTAACTCACTTATCTAGATAGAAAGAAAAACGAAGAGAGAATAAAGAAGAAAAGAAGACAAGAAAGAAACAAGAAGAAAAGAAAGAATAAAAGAACAGAGAAAGTAAAGAAATAAAACATTTCCACCGCCTTCCACACAGTATTCAATAAAATTTTATCTCTTTATTCTGCCTAAGTGATTTTTCTTTCTAAACTAGTCAGCTAAAACGCATGTATCCTGCATTTTCAAGCCAGCCGTGAAGAAAACTACCCTCCTCCCTCTTCCCACAGCCTAGCACAGAAACCGTGATGCTGGCAGAAGAGGGGCAGCATGATCTGTCTCTCCTCTGTCAGCTGCTTGAGAGGAATTCTGTGTACTTGCTTACCTGAAACATCTAGTTGCCTGTGGCCTCTGGAGACTGGTAAGCAGAGATGCTTTGGAGAAAAGAGCATTGGGCAAATAGAAAGGCAGGCAAAGCAAAGCCTCAAGACTGCAGAGGTATATCCAGATACACTCTTACAGGTGTGCATGCTTAAGATACTGATGTATGCAACTACTTTGTCATATATTAAATACAATTCAAAATAAAATACAAAGATTAAATATGTCAATAAAATACACTGTTGCAATATCAAGAAACATAAATAAGTTAAAATATAAATTAGGTATGTTTCCCACTCTCCATTTTCTAGGCTGGATCTGGGCTATTAATTAGTGCTAGATATTTTCTGGGTGTTTTGTGGGATGAAAAGAGAAAGCAAATCACTAATGTGCTCCTTCACTACTTTTGTTTTCAGTGCTTTCCCTGCCCAGAACACACGAGAATGCAAAAATTCATCAAAGCAGAGATCTAGGTCACTAACTGGGAAGAAATGGGCAGGGAACAGAAAGCGCAGTCATTAACATGCAGACAGAAAGGATCTTCGAGAACCTCAGCATCTCTTTGGAAGCTGGGCATAGACTAAGCAGAGGGAGTGGGGCCACCCCCCCCCAATCAAACGGATGTATAAAGGTTTTGATAGTGTTTTCTGGAGCAACTTGTCAGAGATCCACCCAAACCGTCTGAGGCAGAAGGAAAGGGAATAGTTTGTTTTGGATATCCTGGAAGCCAGCACGCAACAAACTGAGTGACCAGCACCAGAAGCAACCAGGACCATCGGAGCCACCAAATGAGAAGAATCACAGAACTGTAGAGCTGGAAGGGACCCCCCCAAGGGTCATCTAGTCCAACCCCATGCAGGAATCGCAGCTAAAGACATGTCACTCTGGACAGCAATGTCAGGATGGGGTAAAGACAGGCACACATCTGCTGGTGTAGATATCATGAGTTGCATAATATTATTCCGGAATTGCTGCCTGAAATCTTGTCACATATTCAGCTTGATTTTAGCTACTTAGTAGATTAAGTACAGTAGATTAAGATATAAATCTAATAAGAATGAAAGGATCTTCAAAGGTCAGCAAGTCCAACCCCGTTCTCAGGAGCGGATTCCCAAAACCAGTGCTAGCAGCAAAGCTTGCCCCCTTTTCTTCCCAATCACACATAGTGATTGCCCCACAGTGAAACACAGGCACGACACGTGCCAATTATCCACACATTGTCCCAGTTGCCACACAGATCCATGCATTTCACAGCAGCACTTGGAACAGTCTTGAAAGTCACGTTTACCACTGAAGTTCTGGTCCTGGTTCGCTCCAGACCCTGTAATCTGCATGAGCCTGCACACAATTACAGCTGTCATTTTTGATCCGGAGGAATTGTCTCAAGCGTTGTCTGAAAGTTCTTGAGCACCCTCTCCATTCCACACACCGAAGAGCGGCATTTGATTCCAGTTACTGGTACTTCTGAAATAGGCTCCTCGAGAACCTGGGAGACACCAAAAAAGTTACCCTTGGGACTAAGGATCCACCTTTTGTATGAGTTACTTGCCATTAATTCCACGGAAAGTTGATCATTCTTTTTCAGTTGATAAGACGAGACATCCATGAAAACTGTGACTGCAGTTTCCTTTGTATGTGGTGTAGCAGGGTAACTCAACGGGAGGGTCAGAATACGGAAAGAGTGTCCGTCACGGTGGCCATGGATGATGAGGCTGATATTCACCTCCTCTTTAACGCGAGGAACCTGGTGTGAAATATTCATCTGGGCATAGATGCTGTACAGGCCATCATACTTAATTCCCAGTGTTGAAGAATTGTATTCAAATATTGGGCTACATATTGTTCCGTCAACATTACAATCCCACCAGTTCAGTTGCCTGTTCCTTAAGTGTGCTGTAAAAAAAGAGGAATCAAGTGGGAACATCTGTCACACCACAGCAACCAGTTCCTTTGCATCATCCCAGCAGGACCCCAACAAAGCCACCCACCAGTTTCCTTGGAGTCTCATGAAAAAGACTTATTTCTTGTACTTATAAGATTCTTTATCAACCTTTCACCTGTACAAAGCTTCCTGGGCAAGTTACATGAATGCAGTATCCAGAATAGTATAAATTCAGCAGTGTACAATGTGCACATTCAGTGCTGTATGATGAAGGTGCTAGGCACACCTCTGTGGGGTGGAAGTCCACCATTTAGGGGCTGCCACAGAAAAAGCTCTCTCCCAGGCTGCAGTTCTCTGTACTTCTGAGGGAGGCAAAACTACCAAGATCTGCCTCTGCAGATCTTTATAGCTAAGAAGGTTGGTAGGAATGAAGGCAGTCTTTCAGGTGTTTGGAGCCCCAAATAATTAAGGGCTTCAAACACTAATGCGAATACATTAAATGAAGCCTGGAAGCAAAACTGGCAACCAGTGTAGCTGTTCTAAAACAGGGGTTATAATATTCGCTCCAAAGAGATCCCTGGCCCCTGCATTTTGAGCCACCTTCTACACAGGTAGGTAGCCGTGTTGGTCTGCCGTAGTCGAAACAAAATAAAAAAATTCCTTCCAGTAGCACCTTAGAGACCAACTAAGTTTGTTATTGGTATGTTATTGGTACTTCTAAGTGTGCATGCACATGAAAGCTCATCCCAATAACAAACTTAAGGTAAAGGTAAAGGGACCCCTGACCATTAGGTCCAGTCGCGGACGACTCTGGGGTTGCGGCGCTCATCTCGCGTTGCTGGCCGAGGGAGCTGGCGTACAACTTCCAGGTCATGTGGCCAGCATGACTGAGCCGCTTCTGGCGAACCAGAGCAGCACACGGAAATGCGGTTTACCTTCCCGCCGGAGCGGTACCTATTTATCTACTTGCACTTTGGTGTGCTTTCGAACTGCTAGGTTGGCAGGAGCTAGGTTGGCAGGAGCTGGGACCAAGCAACCGGAGCTCACCCCGTCGCGGGGATTCAAACCGCCGACCTGATCGACAAGCCCTAGGCTCTGTGGTTTAACCCACAGTGCCACCCATGTCCCTTACATACTTAGTTGGTCTCTAAGGTGCTACTGGAAGGAATTTTTTTATTTTATTTCACCTTCTACACAGTCCTAGTGTGTGACCCCTATCCCACAAGGCCTTCTTTCTAGACTCCAAGTGAGCACACATGTTCCGGGAAGGGATACTTACTGTCGCTAATCTTAAAGACGAGGCGAGTACAATTCTGAAAAAGAAAAGAGAAGTCTAGCGTTAGAGGCGTCCGAGAAGCAGAAATGGGGAAAGGCTTGTTTTGGCGCTGGCCGCATCGCACGGGGTTGGACCAGATGAGCCTAAGGGCTACCTTCTCATGTTGCGATTTCTCAGAGCCAGAAGGCAGTGGCGTCGGCGGCATCGGTGGCTGCAGCGCCCGCGGAGGCTCCTGCGCCCGACCCGCCAGGACCGTGGCGAGCGCAGCCAGCGAGGCAACCAGGGCGCACACGGCCAGCAGCAGAGCGCACTGCACGGCGAGGGAAGCGCGCCACACGCTGCGCCGACTGCTCTCGCTCTCGCCGGGGAGATCCATCGCGCCGGCCGCCGCCCAATCCCCTCGCCTGCCGGCCCGGCTCTATTTAAAGGCCTGCCCGCTCCGCCCAGCGCTGTCAACGGGACATCCCTGAAAAGGGGCAGGCACAGCTTGTCAGCAGGCGACGGGGAGAAAACCTGTTCCTGCTGGAATTCCCTCAGCTATTAAGAGTGAAAGAGCTTTGTGCTCTTTTTTTGTGTTCTTTAGTTTAGTTTAGTTTAGTTTAGTTTAGTTTAGTTTAGTTGTCGGGGGTTGGACTAGAGGACCCTCAGGGTTCCCCCCAACGATTACGATGCTACGATTCTTTCGCATTTTGTTTCTCTCCTTTTCTCGCTCTTTCTCTCCGCCCCCTCCCCGCCCCATTGTTTGTAAAATGTTGGCTACTCTCAGTGCCGGATTTACATATAAACTAAACAAGCTATAGCTTAGGGCCCCACTCTCTTGGGGCCCCCCAAAAAAATGTAAAGGGAAAAAATTTGGATGTACATTTCCAAAATATAAGATAAAAAACAAAATAAAACTTACATACAGCAACAGTGTTTTGTGTTGTGTAGGCTTCTATTTGTTATGTGCAAATGGCTTTAGATACCTACCGGTATTAGGTCCATAAATTACCATTTGGCATATATTCAACACAAGGAGGGCACAAGGAGAAGGGGACAAGGAGGGCACAAGGAGAAGGGGACGGCAGAGGATGAGATGGTTGGACAGTGTTCTCCAAGCTACTAACATGAGTTTGGCCAAACTGCGAGAGGCAGTGAAGGAAAGGCATGCCTGGCGTGCTCTGGTCCATGGGGTCACGAAGAGTTGGACATGACTGAACAACAACAACACAAAAAACAGCGACAATTTGTTGTTGACAAAGGACAGCTGGACATATAAAGGGCCCCATTACCTTCAGTAGCTTAGGTAAAGGTAAAGGCACCCCTGACCATTAGGTCCTATCATGACCGGCTCTGGGGTTGCGGCGCTCATCTCGCATTATTGGTCGAGGGAGCCTGTGTCCAGCTTCCAGGTCATGTGGCCAGCATGACTAAGCCGCTTCTGGCGAACCAGAGCAGCGCACGCAAACACCGTTTACCTTCCCGCTGATTAAACCTAAATCTGGCCCTGGTTACTCTCCTGATTCAAACCCACCTGCCGCCAGAGTGGGACCCCCTGTTAATTCACAAAGGATCACTTTGATCTTCCTTGGTTGAAGCACGATACAGCCAGCCGGATATATTGTTGCCCGCACTCCAGGGGTTTGGTTTCCTTGCAAAGAAGGTCACTGGAGATTGTGGTGTCTTTAGGATGTACTGTATGGTTTCACCAGGGCTGGTGCCAGGCTAGTTTGCGCATTAGGCATGGCTATCTACTTGCATACATACCCCCCAACCCCCCCTGCTAACTTCAATTTTTAAAAGGTGACAGAATGGATTGTGTAAACCAGGCATGTCCAACAGGTAGATAGTGATCTACCGGTAGATCACTGGATGTCTGCGGTAGATCACTGGTAGATCATTGGCTCCCCCCCCCCAAGAAGCTGAACAACTGTGGCTCCCCTAAAAAAAGCTCAACACTTTACCTCCTCCCTGAAAAAACTCAACAATTTGACCCGACCCCCCCCCAAAATGGACCTTCCTCCTTCCTAAAAAAAGCTGAACAACTTTGACCTGAAGCCCCAAAAAGGGGGTAGATCACTGCCAGTTTTTAACTCTGTGAGTAGATCGCAGTCTCTTGGGAGTTGGCCACCCCTGGTGTAAACTATTGAGGCATCTCTCTATTAGCTGTGACCAGCAAAATTCTTGCAAGAATCTTAGCAAACCATCTCTTAACAATATCCGAGGCGACCCTTCCTGAATCCCAAAATGGTTTTAGACCTTCTGGGGGACAGTAGACATGATTTTCACCGCTTGACAGCTTCAAGAAAAATGCAGAGAGCAAAACCAACCCCTTATATGGCATTGACTAGGGCATTTACTTTGACACTGTAAATCGTAATGCCCTGTGGCATTTTCCTTCTGAAAATTGGCTGCCCAGCTAAATTTGTGAACATTATTTGGATCCTCCATGATAATATGACAGCAACCATCGCAGATAACAATGGCTCTCAAAATGAACTATTCACAGGGGGATCAGGTGTTAAACAAGGTTGTGTTATCGCCCCAACTCTATTCATTATTTTCATTGCCATGATCCTGCACTTTGTCAAAGGGAAACTCCCCACTGGAGTAGAAATCACATATCAAACAGATGGAAAGCTCTTTAATCTGAGCAGGCTGAAAGCAAAGAGTAAGGTTACCGTAATTCTGTCATAGAGCTTCAGTATGCTGATGACAGTGTAGTGTGTGCACGCTCAGAGGATGACCTCCAAACCATCCTAAATATATTCGCAGAAACTTACGAAAAGCTTGGCCTATCACTCAACATCCCCCCCCCAAAAAGTGCTGCACCAACAAGCACAAACAACCCTCTGCAGTGCCACAAATCCAACTCAACAGTGTAATGTTGGAAAATGTACATGATGTCTCCTACCTGGACAGTTATCTTTCCACAAGGGCCAACATGGAAGCCGAAATCCAGCATTGCCTGAGCTCTGTGAGTGCAGCTTTCTCCCGATTGAAATGCAGAGTGTTTGAGGACCGGAACATTTGCAGGGAAACCAAAATGCTTGTTTACAAAGCTATTGTACTACCAACCTTACGGTATGCTTGTGAAACATGGACCACTTATAAACGCCATCACCAACTCCTTGAAAGATTCCATCAACGGTTTCTCTGGAGATTTTTACACATCACTTGGGAAGACAGGCGAACTAATGCCAGTGTACTGGAAGAAGCAAAGATCACCAGTGTCAAAGCAATGATTCTTCAACATCAACTTCGTTGGACTGGACATGTTGTGCGGATGCCTGATTATTGCCTTCCAAAGCAACTATATTCTGAACTTAAAAATGGAAAGCGTAATACTGGGGGTCAACAAAAGAGGTTTAAAGGCTCTCTCCATGCAAATCTTTAAAAAAAATGTAGTTTAAACCCTGACAAAATGGGAAACACTGGCCTGCGAGCGCTCCAATTGGAGAATAGCCTTTACCAAAGGTGTCATGGACTTTGAAGACGCTCAAACTCAGGACAAAAGGGAGAACATGCTAAGAAGAAGTCACGCTTGGCAAACCACACCATGATCCATCAACTCCCCTGCCCGGAAACCTATGTCCCCACTGTGGATGGACATGTGGATTCAGAATTGGTCTTCACGGTCACTTACGGACTCACTGTTAAAACCGTGTTCATGAAAGACACTCTTGCTCGGCTATGAGTGATCGCCAAAGAAGAAGGTAAGCAATATGGATTTGAAAGAAGTAAATTCCAAATAGAGGTGGTGGAGGGGAAAGGAAAACTTTTATCAAAAATGTATAATATTCTATTAGAATGGTACACCAAAGATGAAGAAGTGAAGGAATCTATGATAAAGTGGGCTATTGATATAGGACATAATATACAATTTGATAGGTAGCATAAACTATGGAATCAAAATATTAAATTCACGGCCTGTACAGTATTAAAAGAAAACATCATCAAAATGATGTATCGCTGGTACATAACCCCCACCAAGCTTGCAAAAATGTATAGAATGAAAAACAAGAAATGTTGGAAATGTAAGATAGATGGTGACTTTTTATCACATGTGGGTGTGTGGAAAGGTAAAAAAAATTTCGCTGCTAGAATCTTATTGGCACAGAAATGGAAATCAACTGATATACCAACTATTGAAGAATGGAGAATAAAATTAATGGAATATTTAGAGTTAGCAAAATTAACTGGAAGAATTAGAAATCAAAGAGACCAAATGTTTCAGTCAGATTGGAGTAAATTTATTGATTATTAAAAAAATTATTGTAAAAACATGAATACACTCACAGGTTTTGACACAATACTTGCAATGTAACAATAGAGCTTATATAGATAACTAGTGGTTTAAGCCCATTTAGTTAACGGGCGCTAGAGAGCCTTCTTTCGCCACTGGGGGCAGCGCTGCCGAAGCACTCTGAGGGGAGCGGCCTGCTGGCCGCCTCCTCTCCCGGCTTCTCGCCCACAGCCTCCTGGGGGAGAGAAGGCCGCGCCGGGGGATCGTCCGGCCGAAGCGCCGCGCGAGGTGGAGGCGGCGGAGGATCCTGGGCGGGGCCCGTGGCGGCGGGAAAGGTCTCCGGCGCCGCCTCCGCTCCTGGGGCAGGTAAAGAGGTTCAGGGGCTCCTCTGGGGAGGGAGAGGTGGCGGAGTGGAGCAGGGCGGCCGGCGTGGTGGCGGAGGAAGCAGCGGCAGCGGAGGCGCTCGGCGCTCTCTCTCCCTCCCCCCCCTCTGATTCCTTGGGAGCTCCGTGCGAGGCGGCGGCGCTGCCCCAACTGACGACGCGCGTGCACCGCCGCTGCCTCTCGGACACGCCCCCCTCTCCCGTCGTCCAATCCCTGCGTCCGTCTGGGACATGCGCAGTGGAAAATTTCCACTGACACACAGAACGTACGCACGGACACAGGCACTTTATTATAGAGGATAAGTAAATTTATGTAAAGCAATCTATGTATAGAAAAGCATAAGAATGAAGTAAAAAATGAAAAACAGGATGGGAAAGGAAGGAAGTCACAATACTCGGCAAATATGTATTTGCTTTATTAGAATGATTTTTTAAGTGTTTTGTTGTGATATGCAGAAAACAAATAAAAATATATTGCAAAAAAAGAAGGAGGAGGTAAGCAAAGAGGTGGGGGCTGCAGTATAGGACAGGAGGTGGCATGGAAATGCAGGGGTGGTCTGTGTGCAAAGGGGAGTTGAGCAAGGTTCGGAGGAGGATAGGGAGAAGGTGAAAATGCAGGTGCAAAGAGGGTTGCAGAAAAGGAGGGAGTAGGAAGCATGGGGATGTGGGGCAGAGATGAAAGCAAGGGCATGAAAGGATCTGAAGAAGAGGGAATGGCATCTTCAGAGTTGCACAGAAACTGGAAAGGGTGCTTACTAGTTGCAATGTGTGGAAGATGATGCAAGAAGTTATCAGGAGAGTGGTTTGAGGGGGCGAGGGTGGCACAAAAGGAGTGGGGAGGCCTGGATGCGGAAGTGAAAACAGAGTAGGACTGCAGAATAGAAAGAAGTACGGTAGTGTTGGCAAGGTCAGGAGTGAGCTTAGTGGTTGAATTGGGTGGAAGGGGAACTGCAGGAGGTTAATGCGGGAAGAAGAATGGCGGGTTGCAGCAGTTCAGGATTCATAGAAGCACAGTCCTGACTAAGTAAAACCAGGACTGGTGCTATCATGAGGTCAACTAGATAGCTACCTTGGCTGCAGACCTCAGAGGGGTGCAGTACTGACCTTTGAGGGGCACAGTTTTATACAGAATAGTTTTTGTTATATCTGTGCTGTGGACTTAAAGCAGTAGCTCAAAGATTTCCAAAGTCCAGAGGTACTTATCTCCATACTATATAAATACTACGACATAAACTCTTGGATAGTTTCAGTGGCCAGCAGCTAAGTGCTGGATCTCTTGAGCTTTTTTCTATCCACCAGGTGTTCTTTAGTTCTCTGGTTCTTCTTTGAACCTCAGCCTTAGCGTTGGCATAGGTTTTTTTTTCTTAGTGGCACAGTTTTGCCAGATCTGAAATGCCTTCCTTTTCTTGTCAATAATACATTCAGTCTCACTGTCATTCTCATCAAACCAGTCCTGGTGTTTCTTGGTTTGGTATCCAATAGTTTGTTCACAGGCTGCAATAATGGATGTTTTCAGCTTGGTCCGGTGTTCCTTGACGTTATCAGGAAATTCTGAAAGCAGATGGTCCTTAAGAGTTGTTTGGAAGCAATCCGCTTAATAGGATCTTGAAGGGCTTGAGTGTTCATTTTGCACCTTGGTTTCGTTCCTTGAAGCCTCTGTTGAGGGCAACCAAAATGGTCAAAGCTAAGGCCTGGAAACAATGCCTTATGAGGAACGGCTTAGGGAGCTGGGTATGTTTAGCCTGGAGAAGAGAAGGTTAAGGGGTGATATGATAGCCATGTTCAAATATATAAAAGGATGTCATATAGAGGAGGCAGAAAAGTTGTTTTCT